>SRLM01000076.1:88157-458151 GCA_015708895.1 Populus ilicifolia | reverse complement strand
ATGATAAACTTGTTAGCACTTGTGAAGGAAAAAAAAAAAGAAGCAAAATAGAACCACAGTATAAAACAAGAACAAATTTTGCAACACTTCAAACCTTTTAATACAATTTCTTTGTTTCCAGTAATCACCTACAAGAAAAATGGGGTGAATGTTTTTTAATTCTAGCGTTAAAAAGAAAAATCATTGCTTACACTAATTTTAGCAATAAAAAAAAATTGGTATCAATAAGTTTCTTTCAATGGATAAAGTTTATCCTATTTTTTTTTCCCTTTTACCTTGCCTAATTTAGTAAATTTAAACCTAAAAATAGTTTGATTTCAAGTTAATTGTGAGATTTTGGATTAATTTCTTGACCGTGCGAGGCCATGAATGTCTTTTATAAAATATTCAGGGTTTTTTTTTTAATTTGTCAGGTTAAAATATGATTAATTTTTTTTTTTATTTAAAACATCACAGCTAGCCTTTCAACGATCTCTTGTCACTAAAATATATACAAGATAAATAACACGTTAATTGCTATTTTTGTGCATATAAAGTACCAAAAAAAAACTCAAAATATACAATTTTAATGTTTACCATGAGCATACTGATCTATGTCAGAACAACAGCCGAAAAAAAAAAAAAAAAGCTCTTCTCCGCTCATGTCATTTAGGACCTGCAAATATTAATTGGGACACCAGGTGTCATGTTGGTGTCGACAAGGGTTGGGTTTTCCCACCAACGTTGATATTGCAGCATGACTGTCATGTAATAATATAAATTATATTTTAAATTTTTAGTTTATAGATTAATATAATTTTTTTTATGTAGTATTAAAATTTTGATAATTAAGTGATTATAAATATAAAACTCATGATTTTTATTTATTTAATGAAAATTAAATATAAGATAGTATGAATTGGTATAGATTTTAAATTTAAAGAATTTTTATTTAAAGGCGCATGTTAAAAAATAATATTAAATATATTTTAATATTTTATTTAATAACTTAAATTATTAAATTAAAATAATTAATTGACACCTATACAAAAGATTCCAGGCTGGAGAGCTATTCTAAATGAAGATTATCCAAATTCTAGGTAGAGGAGATATTCGTCGAGGAAAAAAAAAAGAAGTGTTTAAAAATCTGTGTTTGGAAATAAAAATAATAATATCTTATTATTAGTTTTAAAATTTATCTTTTGATATCAGTATAATATTAAAAAAATAATTTTAAACAGGCAATTTTAAATTTTTAAAAAACAACATTTTAGCTGCCATACCATCAATTCCACTCCTTCTAAACTCATTTTCTTCCAGTCATTTCTTTTTATTATTTAGATTTTTTTTCCTGGCCAGGACAGGTGTCTTATAAGGACTGGAGTCGATGCTTGTTTTTATTTTGAATGAGAAGAAACTGATGGGATTGGCTGTCCAGCTACATATCCAACTTGAAGAATATATGTGTAAAGCACGTGAACACATGCCATGTATACGCGTCCGTACATATATAGGGCATTAACCCTACTTTTATAACTCGTCCTGTTTTCTTCTTTAAATTCTCTGGACTCCACCACACAACCACCATAGGCTGTCATTCCTTATAATTGGCTGTTATAATTTATTTGCATATGGTAGTTGTGAATGTTTAGACTGCAGAAACAGCATCAACAACTAACAAATCATTATTTTTATGTTTATGTTTATTTTCTTCCGTAACTGGGAGGTTCGATTAATTGAAAGAATCCATCACTTGTAAACACCACCTTCTTCTTCTTCCTTTTTTTTTTTGTCACTGCAAACCCAACTAATTAATTAGAAGGGTTATTAACAAGGGAGAGTTGAGCATCCCATAATAATGCACAATATTTTTTATTTAAAAATATATTTAAATAATATAAATATATTATAAATATATTTTTATTGCCAAATAATACACGGGTGATCGTTTTCGATTCGATTTGATTTCTAGCTGCAAAAAACAACCAAACTGAATTTTTATAAAATATAAAAAATCAAAACCGGTTCAAAACAACTGGTTTAATTCTGTTATTTTATATTAGAAACAAAAAACTATATTATTTTTTGGGTTTTTTTGAACTTTTTTAATGGGCTTGGTTTCGGTTTGATTCATTTTTTTTTTAGTTTTGTTTGATTTTTTCAACACTGTTTATTTTTCTGGTTTATTTTGATATTTTAGTTCTAAGCTTAGGAAACTAAAACCAAACCAGATACTTTTTTAAATATTCTAATCATTTTTTTTCATGGTACAGTTTTTTTAGTTTTTGTTTTGTTTTGTTGATCTAATTGGTTTTCAGGTTTTTTTTCATTTTTATAATAACCATCTCAGCTCAATAGCTTAAGTTGTCATGTAAAAATTAAATATATAATTTATATTATTTTATAGGATGCCTTCTAAAATAAAAATTTTTTAAACTTAAAACTTGCTAAGATTTATATCATTTTATGCTTAATTTTTTATTAAATAAATAAAAATGATAAAATTTGAACTCGTGATTATTCAGTTACCAAGACTCTATTGTTATATCAAATAATTATTTTAATTTAATAACTTAAATTATTGGATGGAGTTTTAATATGATTTATATTGTTTTTTAATATTTTTTAATTAATAATTTTATTATTATTTTGATGTTGTTCTTAAGGTATTGATTAAATGCAGCTACCATGAATAATGTTCTGGTTGTGCCAAACGTATTAGGCGAGTCGAACAGAATTTAGCAGAGTCTATGAGATCAATAATTCAAGACATCTAGAAATTAGTTGTTGATCAAGCTTTTTATTTTTCTTCCTGGCGAGTTCTTAGAACACCTGACCTAATTTTTTGTCCTGTCATTTTTATATATAAATATCGGATGAATAATTCGGCAAAGCCTTGATTTCAAGATTGGGACTCACAGCTGTGACAATCATGGGCACTCACCTGGATGATCTAACAGTTCTACGTGCAATCATAAGCAATTTAATTAGGTGCCTCTCTCGTGTTTCTTTTTCTCGAAAATATAAAAATAAGTTCTGTGAGCATTATTATGATATAAAAAATAATATAAAATTTATTTTAAAATTTTATTTAATAATTTAAAATTAATTAATTTTAATATAAAATCAAAATTTTAATAATCACTTGATTAATAGTTAACATCTCACTATTTTTATTTATTTAATAGAAAATAAATACAAGATATTATTTATCTATATAAATTCCAAGCTCAAGAATTTTTTTTAAAAAAGATACATTAAAGAATAATATAAATTATATTTTAAAATTTTATCTAATAATTTAAATTTTTAAATTAAATCAATTCTCTAACATAAATGAATTATTTGCCGTCACAATTATATCCATTCCTAGCAACCTAGTCTCTCAAAATCCAATCAAATTCATAATCAAAACTCCAAGTCCCACCGGAATAAACAAAGAGGAAATAGCTCAATAATTAAGGGATGTGTAAAGAACATGGCGACTCAAAAAATTAAAATGGAAATCATGCAAGTATACCCTTACCTACCCAGTTAATTGCAAGAATAGCTAATGCTTACAGCAAGGTCCTTATTTAAAGGGTGAGGAATCAGCATCGGGGGATTCTCCCCTGTGCCAATCTCAGTCCATGTAAACTAATAATCATTAATAATTTATTGATTAAAAATTATTGTTAATTGCGGGGGACACTCCCATTCTCTAGACATGTTTGCATGCAAGGAGGCAAAATTTTTACGGGAATTCCTACAGATTCTTGATTAAAGAAAGACACACACACTAAGGTAAGGTTCTTGCATAATTAATATTTACACCTGAGCATATACATAAGCTTCTCCTTTTAATTTGACGGCATAATTTCGGCTTATTATATATTGTGTTTTTTACCAATCATGTTCGTTGAACTGGTGGCTCAACCAATGCGCGCGCAGCGACACTCTTTTCAAAACCTTGTAAACATAATTATCTCTGCAGAACTCAGAAAAGCTCCGTGGGGGTGCTCGCGTCTGTGGATCAAATTTTACGTGGAGATGGTGCCCCATGTGATCATGGCCATGGGTGATTAGTTTAGTCATTAGTGGTGAGTTCGTGAGACTTAAAATGGCCACCAGAGCCATCCTAGCCGGGGTGGTCTGCTTCCACTTTGCTCGAAATTTGCTAACAATGCACCTAATTGTAAATTAAAAGGATTCCAGGGATCATAGGTTTGATGCAAGCCAGGTGAGGAAGTCCTAAATAAACTTCAGATAACAATTATAGGTTTTCATAGTTCTGTATTTGGGCTGAATTTTTATTTATATCTTGAAATGTTTTAAATAGAAATTGTAGATATTTTAATACTTTAATTAGTAAATATAAAAGGAAAAAAAATATCAAAAATAAAAAAATTATAAGATATGAGAAAAACTTACTCGGATCATGTTTATATAAATTTATGTATACATTTTGGACCCGTGTTGGTTTTTTATTTATATTATCTTGTGTGTAGCTTACTTATTTTTTTATTTGTAACTTAGTATATATATATATATATATATTTTGAACTTATATAAAATTCAGATGATGATATCAATAATATTGTAATGATATCAATAAAATGAATTTAATAATATTAAAAAAGATTACCAGTAATAACTGAAGTATACAACACGAGGAACCTATAGAAAAGTGACTCATATGTCACATTCCATTTAATAATTTATTTGATTTTGTTAAATTTAAATCATTGAGGTTTTTTTTTATAATATCAGTGATGTCAGTTCATTTATATTAGCATTACCTCCTAGTTTGTCTAGTATACATCATGCGTTCTCATGTCTCAATGCTTTGAAGGTTAAAAAGGATATAGCACTGGAGGTGAAACCAACGAAGATCGTAGATCGAAGTATAGAAAAACTACGAAGTAAAAAAGTGCCCCTGATAAAAGTGATGTGGAGAAATCCACAAATAAAAACGAAAAGAAAGGAAAAGAGTTAGAAATAAGAAAAAAAGGCCCAAGCTTGTTCCTGGGAAAGGTGTAAATTTAAATTTCAAGAACAAATCTTAGAACGAGGGGAAAATATAAACCCTCCTTCTAAAATCTTAAACCATGTTAAATTATCTAAATCCGAGACTTAAAAATAATAAATTAAAAAAAAATTAGAATATTAATATACATAATTTTTATAATAATTTTCTCATTAATATTAAACTAAAATAAAATATCTTGAAAAAATATTTCCCTTTCTTTTGAGAAATACATCAATAAGAAAGGGGGGAGCCATGCTAGAATTTCTTTCAATGGAATTTAAATTATTTTTTATCCAACAGAAAATAATTTAATTATTTTTAAAATCAAATAAAGAAAATTTGAAGTGTTCAGACCATGTATTTTAATAGTATATTTATCTCAATTTTAAAGGCTCAGTTTTTTGAAATATCTTCCATTTGTTCATGACACTCCATGTTGATTGCCCAAATGATGAAAATCCTCTAATAATTCTATCATTGGTGGGAGGGAGCCTTTATGAAAAAAGAAAAGAAAAAAAGAACCGTACGATGGCGGTGCGGTTGAAATTAATTAGCATGACTGCTTGGTCCGAAGAATCAAGTGTCTGAAAATATCTCGCAAGGACAGAACGAAAACGTGGTGAAATTAAAAACATACTGTGGGCATTCCGATATTTAATATCAAATTGCATATAATTAATGCATGCATCTAACGGCTAAACCACCTGTCTCCTCCTAACTGATTCCGTCCGTGGCAGAAGAGAATTAAATCATAAATAGTTTTTTTTTGAAATTTTCTTTTTTAAATGAGTAAAATAAATTTTATTTTATTTTTTTAAATTTTATTTTTAATATATAAAAAAATAAATTTAAAACAAAAAATAAATTTAAATTTTAACAAAAAAAATTACAAACGACTCGTCGCAAAAGGAGGACAACGCAATTAGACAGTGGAAACTTTGGGCGGCGATTTGGACGTTTGACAAAAAATAGCATTCAGTGCCCTTGAAAAGCAAAGTCGGCTAGGCATATTGTACCGTGGGAGAATATATCCGCGTACTTAATTATGTCCATGTTAAATTATATCATAAGCTATGAGAATTAACAAAATAAATTAAGGTTTTTGCATGTCACATGTGCATGTGCACTCTGTCACCTGTCGTTATAGATCTAAGCAATGATTTATTTTTTTTATCAAACTTTTTTGGTCCTCGATGGCATCATTTTGTGTTGATATTTTATGTGTTTTGGAAGCCAGTAGCCTTTTGTATTTAGCTGTCACAGGGATTTAAAGATTTTTTTTTCCAGATTTTAAAATTGATTGGAGGCAAATTTAAGGAGATATATTTTGAATTTTCTAGCTGTGAGATACAATTAAATAAAAAAGGAGCAAACTGAAACATTAAAATACCATGCGGCTAATTACAATTTGGCAGAAAAAATTCATTCCGGTCCCCCTCTTTATTTTGACTCCCTTCTCAGTTTACATCCAAATTTCATTCCTTTTTTATTTTTTTTTATTACATGGTTTGAGAGAAAAGGTCTTTGTAAAACAACAGAAGAGAGAGAGAAATATTAGTTTACCACATTCCAACAATAATGATAATTTGAGATAAAAAATGGATTTATTGATGTCTTTAAGGTATTTTTTAGAATTTTCAAATAAAAAAAATGTTTGAAATAAGTTTTTTAATCAGCGACAATTGAAAACCTGACTTTTAAGCCATAATTAGTGGTAAAATTTAAATTAATAAATAACATGTTGCTTGAAATTTTTTAAGGTGAAAAAAGGGGTTAGGCGCACAAGACTATTCTTGCAGGTCCCATGTACTTTCCCTTACTATTTAGGCAAAAAACAGGTAATGTAACCATAAAAAAATATTAGTTTGTTTAGATTAGTATATATCGAGTTTAAATTAAATTATCATTTTTAATACTAATAAATGGAATTATTTTAAAATTCTTAACTTTATTGAGTAGATATTGACTTCTTATTTCCTACACAAGTAGGTTTCCAGACGATAAAATATGAAATCATTTTAAAATCTAATTGATATCATCGAACCACAACGTTGATTAAAATATTATATATTGTGTTTACAACCATCGTATTTAAATAAATACTGTGTTTTGAAATTACAATACCAGTTCAAATTCCCTCAATATTTATATACCATGTTTTTTAAAAGTGCAACAAGTTAAATTATACTATTTCATCCCATCCTTTTCAAAAAATGTCATTCCCTCGGATTTTTAAGTTTATTCAGGTAATTTGATAATAAAAAACCGATCAAATGATCTCCGAGATGAGTTGAAAACCTTGCCGAAGTTGGAGAACATTCACCAGCCTCCTCGCTACGCTCAAAAGCCAAGGACAATTTGTCAGCAGCCATCTTTGACTCTCGAGCCATTGACAAAACTGGTGTACTTGGGCAGCATGCGCATGCAATTGCAGCACTATTCAACATCTTTGATCAATATTGCATTCGAAATCTCAAAGTGTCACCTTTAATTGTCCATTTGGCTTGCCAATTTATATTTTTTCTCGAGCAAGAAAATTTTTACAATGGCTTGGAGTTGACCGTTTCTGGACAAAAAATAAAAAACACAAAATAGTACCATTCATAATTGCACTCAGTATTAGGACTTGACCGCTAAAGTGAATAGAGACCTGAAAGAATGTGAAAAGTGTTCTGGAGCTTTGAGAAGCCATGGGCTCCTTGGGTAATCTCCAAGTCTTGAGAATCTTTTCGAGCCATCCCCACATAAGCCAGCCTTTGTTTAGGCTCTATCCATATATGATATCAATCAGATTAAAGTGAAAAAAAGGAACAGGAAATTCTTTCCAGGCATAGTCATTTTTTAATTTGATTTAACATATTGGGAGTTGCGAGGAACGTCCTTCTTACACTGTTGCTTTTCTAGTTTTCGTCCAGCCAGTCTATCGATGTTTTGTTTTAGTCCCTGAAATGCAGTCTTGATCTGCTAATCTTTTGAGGTGAAAAACAAAGTGATGATTGATTTCCACAGGGCTCGTTCGAGAGACAGTTCATTCTACCTCGTTCATTTCCTTGGCTATCCAAGATCTTTAGCTACCTCGGCCTATTAAAAGTTCAGCACCTGACTTGAAATTGAGAACTTTAAAGCAAACTTCCATCGAAAGCAAAATATTATTGCTATCTTCTATGCCACACGGTTCTCTAGTGTTTTCAGATAATGCTGGGCCATTTCTTTCAATACATGGTATACGGGAGATAGACTTTTTTCTAATGGAAATTACATGACATTAATTCTCTATTTTTACTATTTAAAAATATTTTTTTTTAAATTAAAATTTTTATTTTAAATTGAATTTTTTATATTTTAAATTATTTTGATATATTAATATCAAAAATAATTTTTAAAAATAAAAAATAATATTAATATATTTTCAAACATCTTTAAATAGCGTTAGAAAACACGGAAGAACTTATACTTTTTAGAAATTTAATTTTTTATTAAAAATTAATTTTTATATTTATTTTTTTTTATATGTGAATTTTAAAAATAATTTTTTAAAAATAAAAAATATTATTTTAAATAATTATAATCGTGCTCCAGATGATAGAACTTAAAGCTTCGTGTCAGATGTAGAAGATGAGTCAATCTGACACGTGGATATATATGTACTAGCAAGTGGTACTTTGGGTATGGTCACTAAAGATGATGGCTTTAGAAACTGGATCCTGATCTCCGGCTGGGTTCTTAGAAAGAAGCCAGCAATCATCACATTTCGTCACATAAATACATGTCAAAACCAGTGCCATACTGCTTCTGTAATGTCCTTCTCTTTTTCCTTCCTGTCCCTTGCACATACAAGGCTCGGTTACTACATTGTGGGAGCTGGGTCGTTTGTGTGGACAAGGCAGAGGCACATGGAACATGGATTTAGACCCCACAGGAAGAGCCCAGTCAGGATGTACGCAATTGACTCTTTCCTCCCTGGTCACTGCTGCCCATTTAGAAAGTGTTGATTAATAATTGTAAACGCTGGGATTTTCCCGCGTGCTGGAACAATCAGAAGTTTTGTTTAATGGTGATGCACAACTCATATAGAATGACACCTGTGTTTAATAAATGCACAGCCCATGTTCTTCGCCATGTATGATTTTGCGCTGTCAACAGGGATTGCTAAATCTAGAAATAATATTTAAAATTAATTTTTTATATTTTTAAATTATTTTGATATATTTTTAAATAAAAAATACTTTAAAAAATAATTATTTATATATATTAAGCATAAAAAAACATCATAGATTGCCTTCGCCCTTTGGTATGGTATTCCATGGATGATTTATTTAAAACTAGTCAGTAATAGTTTTAAATTATATTTAATTGTAAATATATTAAAATAATATTTTTTATATTTTAAAAATTATTTTTAATACAGCTAGGCAAAACAATATAAAATTATAAAAAAATTAATTTAAAACAAAAAAAAATTAAAAAATTCTCATAAACTCTTTTTGAATACAGAAACAAATTCCAACTTATACCCGATCTAACCATACCGCTGCATGGTCAAATAAAAATGGCCAGGCCCTTGGGCTGGAAGTTTTCTAGGTCCTCGTTGTGGATTAGTTCCTGCTGGATCTGATAGAAATGACGTCATTCTGATTAATTTTTTTGTGTCAGGTCAAAAGTGGCTCGCCTTAAAAAAAAAAAAAAAAAACTAGGGGCTTGCATGGGCCGGTCGGGTCAATAAAAAACCGAAGAAGTTTCTCCAGGCTACTATTTAACACCAAGGAAAAAAAAAATGTCACCAGCTACATCGAAGGAAAGTCCATGAGGCCCACGGAGCCACCTGATTCATAAATAGAAAAGTCCACGAGGCCGGAGGCCCAAAGAAATGACTCCAGACTACTATTTTAATAATAGTAAACCCATAAATGGTGTTTTTCTAAGTTTTGAATTTCTTTTTTATATTTTTTTATGTTTTTAAATTATTTTGATGGGTTTTGTCAATTATTAATTTTAAAAATAGATAAATATGATTTTAATATATTTTTAAACAACCTTTTTTTAATAATCTCTACTACATTCTCCACTTCTAAACCAAACATATAAATTAATAAATTAATGGTAACCAAAGAAATGACAGGATGTGAGAGTACGTTGTTGCATCCTCTGTTCTTTACAACTCACAACCATAAAAAGACATTATCTTTGTCATTCATCGAAATAAAAGGAAAGAAATGCATGTTCTGTTTCCACACCTTCATTTCTTTCAGAAAATCCTACTATAGCCGGCCCTTAATCTGGACCATCATCAACAAATAACAATAATGTATAAAATATTGCTATAAGCCTGTGATTTTCGTGTAGAAGAATATGCCACGCACCACTGCATAATTACTAGATACAAGACATTTTAAGACTCGACCACCCCTAGAATTGAGGCTTGAAGTGACACCGAGTGCTTAAGGTCACCAATATGAAGACTATGTTCTCCCATTGGAATTCTTCGAATTCCAGATGCGTCGACAACACTCAGGGATTTGCAAACATGAACGTTAATTCCCACTCTTTGCTGTGTCCCTGCAGCAACATGCACTTTTTCGAAGGCCACTAACTGTTTGTGAGGAGCCCAATGTCTTGCTGGTGGCCTGGAGTATACTAGCAATGTGTGAGTCCCATCCATGGAGCCAATGTTTTTCACATCTACTTGCATTCCTAAAGAGAGTTTATTACATCTAGCATGTGTAACTCTGATTGCCTTCCTTGAAATGGTTGCGTTTCCTGAGCCATGGCGGTGGCCGTCTAGGGGTACCGAAACCATCGTCGGTGCACTTGCTATCGTATGAACAAAATTTGTGTAGCTTATTCCGTGACCAAATGGGTACACCACTTTACCTTTGTAGAATCTATAGGTTCTTCCAGGATAGCCCTTTGATTTGCTTGATCGCATGGCCATGTCTGTCATTGGCAGATTTGTGATATAATCTTGTGGGTACCATGTCATAGGAAGCTTGCCTCCTGAAAAATAAAAAAAATAAATTCCCTGTTACGTTCCTGATGAAAGGAACCCAATATGAAATCCGCAGAAGTTATCCTAAAAGCAAACCTGGGTTTGTAATTCCAAACAAGACATCAGAAATGGCTGCTCCTCCAGCTTGACCTGGATAGCCAGCCCATACGATGCTCCCAATTTTTGGATCATTCTCAGCGAAAGACACATCAATGGGCCCACCAGACATTAAGATCAATATAGTTGGGCCTTTCGAGGCTGCGGCGACCTTGGATACGAGCTCTTGCTGGCGTCCAGGTAGAAGAAGCCCAGCCCTATCTCTGAATTCTGCCTCAATAGACTGGTCAAGCCCCATTACTAGAACTGTTGCATCCGCTTGACGAGCTGCGTCTATTGCTGCGCTGAATTGCTGGTCACTAACACAGGCAACATCTGCACAACCTTGCCGGTAAATTGTCTGGGCATATCTCTGTATCCCTTGTAGGGGTGTTGTGTATCCACAGGCCACACCTAGTCATCCACCATGAGTAAAAGTGTTAATTATCAATGTATGTTGATGGTCTAAATAATTCTCTCGACCAGGCTCAATAACGCTTACCAGCATAATTGCCAATCATAGTAGCAGTGACATTCGAATTAGGGCCAACGATGGCAACGGAGAGATGCCTGCGAGTAGATAAAGGCAATGAAGGACCATGATTCTTGAGAAGAACAATGCCTTGTCTAGCCGCTTCAAGGGCAAGCTCTTGGTGAGCTGGGGTGCACACATCGTTCGGACCTAGGTTCCCATATAGCTGTGATGATGGCTCACCATCGAACATCCCCAGCCTCATCTGGACAGTTAGTGTATTAAGCAGAGCGTTATTTATTTCAGCTTCATTCAGCAAGCCCTTTTTTACAGCATCCTCCGTGTGTTGACCCAGGAATGGTCCACAGTCCAAATCTAAACCTGCAAGATATATATTAACATTGACTTGTTACTACAGTTTTTTTATCAGAACACTAATGTTTACATACTACTAATTAATCTAAGCCCGAGCTTAATCAGTAAGTCCAACATATTTTCTTTGACAAAAGGCTTTTTTTTTTAATTTTCATGTTCATATTGGACTCGAGTAACGAAGCAAAGGCTACTTGCCTGCTTTAATAGCATCCGAGGCTGCTTCTTCCGGGGTTGAAGTATAGTGTTGCTGCTCGTAATAAACTCCAACAGAGTCACAGTCTGAAACAATGTACCTGTGGATGGTAATTGCAGATAGATTGCAAGAGTTAATTGTATATTACATGATCATGTGATTAAAGTCATCATATATATATATATATATACACACACAAACAACATGGCATTTTGAATTTGATCGTACCCATCAAGTCTCCACTGACCACGTACAGTTTTCTTTAGCAGATTTGGGTCAGCACACGTGGGGATCCCATTCACCTGATTGTAAGAGCACATAACACTTGCCACTTTGCCTTCCTTCACACACGTCCTGAATGGCACATCAAATGTATCCTCCATGTCCTGCTTGCTTACCTGATAATTAACCCCTCCGCCACGTGAGATGAAGAAAGGTAGCATATAGCACGTGATCGCGGTGAGAATTACCGGCGGTATTTTTTCCCGTAGTGTATGATTAATGATCTATTAAGTAGTGTGATCAAATATGGAGGCAACTGTATTTTAACCAATTAATACATGTTTTAGTTTTGCGTATGCTATACTAATTTTTTTTCTAAAAACTTTAGTTATATAAAAACTATATATTTTTATTTATTTTTTAAAATCATAATCCCAAAAACTTATACAATATCAAACATGTTGGAGACCAAAGCAATGATCGGAGTGACAAATAAACAAAGACAAACTGAAAAGTTGGAATAACTTCTCTGCTCTGCCTTCGCTCGACTGCTTCAATGTTGTCGTCAGCAAAGAGAATAACTTGAGGAAAAAGTACAGAATACTTAATATCGGGATGAGCAATTACCATAGGGTCTGCATTTGCAGCCTTGCAGCTCGTGCTGGCCAATGTGGTTCAAATATATTCTAATTCAATTTATTTAATACTCGAAACTATTTAATTATTCAAGTGGGTAAAATAAAAGTAAAACTAAAACTAAAACTTCACCTTCCGCTCTTCAAGGGATGATCAACATCGTAAATTATACAATCTCAAGATTATATATTATCTCGACATTGTAAAAACCTTAAGCTAAAACTAATTTATTCTTCAATAAATTAGCAAAATCAACAAATTGATCATCTCCCGGTGATGATACCACCCTCCTATCCCAAAATATGCAGAGGTAGACAGCCAAACCAGGCTGATCCTCACCTCTCCATTATTGCGACCGACTGTTACAGTAAATCAATGTCTTACCCAATACTTCGGTGGTATTTCTTACTTCTTCTTTTAATAATAAATAATAAATTATTTTTTTAAAAAAAAAACACGGTACAACCGTGAAAACAATCACTGCCTTTAAAGTCAAGAAAATGGATGAACAATCATATCGCGTGTAAAGACTCATTATGCATAGCAGGCTTAGCAGCGGCAAACACACGTGGAGAACATTAATTTACTGTACCTTGGCGTTGAAGTGGAACCGATCGACCCCGTTCCAGTTATCGAGGTCATAAGCCGTGAAGTGCTTACAACAAGCAGCAACCTTTAGCCGGTTACCGTCACTTCCCTGTAAACCTCTAACATAGCTTGCAGCATATTTACCAACTACAACGGGATCTTCACCGGGAGTCTCCTGTCCACGACCCCACCTCGGGTCTCTGAATATGTTCACGTTTGGACTCCAATAGGTGAGCCCAGCTACCCCTCCATTGAACATTGCTCTTGCTTCATCGGACACAACCTGCACGGTAAACGGGTTTGTTTTTATATTTTATAAAATTTATACAGTACTATATTGGCTGTGTTTTTTTCTTCAAAAAAAAGGGGGCAACTTGCCTGACATTATACGCATTTGGTAAAGCATGAATCCACAAATTAATATAATTAAAATTAATAATTTTTTGTTACTAATTTTTTAAAAGACAGTAATATTATATATCTTTGTTTTTGTTTGATAAAAAAAAGAGAGAGAAAGAAAAAAAAAGTATCTTTCTTTTTGTTGATCGTTAATGCGGCACAGTAGCTATTGACGAGGTGCAATGAAGGGAGGTGGCTGCATCATTGAATTTTGTGGAGAGTTTTTTTTTTCAACTACCACACACACACACACTCAGAGAGAGACACATCTAAAAGCAGTTTGTTTACATTGGTTCATGTAAGAGGCATCCCTGCATTATTTGTATGGGCTCCCGAGCAAATTGTATAACAGAGCTGACACATGATATGCATGGTTGCAAATCTCGGTGAGGTTTGCATGCTATAAGGGCTACCTTTCCATATGGAACAAAACTGACTGTTCTATTCAGCTCAGGTTCTCTGTGGATAGAATCCCTGTGATGGCTTTAAGTATCCGTCTTACTTTGACACACACACACACACACACAGATATATTTAGTCTAATTAATGATTTAATAAAATCTAATCAAGGTTAAAAAGTCTCACCTGTCCAATAGCCTCCCACAAAGTTGCATTGAAAGAAGCAGCGGTGGTGATGACTTGAGGGAAGCTAGTGGACGCAGGGAAGGCTCCACCAAACTTGGTCCCTGGACCCACATTGGAAACTCCATGAAGAGCCTCAGACCACCACTCATACCCTTTAATCCCCAGCCGTGGAACTGCGGCAGCATTGTTCACTAGCAATCCAACCTTCTCCTGCAATGTCATTCTTCCAATAAGGTCATTAACTCTCGTTTGTATTGGTAACTTCACTTGGCAAAACGGCAAATCTCTCTTGGTTCCATCTTTTGGGTCGCAAGCAAAAGGTTCCAAGGCTTTGCTGTTTTGCAAAGAAGCACCCAAGAAAAGAACCGAGAGAGTAATTGTGATGGATGTGGGCATGGCGGTGCAATCCACTTTGGAGAGATATGGAAACGTTTTTCAATAAGGATGGAGAGCAAGGGAAGTGAATGTGTAGAGTATATATAGATGTGGTGAATTACAAGTTCGTGGTAGGAATGGGAGTGATGACGTAGAAGAACAACTTCGACGATAAGAGTACTTTTAACAGTTTTAAAGCATAAGTGAGGCTTTTAATTTATTTCTTTTTTTGTGGTGGGCCGGACAGTCTAAGGTGGTTGCAAACACAAATCATAAGTGAATTTACCTGCCATTTTGAAGCTTGGAGTGGGGCTCTTTGTTTAATATTACACGTGGCTTGTTTGTATTGGTGGTTCGGAATCCATGAAGTTTAGGTCCAAAATATGGGCATCATTAGAATGAGCTGATCAGGTGGGAGTTGGATCATCCAATTGACGTTTAATGGTATACACGGGAGTGCGGTCCAATTATGTCTTCTTCTTTTTTTAATACACACACACCTGTGTGTGTTAAAATTCTTAATATTTTTAGATTGTTTTGAATTTCTAATATTATAAATAAATTTTTAAAAATATTATCCCACCGCACTTCAACAAGCCAGCAATGATATTTCTTCAAATCTTATATGAAAAATTTTCATCCCAGGGTTTGCAAGCACAAATCTTCGGGGAGAAAATTATTAGGGTGTGTTCGGTTTCAAGTGTTTTTATAAGGATTTCCAAAGCATTTACAAGTTGAGAATACATAAATTGATTTGGTTTTTTAATTTTTTCAGATATTTTTATATAAAATTGTCAAAATCATAGGAAAAGATTCGAATGAATTAAATTGATATTTCTAGTGCAGAAATCACCTTTGCAAAGACATCCAGAGCAGGGCAATTAATAATCATAGGGCTGTCACGATGTTCAACTTGGTCGGTCAGTTGCAGGTTGCTGGCAGCTCTAGCTTCGCTTGTAAGAGAGGTCAGATTAACTCAGGAGCTAATAGCTTAACCTCACTGGACGGTGGAACTCACATTATTGCTTTGCCAGATGAATAAAAAGCATTACACCTTTACTTATTAACTTGAAAAATATAGTTTAATTGGTTGAATTTTAAATTTATATTTTTAAAAATTATTAGTTTATATTTTATAAAATTATTAAAAATTTATATATTCATTAAACTCAAACTTACTTTGGATATGAATATTTATAAAACAATAAAAAAGCATTACACTCCTGAATACCAAATAATTTAAATTATACCCTTTTAAACCAACCAATCACATGAGAAGTATAGCAACTTTTTCATCCAACAAACCTAAAACTAATCAAATATGAAACTTAAAATTATTATACGCATTGTTTTCGTGAAAAAATCATATAATTATAAACTTTATCAATTGTGACAACATGATAAAATTTTTAATAAAAAATAATTTTTTTTTATATTTAATATTTTTATTATTTTATATGTAGTTTATTTATCACCTTTTTTTATCTTTAGTGTTTGTTATTTTTTTAGTTTTTCATTTTTTTATTTAATTTTGTTTTGAAAAAAATTATTATTTTTATTTCTTACACTTTAAATATTTATCACTCTACACTTGATTTATTTATATCATTTTTTAATTTATTTTTATCTTTATTTTTTTATAATTTTTTTCCTCACATTTTTTTTATACAAAGATTAAGGAAATGGTGTTGAAGTGTAATGATTTCAACACTGTTCTATTCTTTAAGCTTGAGATCTTTAATGTTTAACTGACTTATATAATTTTTATTATATATAAATATTGATTTTTTGATTTATAGTTATATTTTTTACTGACATAAAAAAAACTTGTTAATATCACTTATATATTAATTCTTTTAAGTTAGAAAAAAAATTACTTGACATGCAGTGATACAAGTTGAATAGACATGTTAATACTATTTTTTTTTGTATTTATTAGAAATAATATTTTTTATATATATTAGATTAAATGCATACAAAACCTTTTGATTTATATCTAAATTTTAAAAAACTTGCTTTGTTGTTTTGCCAAGAAAATCATCCCACCCGTGACTAGTTCTATGTATTCAGCTGGCTTGGCTCACCAAGAAAAATCTCTTCTAAACTAATTAAATGACGATGGGATATTCAACAGAGATAAGAGCTTGGAAATGTTAGAAAATCTAAGCACAGATTTCCATAGCTGATTTTTTACTCCATGGTCATCCACTGAGAACCTCTTTCACGTTGGAGCTGTGCCCTGACAATACTGCATTGTTTTATATAATCTCGAATTATCAATCTGATTTTTAAATTTTCTCCATGAAAGCAACCGATAGGTTCAGTGGGCGGTTGGGGTTATCGACAAAGGTATCTAGAAAACGACCTGGTGTAAAAAATGTTATCTTTAATATAGCACCATGCTTTTTTGGAGTTTGAAAGAACACTGTGGATTGGGTGGTCATATAAATAAATAAATAAAGGGAGCAGTGCCCATTTCTTTGTGGTCCGTTTCTGTTATTGCATTATTGGGAATGCTGAAGACTGCAAACAATATTGAGGCTGTGTAGCAGAAGTTTTGTCTCCTTTTTTATTTCTGCTCTCCCTTTCTTTTCGTATTTGCTAGCTTTTGGTAGAATAAAGTTTATTATTTAATCCCCACACACGTACACACAGGTATTTTATATAACTTTGTTTTTCACTAGTTTTTTACCACTGTTTAATTGTTGTTTTTTTCCTCCTAAAATGTTCTTCATTTCTTGTCTAGCATTCTAATCTCATTTAAAAGATATTAATTATAGATAAGATATTAACTAAAAAAACAGCGTTTTTATTATATAACAACTCATACAACACCATTCATCATTATATATAAAAAATATTTGATTTATTGAAAATTAAACTCCGTTATCTCAATCTTATAACTTATACCATGAGTTAACCAGGTCTCAAGATTTTTTTAATTGATATTATTTTTAATTTTATTTTTTATTATTTAGTTAATTAAAAATTAAATTTTATGATTTGTTTCAAATTATTTTCTATAAGATTATTTTAGTTTCATGACATAGGTAACTAGTTTTTCAAGTGAACTTGGTTTAACTTGAGTTGTTTTATAGCATCATTTTTAAATTGATTTTTTCCCCTTCAATGTTATCGTCTAATAATTAGTTAATTAAGAATTGAACTTTATAATTTATTTTAATTTGTTTTTATGATGTTATTCCAATTTTACGATCCAAGTCACAAGTTTTATAAGTTAGCTCGAGTTGACTTATATTATTTTTTAATTTACTTTCTATGAGATTATTAGTCTAATAAAAGAGGTCATGGTAGTTTGACAAGATATTTTTCATTAGCATTTTTTTTGTTTCTTCTTCTTCAATTTTACAGCAGTGTTATTGACAATAGAGTTATATATCAATTAGGAGTTCAATGAGGATTTGGTCCCTAGGCTTACATAATTTTATATATCTTTATCTATGTAATTACACCATTAAAATTTGAATGTGTATGAGTTTGGAAGTATCAAAAATCATAAAAATTGTTTAGTGGGTGTTTTTATCAATGGTTAGAGATATGTTTTTGATTTATTTATTTACTCAGTATTAGATTTAAATATTAATTGATTTAAAATCATGTTTAGATCTATTAAATCTAATATAATTTACTCAAGGCAATGAAATCTACCTAGTATAACAAATTTTTCGTGTTATGGTGGTCTAGAAGTAGAAGTAATTATTGGGATTAATTTTGAAGTCAAGGTGTTTTTATAGTTCTCTTAAATGTATATATAACTATGAAAGAGTGTTTATCGTTTTAAGTCTTTTGATTTATACTTACACTAATATAAATAGATATGTTGAGTATTGAAAGTCTAAGTCCAAATCCATTAGGACTTCTCCCTTTAAAGAATAATATAGTATGAAAGAAATTTATTTCCACTATATTTTCCTTCCTTTCTTCTCCCCTGATTATTTCAAATGTGATATTAGGGCTACTTTAGTCTAATGCAGCATTTAAGAGATTAAAGCATGTGTGTTGAATAAAGGGAGAAATCCCCTGAGAGAGTGGATAAATAAGTGATATGCAAAACCTAAAACTAAAACTAAAACTAAAACTAAAAATAAAAATAAAAATAAAAATACAAGATGATAAATCCCAACAAAAAATAATAGAAGAAGCTTAAGAAAGGTTTGGTGCAAGCTAACAACTCCTTGCACAAGAGAAAGTTAGGTATAAAAAAACACAAACATGAAACGAGAAAAGAGAGATCTAGATGGGCAATGACTTAAAGAGTCATGATGAAGACTGCGGCAGCAACCACTGGACAAAAAAATGGCTTAGATTAGCCATGTTTAAGCTATAATGATATGAAAATGAGATAATAGATCTTTCACACAGTTGCTTAAGAAATCTTTAATCATGTTTTAAGCTCATTGTCGTTTCTTTAATCTTCCTTTCTTAAGTAATTGTGTCAAAGATCTATCATTTTCATCAATGGAAAATGATTAAAGAAATGACAATGCCATTGATGAAAGTGATATATCTTTGACACAATTACTTAAGAAAGGAAGCTGATTAAAGAAATGACAACGAGGTATCATTACGTCCCTAGCTAGCTATAATGAAAAAGTTGCAAAGACAAAGATGTAAGAGAAATCTTACCAAGAAAAAAATGGAAAATCTAGAAAATTACGGATATTAAAAGTTATCATAAACAAGAGATGATAAGATGATCTTCCAATATATTTTAAATTTTAAGAGTTTTGAGACTTTTAAAATTAAAATTAAAGGGATTGTTGGAATTAATTTTAAAGTTAAAATGCCTTTTTAGTTCCTCAGCATCCTTCGAGTCTCTTAATCATTACATACGTTAGGTATTATAAGTGTAAATACAAGTCTACTGGGATTTTCTCTCTAATATTGTATGAAAGAGATTTATTTCCACCATGCTTCCCTTCCTTCCTTCCTTCCTTCCTTCTCCCCTTGTTATTTCTAGCACAACGTTGCTTCTGTTCTCAAATTATTTCATATTCCCTTTTCCAACTACACTAACTACATCCAGTCATTCATAATCTCATTCCTTTTCCTTTTCTAGTTTTAAATTCCATATGACTTATAAGAAGGACGAGGGAAATCAAGGAAAAACCAGCAAAAATGACGTAAAACTTCATAAAGTAGCTCATCAATCTGTAGAACTGTTTCCTCGAGGACACCTCGATAATATGAGCTATCTAAATTACGGAAGGAACGTGATTCAGTCGCAATTATTATTATTATTATTATGCTAATTAATTAGGATTTGCTACCCAGCTCAGAACCCACCACGTACAGCGCATCATCAAGTGGACCTTTCTTGGAGACATCTTCCTCCAAAACGTTCATGTTTCATCGTCCCTCTTTATAACCAACCTACAAGAGTAATAAAGAGGAGCCACGACCTTTCTATAAACCTTTGACAATTTAATTGCAACCAACCCCTTTCCCCCCAACGGAACCCACCTTCTTCCAGCTTCATGATGCGTGCCTGCTTGTTTTATATGATCCAACGTGGCGCTTACGTACGATCGAAGTCGTCTGTCTAGCTAGAGGTTGAGAAAAACTCTCAGATTTTCTTATGAGAAACAGCAAAACTTTCAGATTTTTACACATGCTACAATAACCTGGCAGGCAGGATTATTTCTTAATGTACTGATATCAAAAAATAAGTTAATAAAAATAAAATATTTTACTATGTTTTTAAATAAAAACCCTTTGAAACTCGCCCACAGTTGGGGAGGGAGAGGGGGGGGAAGCAACGGTGGTTAGGACGATGATGAGGTGCTAGGGCAATAACAAAGCCAAGCTGTACCAGATGATGTACCAAACAGAATCATTAAAGGCGTTGGAAAACACTCCAGGGAAGTTGAGAAAGAAGGAAGGTGCTTTATTTGTAGTAACATGTACGTGGGGTCTAAATAGATGATAGATAGGCGGTTATATCACCGTCAAGTCACCATCATATTTCATTTATCTTGTCATTGACAGCAGAGTAGTTCTATTGTTTATATTATCCATTTGGTCGCTGCCCCGAATTTTAGTTTTATCCATCCAAATATAGCAAGTGAAACCGTTCTCGGGGAACGGAAAAAAAAGAGTAAAATAGATGAATGATGATAATGATGACATAAATGGATTCCATTATGATTTAGTTATGAGAGTGTAATTCAATAACTATTTATTTCACGTTAATAGTTTGATTTAATTTAATTTTATGAATTGTAATGCTTTTAATTTGAGAATAGCACAACACCAAAATATTCTCATTTATGATTTTTTAGAATAAAATAAATAAAAATAAAGAAAGGACAAGAAAGTGGATCCTCTTATAGATTATAGGTTTAGACATGTTTATTTTTTTCTTTAAAGATATTTTGAAAAAAATAATTAAATTTTTTATGTTTTCAAATCAATTTAATATGTTTATGTTAAAAATAATTTTTTTTAAATAAAAAAAATTATATTTTGATGTATTTTCAAGTAATCACTATCATAATCCTAACATTTTAAAAAACAATCATCTTCACAATTTTAATCACAACCTTGAAGAAGTAATTAAAAAGAAGTCCATGCCATTGTTAAGGGTTGACTTTTCCAAATCCCTTCAATCCAAATGTAAATTTATAAAACTAATTGTTGTCAAAGCATGGATTGGAATAGGATGAGGTCGAAATGTGTTTTGCGAATAAAAATGATTTTAAGGCTTTTTCTTTGAGAAAGAAGTGCAAAACAGTGAGTTTATAAGTTGCCGGCAAACTCTAAGAACAAATCTGATGATAAAAAATATTAATCCACTCGCTTGAATTCATCAATATCAGAGAAATTTATTTCTTTAAACATGTCAAATCAAAACAAAACTTTACATCCTTAAAATCATGTCAAAAAATAATTTAATTTCAATTTATACATAAATTAGTTTTGCCGTGTCCATGACCTTAGATAAAATAGATAAACGAGAAGACATGGTCGGCAAAGAGGCCCGATTTTCGGAGATGGTTCGGCGATCAGTGGACAACCAGACACGTTCGCTAGGGCTAAAACTGAAATGCTCGAGAGTCCAGCCCGGTATGAAATGGGCTAAGACCGAACTAAGAGCGCGGAGCCAGTGGCCGAAACAGCTTCCGCGGCGGCCTGGGTGGTCAAGTTGCCAGTTGCCATTTACCAGTGCGGATATACCAGATTGGACCATCACAGAATTAACCTTTCTTCTGCTAGAAAACCATGGAGGACCTAACCGTAGTTGGAAATGGAAACGGAACGTTGTTTTGCTGGCGCTCGCAAGTCAAGAACATACCGCCTTATCAAGGAAATTTTATACTATTTTTTCTTCGATTAAGAAAGAAATTTCATGCGAGTTTCTTCTCTAACAAAAAAAAAAATATATATTTTATGAGTTGATCATAGCAAAGCCCTTAAAAGTATCCGAATTAAGTTCATCGAGTCTTTTCTCATCTGCTATGGATGCTTGCTATTTGCTCGCGCATGATAGGATGGTTATAATAATATAAAACAAACACTGCATATCCTTTATTTTTATTAAAATATATATATTCTCAATCAAATCACATGTAACTTAAATTCCATTCAACATGTAATTTGAATTCAATAGATAACCTATTATAATTTTTATATTTAAAATAAAATACCAAATTATGTCATTGAATTCAATTATATTATTTATAATACATATGAAAAAAAATTAAATTAACAATGTTAATTATTTTTTGGAAAAACAAATTTGGTACAGAAACAATAACACCGCAGCTATTTATAGATTATCTTGTGGACTCGGAGAAGTGAAAGGGCTTTGACAACCAAAGCAATGGACCTAACATCAAGTTCCTAAACCAAGTGTAATTAATTGCACTAGTGTTTCACATAAATGAAAATCCAAGATTTCAAGCAAGCCCAAAGGAGCAGAGCTTGCAGATTTCAAGCAAACCAATTGTTACATTATATTTGGGCAACTCGGGGCTAAATTGTGCAGTACAGCATTTACAGGATAAAAATCACATCACAGGCATTGATCACTTTGAGAACTAGAGATTTTTTTTTTCAAGAAATAAGGTTTGTGTTGTTAAGGGTATTTTTAAAATATTATTTTTAATGTTAATTCAAAGAGAATTAAAAAAGGCAATTTAAAGGGTTTCCATCTTATTTGCATTTAGTTATTTTTTTAGTAATTAAATTCTGTTTAGAATTCAAATCAATACTCTTAAAAGAATTCCACACTAAAAAATTGATTTAATTATTGAAATTAAATTCAGTTTTAAATATTCCAAACAATTTGTTATGTTGTAGACCGTACCTTTACAATTCCGTTTTTTTTTTTAAAAAAAAAAACCATATATATTGTATTCGATTCTATTGCATGCATGCCGCCCGTGCCATGTTTTATAAACCCTTGAGGCCGTGACTTCTAGGTGGCATGGAGCATCCTGTTTTTACTCCACCGTTGAGTTATCACAATGCAACTAAAACTAGAAGGGTTTAGTGTTTCAAGTTATATACAGATTTAAAATATAAAATATAATTAAAAAAAATATATAGAGAGACTTAACTGTCTTTCAACGGCGTGCAAGGCGTTTTCTAACCACCAGACATTAGTTTTCATGAAAGCTGTACACCGAGCTTTTTCGGGTGATGATATGATTCTCATAGGCTATTAATAATTATACTATTAAATTAATCTAGCTTATTATTAAATTGAATCGAACGAATAATTCGGTTCAAGATTTTTCTTCCTCATGTAGAAACACTATCATTACGTGGACATTTCTTTTTAGTTGATCTACAACATAGAACTGTATACCTATCTAGTAACATCATCTAAATTCAAAGACATTAGTTAACGTAGTCATAGTTGATCAGTTCCTTTGACTTCCTCTACCCGTTTGGTACAAATACTTTAACTTTAACGTGACCCCACAGACAGGTCGCAGTCCAATAAAATCCACCAGGATTGGATTGAGCCTAACATACGTCCTCAGGTCAAACAATTTGGACTAACCACACCTAATCTTTTGTTTGCTAGCGAGCCCCCCCCAGCATCCGTAACGAGATGGAGCGGTTTGACAAACACCTCTCACATCCCCCCTACACACCTCTATAAGATCCCTCAAAACTAACCCTTCCTGGCTAGCTAATTGATTTGCATGAAGATTTTTTTCTTTTTTCTGAAATGGGAAACTGCATCACGTACCACAATTCATCAAATTCTGCTGGGAGAGTGATTCTATCGGATGGTAGGGTCTGCGAGTTTGATAAACCGCTAACAGTGGCTGAGCTAATGCTAGAATACCCACAACAAGTTGTGGTCGAGTTTCACTCATATTTGACTGAAAAGAGGCCAACACCATTGCCTGCTGACAAGAAGCTAGAAATGAAGTTGTACCTAATGCTGCCTATGAAGCCAGGGAAACCAGCATCATTATCATCTGAAGAAGCGAGACGTGTTCTTTTGAGTGCGAACTCGGTTTTAAGATCACGGTCTACTTTATCATCATCGAGGTTTCTCCCTTTGTTTGCTATGATATGCCCAGCTGGAGCTGGAGAGGAACAAAAGCTTGTTATGCGAAAGAAGGACTGTTATGTGGAGGAGAAGCCAGCTACGGAGAAATATGATTCTGAGCTAACGGAGATTTTTGACAGTAGGCCTGAATATTTGAGTAGGCAGCTTTCAGGTAAAGGGACGTGGAAGCCTAGCTTGGGCACTATCAATGAGAAAAGGGTAGAGAAAAAGATCCCTCGCTGGTTGTTTTGAAGGGTTGATCTTCTTCTAGTCAAAGAAGGGCTATTTAATCAATTCCGTTTCTATATATCATTAATTTGAGATTTGTGCTGTTAGTATTTTAATGTCAATTGTTGAAATGCAGTGAAGGGATGACGAGATATGCATGTTTGTGTCTATTAACGCAAGAAGAAGCAAAATAAATTTATATCGTCTTGTTAATTAATTAAGAATAAAGAATTTTTGTTTAACTAAACATCAACATTGCTTCTTCTTTTTTCTTTCAATTCCTTTCTTTCTTTCCTCCTTTTCCATATGATAATCACTGTAACACTGTACAAGCCTCCCATATTTCGATCCAAGAAAACACACCAGAGCCAGTAAGGCACTGTGCACATGCATAACACCATGTAAGGACATTTGGCTGAGAATTATAAGTGATCAGTGTTTTGAGTGCCGAGAGAAAGCCTTCAACGCCAATTACAGGGGGAGGGAGATGGATAGATGGTGCTTTGTCTGTTATTGAATTGGTTGAACATGTTGTTTTCTTTCACCAACGCTTCGGTTAGGAGAAGCCTTGCAGTGGTTTTTGCTTATTAGAATACATAAACCGATGGATTCAATTGGGGGAGAGGAGGAAATAAAGGGACAAGCTGGTCAGCAAAACTGATATAGAATATAATATTAACCAATGTCATAGTCATGACCGGTGACTAGTCAACAACCAAATTTCTGTGTTTGTAATACGATGGGAGAGGTTGGGGAAAAGAAATAAATTTAACAATAAAAAATAGGACTAATTAATTGTTATAAAGAAAAGAAAAGATAAGAAAAGGAGACAAATTAAAGGTGTTGAAGGACCAGAAGAAGATTACATCGCTCCAATAAATTCCTTCGGCTTTCTGCTGGACTCTTTGAACCCATTGTGAGCCCAAATGTTATTCAGCTTGTTAAGATAATGAAGAAAAAACCTAAAACGGAATGGTGGTTTTAAACAGTGTAAAATACTGTAGCTCTGTGTTTTTATTTGCATTGTAGATTGTAATGGTAAAATAATGATTTTTTCCTTATAAACCAAAACAATTAGCCTTGCTACTGGGGATAATAGATTTTTTTATAGTAAAATATTTAATTTATTCCTAGAAGTAACAAAAATATTAAACTAGTGTTTGAGAACTGCAGCTTTTCGTTGTTTAAATCACAATAAAATGAATCAGTCACCCTTAATTTTTTTAAAAAAATTAACTAATATTTTTTTCCATTTTCCTCCTGATTTGTGTAATAAAAGCTTATCATGACTTGAAAAAAAACATTTAATAAAAAATAGAAAAGTATATATTGATATTTTTTATGTGATTGCATGTGAAAATAAAAAAAAAATAATCGGAGAGAATTGAATAAAATTTTTATAATTAAAAAATAGTTATAAATAAATATTTATTCTCATTGAATATTCATGAGAAAATTTTTACAACAATATATGAGGTTCATATATAATTACTAATAAAATAATTACTAACATTACCATTAAAAAGTTGTGATGATCTTTGGAAAATATGGTATAATTGTGTGATTCTTAAAATCTCAATTTAATTATTTTTTAAATTATCTTATAATATAAAAATAAAATAATTAAAAGATGAAGAGAATGAAGCCTTGCCATACGTGGGCTTCAAGGGATGGGCTAGGCATGTGCCTGCACTTAGATGGCCAGCCTGTGTGCCGAGCCTTTTAATAAAAGATTAGGCACACTGAAGGCTAGGCCTCCAACTCTGATTAATTTTTTAAAAAACAAATCAAGGCATGCCCATGCTTGAAAGGTCAGGCTTCTGCGCCTGTCCAGAAAACAAAGTTTAGTGAATAACTTGTCATCTAGTCATGTAAACAATGCTTGAAAGGTCAGGCTTATAATGATTTTTGGCTGCCTCCAATGATTGGGGAATTAGGAGCCAAGTTTTCTACATAAAAAAATTATTATTTTTTTTTATTTTCATCTAAAAACACAAAAAAAATACATTATAAGAATCTCCATAATCCAGTTGCCAAACCCATAACACATTTTATTAGTTTAAAAGCTTAAAATCAAATTGAAACACACTTTCTATATTTCATTGTACTTCAACATGA
Source organism: Populus ilicifolia (assembly GCA_015708895.1). Classification (NCBI taxonomy): domain Eukaryota; kingdom Viridiplantae; phylum Streptophyta; class Magnoliopsida; order Malpighiales; family Salicaceae; genus Populus; species Populus ilicifolia. The sequence goes on along the minus strand of SRLM01000076.1, from coordinate 431,359 downwards.
TTCAAGGCTAAAACCACTCCATTTTACTCCTGTCCTCGAGAAAAACCAACGACATCTAGATGCGAATGTGTGGACTAGAAAATGAGTTTTTTTTTTTATTCAATCCCATTATTTTTTTTCAATTCTTTTCTTTTTAGTTGTCCAAATTGTTTTTAAACAGATCAAATTGATTGGTTTTTGTAAAGACAATTCTTGCATAATTTAATTTTAAAACTAGATAATATAAAATATTAGGTTAAGAAATTTCAAGATTAACTTGTAAAATTAGATTTAATAATATTGTTAAACAATTATCTTTAATATAAATGTTTTTTGTTATATTAAAAAAAATTATTCAACGCATAATATTTCTTGCATGTCTAACTAAGCTTTTTTTAATAAAAAAATTATGTTTTTAAAAAAGTTAAAGAAATTTTAATAATTAAGATAAATCTTAATTAATTTAATAACATGGTAAAAAATAAAGCAACAACAATAAAAAATATATTATAAAGTCGAGTTAACTAACAAAATATTTGACATGACACATAAGATAAGGTTAGCCATATAGAAAGACAATATCTTTAAAAATCAGCTGTAAAAAGGACCTCATAAGACCGGTCCATTATATTTCAAACTTGTGACTACATGAAATGATGCAAGCGAACACATGGTGATGATTACATGTAATGATGCAAGCGAACACATGGTGATGATTACATGTAATGATGCAAGCGAACACAAGGGTGAAATGTAATGTAGATCTATCATTTCTACAAGCCTTCTTCCCCTTCTTGGTGGTAGCATGTACTCTTAGACGGTTGCCAGAAGAAAGCTAGAATCCTTCATCATATATGCTTTAGGAAAGAGTTGGATGGGAAACGTATTCATTTGTCATGAGTATGCTTCACGATAACAACCGGACACTTGACACGCTTGGCACAATGCTCACTCACACTTCCGAGGAGAGCCCTGTAACAATCAATTAGAGAATAAGATCCTTATGTCCATAGCAGATGAATTATCTCTGTGATTTAGATAAAACAATTTAATAAGCCAGTGAAAGTCACTCATTACTTTCTCAAGAAACCATAGCCGTGGCTTCCCATGACCAAAGTGTCAGGTTTAAGTTTCTCTACTGTATTACAGATCACATCCTTTGCCTCTCCACTCCCAATAACTCTCTCCACCTTTACCTGCGCAGAGCTTCCGTCGTTGAGCAGACATAAAGGGAAGAAAGCTACCAAACAGATCAAACGCACGAAAGGAGAGAGTTTGGTACTTTACTCTTTTGTTGAAGTTCCTGTAGACGGTTTCTGCTCGTTGCATAACTGAGTTCACCAACTCGGTTCCATATTTTTCCACAGCAGTAATCACATCAGTCGAGAACATGTGCACTGTAATCAAATATTTTTCTTCAGATATCACTATAGATTCTAGTTAAACAAGGAAGAAAAGCTTTAAAACAGAGCAAGAAATTATTAGAAACCTGCAACGTCAAAGGAAGAGTACATGGCTGGCGGGGGCTTAACATAGAGGAGGACTAACGTGGCGGTGGAGTTGTGAGAAATAAGGTTGTCGAGACACCATGAAAGAGCATGCATGCTCTCCTCACTCTCATCCACTGCCACCACTATCTTGTGCTTGTTCTCCACACTAATTCCTTCCATAATTCTAGTAAGCTTGATAATCTGTTTTCTTTTCTTACTCGTAATTGATTTTCATATACAGCTCGAAGAAAAATGCTGGCCTCAGAATGTTGATAACGAAAAAGGCCTAATAGGTAGTTCTATTTATAGGGGGCAATGGTTTTTCTGTGCCGGTTTTGAGTTTACTGGATTAATCTATTTGTGTTTAGATAATGGAACGAGGCTTTCGAAATGAAAAGGGACTGCTTCGGAATAAAGTACTGATATTAAAGAGGAAACGGCAATATCACTTTGACTTTTGAGTTACTTTGCATGATATTTATATAGAAAGAATGAAAAGTGACACTTTAGATTACAAGGAAAAAGAATTAAATTAAATTGAGATTCATTAATTTGTATTTTAATGTGAGATTTATGAGCTTTACTTGTGTTATGATCTATGTGTATTTTTAAAGTTTCTTTTTAACATTATCAATTAAAATTTATTAATTTCTAGTGGTCAATCAAGAATACGTATTTGAGATTGTATTAAAAAAAATTAAATTAAATTAACATATAAACCGGTCCGGTGAAACTGGCATTTGATCACGACTGTGAGAGATAAGGTTGCCAATCTCGGCGATCGACCTCTGCTTGGCACCTTTTATGGACATAAATGGTTCTCGTCACAGCCGATCCCCATACCAAATACACTTTATATTTTTGTTTTTCGTAATAAATCGAGGACAATAATTGATTATGACTGTAATCACATGCCTAAAAATATCTAACGGCAGAATAAGCAGGGAGCCCCAGAACACCAAAGGCGTTGCAATCAAAAGCTATCCACAAGCCACGAAGATTTTTATATATCGGCATTACGTAGAAAGGCTTGCTTGGGTTGATCGATGAGTTCACCAATGATCCAAAAGGGCTGCTTCATGAAGTTCAATCAAACTAATATTCGAGCAAAAACCCAAACCCCACGAAAGATTCCTTTGCCCAGGTCTTGTTTTCAGTCCACATCTGTAGCTATTGCTTGAGCAAGTTGGAGACCACCTGGCATCCTGTGGGGTTGCTTCAATCGCCAATAAGCAACCTCTATCTCTTCATTCGTTAGAGGTTTATCTTCCCGGATTAATATGCTTTTAATGCGACGCACATGCTGGACGGTACTGGTTGGTGGGTTAGGGCATTTCAAATTGTTTCTTCAATTATTCCGGTGAGGTTTGGTATGCTTGGGGCTTTCGTCTTTGAAATGTATAGGAAATTTAGAACCCCTTTGTTTGGTTTTGAAGGTCATTAACAATTGGTTTATTGGTTTTTGAAAAATAAAGCAAGTTTTCTATTTCTATTTTCAAATTTAATCTTTGAAAACAGAAGGTAGAAAATGGAAATGATATCAGACAGCCTCTTTATGATTCGTAATTGAGTTTTCAATTTTTCATGGTTTTGAATTCAGTCTTATCAATGAAAAGGGTATCAGACTGTCTCTTTATGATTCGTAATTGGGTTTTGAATTTTTCATGGTTTTGAATTCAGTCTTTATCAATGAAAAGATCTACTGTTGTAGAAAAAAACAAAAAAAAAGAGAGAGTAGATTATCATGTTGCAAATTGGATTGGGATATGAGGACTTCAAAATTCAATCCACCAGCAAGTCTCACCAGACATCAAATCTAACCGCGAATAATCAAATTAAATATTTAAAATTCAATTTTATATGATCATGAATGATTCTGTCCAGAAAAACAATCTACAAGTTCGTAAGCTATAAAAATGGATTTCCAGTATGTGCGGCTGATAGAAGAGAATGATTTTTTTAACTTTGAAATTCATTTTAATTCATGTTGAAATGATCAGAATGCATGGTTTCCAATAATCCTCAACCTTTCATGAACAGAATACTCATGTAGCTTAAAAGAAACTTCAATTCACCAAAATCTCTCGTTAAATTAGTGCCCTTTGGTTCGAGGTTGAAAAGAAAAGCCGCATGGGTGAAACTTGTCGCGTTTGCTTCCGTGGCTAAGCTAGAGCATGATTGTGCAGTTATAGAGGTTCCCCGGGCCTCATGCGGCAGACAAGACTCAGTTCGCCCTTCCACTTGGTCTGGCAGTGAGCTCGGCCCTGTCGGTGAGTATTTGCTGTAATATGGGCTGAGTCCTTGTGCAAGTTATCTAAACCCAACTTCTTCAGAGACCACCATTGTCCAATGCAAGAACTTCAAGGCAAAGATTGCTTCAACGGCCATCCTCTCCTAATCACATTATGAATTGTTTAGTAATCCTCTATAACTGCACAATTTAGCGTCCTGTCGTGATTGATCTTGACAAATTTACTCAATGGCTGACTTACCCAATTCGAATACGTATGGCTTTTTGCACTTTACCCGTCACCTAGCCAAATTGGCCTCCTAAGTCCTGATTGGGTATTTGTCAAGTCTCCTACTTACAGTTAGGTCCGCCTAAACCCGTAAATGAGAACCCTAACAAATAATGCTATTATCTCCATGCCATGGCCAATCGAATTTAAACACCGATTACCCTCGTAGGAAGAAAAATCATTGGTTCAACGAACACAAAATGTAAATTTGTCAAGAGCATGAATCAGAGAAGGATTGGATGGAGATAAGTAGCTAGCATATCCTATAAAAATATACGCGACAAACCCTATCTTAACTCGCTATACAAGACGTGGACAGCATCACCTTCCTACACGGATGGAGGTGCAAGATCAACGTAATATGGTGAGCAAGTGATGTCCTTTGCCCACGTGTCCCCACAACGCACAACTTGCCGACTTGCTGCATTTGCTTAAACGTTTTGAAAAATCTTGCATCGTCTCTTCTTAAGCCAATTAGAGATCCACGTAATGAGAAATATCCAAATTGTAAGCCAGAACGAGAAAGAGATAAGATCGATGAGGGGATAAGCACAAATGTCAGCATCCCCCTACCCTATATTTGTTTTTGCTGCCGGAAACTTCTTTTGTAAGAATTTAATTTTTTTATCATACTTTAAATTAAAAAAATCAGTGTTTTAATTTATTTTTTAAATAAATAATACATTCGAAAACAATAATTACCAATAATTATATTCCAGGCGGGCAAAAATTATTAATAGAGACCAAGAACTTAAAATAAAAGATGCCACCCGCTATTCCTAATTTCCCAGGTAGATAGGTGGTCGAATATTTTCATGGAGAGCGGAGTGGGGGCCCAGTGAATCACAGCTATAAATTTTGGTGTTTTCTCGTAAAGCGCGTTTGGAATTACGTAATTTTTGTTTCTAAATTTTAAAGGAGGGATGAGGTGGGGGCCAGTATTTTTGAATTTCAGGTAGCCAGAGAGCCGTTAGTTAATAGCAGATCCAAGGCTTTACATTCAAACCTGCTAAAGAGAAGTAGGGCGTCTCGTAATCGGTCTGTTTTTCTGTTTTTGTTCACCGGTACTATTATTTCTGATTGTCTCTCGTGGAATAAGTAGATTACGGGACTGCCCCTCTGTCTTCTCGCAATCATTTATTTATTTATTTATTTATTATCCGCAGTGAAAAAACGATCTACCTTCAAAACCGTTTAACTAGAAAGTCCAATAAAATCATGAGCTCGGTCTCTTGGGTTTCAAATTATATTTAAGAAAAAGAAGCTTTGAAATGAAAAAAGCTAGTCTAGCTTGTAGTTTTTAATTTTATTTTCATATCTAGAACGTTTTGATATAACAATGTTAAAAATAAAAATAAAATAATTATTTTATATATTTTTAAATAAAATACCTCTTAAAAAAATATCCAGCATCATAAAATTACATTTCCTCTATTTGATCCGTCACATGTGGTCAAGAGCTTCTTCATTCAGTATCAGGTTTCCACGAGAGATCGTTTTGTGATCTTCTTGTTTTTTCTTACAAAATTCACATAGTTTGATTAAATTTTCAATTAATTTAGCATGGTATACCATACGTATAATTAAAATACCAATCCAGCAGAAAAGAGCTGGACTTGTTTTAATTAATGGACCGATCAATATTAATCATAACAACCTCATTCATTACTATTAAAATCTTCCTTGAGAATATATTGAACATTAGAATCAAGACATCCGCCTCGATCTAAAAGCTGATGTCCACTTCCTTCGTTTTCACTAAATATATTCACACATAATACATTCTAAGACCTTAATTTTTACCGAGTTTAATTGCAATATTGCAACACTTTCATGAATTTAAACTAAACCGCAAAACGCAAGAATTTAAATAGATAATTAACACCCAATATATTATTATTATAAATAAATAAATTGTTCCACCCTTGATTTTGCAATCCAGTCACCATTATTTAACTGATGGAGGCACAAAGTGTCCTGCTGAGCTCGAAGGAAAGAAACCCACAGACACAGACAGACAAGCAAAGGATTTCACGGACAGAATAAAATTGAATGGTCCCAAATTACACGCTCTAGAACCCAAGGAAAAGTATCTTGCTACTTCTCTGTATGTATAACACAATTCGCAGGCTGCTTGACAAAGAAGCAGAGGTTCACATATCCCTGTGCAAGTCAAGAAACGAAGCTTCACGTTCCAGCTCTTCACAACCGCGTCTCTTGACGCGGTGGGTGTTTGATGCTGTGAAAGATTGCGGTGGCAGAAAATAGATTTAAGAGATGTATGAAGTTAAATTGTCGTGAGAAGTAATTTTACATGTAAAATGAATAAAAATAGAATACTTTAAATTTTATAAAATTAAAATTTAAAATACAATTATATTAAGATCAGATATAAAAAACAAAAACTATTCGATTAATGAAACAGTTTTTTCTTTTTATCTAGATAAAAAACAGAAACTACCATCATATCAAGTATTTATGTTCTTCTAATTTTGATTTTTTTTTGAACTGGATTTAACAAAAAGAAAAAAATGGGTGAATATTCCCAGTTGTCGTCGACTTTCTTATTTATAAGTGTAATTATAATTTTTTTTTAAAGAAATTTTTATGTTAAAATATATATTAATAATTTTTTTATTTTAAAAAAATTATTTTAATATCAACACATCAAAATAATCTGAAAACATTAAAAATATATTAATTTAAAATAAATAAATAAATTTAATTTTTTAAAAAATACTTTTAAAATATAAAGATAAATAAAATAAAGGAAAGTGAATGGATATATAATAAATATACTATTTTTTTTTAATTTAATCATTCATTCTTTTTGTTTTTTTTTTGAAGGAACGAACACTTTTAGGTTTTCATTCTTACTCGCTAGGTATTTTCTTTTGTATTTTCGAGAAATTCTTTAATATTTTTCATTCTTATACAACACTTTACATTTTTTGTTATGAAATAAAGTTTTTTTTTTTTCAGAATGAAAAACTCGTAGTAAGTTGTTGATACGCAAGAAGAGTGAAACAAAAGGGAATGGAGTTGCGGTTATGTTTCAAGCTATCTATTTTATTAAGGGTAGTTTTGGGATTTGAAGCCACTTCCTTTCCTTTTTAAAAGCCGAGTTAGCCCAAGAAGACAGGGGTTGAAAGTTGGTTTCGAAAAACACAGAGGAGACCGGAGAGAAGTATTTTTGAAAACTAGAGAGAAAGGAAGGAAGGGAAAATTACACAAAAATGGGAGATATTGTATTGTTCGTGGATGATTTGCAGACAGGTTGTGCAATACCACACTGTAGGATTTGCCATGAAGCAGAATTTGAAAGCTGTAAGAGCTTGGAAGCTCCTTGTGCTTGCTCTGGAACTGTCAAGGTAAGCTAACAGATTCAGCAAACCTCATGCTCTTCTGCCAGATACCATGTAGTTTTTATTTTCATCTTCTGTTTATGATTTTTTCTTTAAAAAAAAAATGGTATCTGTTTCAGTTTGCACACAGAGATTGCATACAGAGATGGTGTAACGAGAAGGGAAACACAACGTGTGAAATATGTCTCCAGGTTTGAGACTCTTACGATTTATACATTAAAATCTTGATTTTCTTTTCTCGGTTCACTGCTTCCTTGTTTCCTTTTCCTGATTTTTCCTTTTCTTTCCCCCCCTTCTCTGCTGGAAGATACTTTTGGTTCTATGAATCAAATATTTGTTCCTGTTTTACTTTGAATTTGTGTTTAATTTCGTATTTCTCGCATGACTCGTTTTCAGTTTTGAATTTTGGAGCCTGCGATCTTCTTTCGATATCCACTGTACTTTTGTTTCTCCCCAGCAACACGGAACTTAAATTTCTGTACTAAAAAACTTTCAGAAGATTGTTTTGCAAGGAAATTCATAATTTGATCCTACATCGGTTTAGTCTTCTTTTAAATTCAGGGATGTCAGGTGAGTAATTAGAATGAAATTTGATTTATTTATCTTGCAGAATTATGAACCAGGATACTCGGCACCTTCAAGGAAGTGTGAGATGATTGAGCCAATGACGATTAGGTACATTCATATTCCCTTGAAAAAATTATAGATAAGAAGAGAACGCGTGGCATTATCCTCCAACTGTTGATGCGCGTTTTAGAATGTTGGAGTTCCCTTCCCTTGAATTGCAAACTTCCTCAAATAAGTACAAATATAAAATATACTAATCGAATTGAAAGCTGCATTATACAATACCGAAAAGGTCACAGCCGACGCTGAACAATTGTTTGCTGCTTGCTTGGTCCACGAACGTCGATTACTCTGTCATTTTCAAGTCTTTTCAGTCTCTCGGGGTTTTTTTTTTCCTTACATATAAATAGATTATCTTGCTATTATGATTACGATTATACCAATACTGTGATGTACTGAAATCATGAATGGTCATGGCAGAGATAGTTTGGAAATCCCGAGAAGAGAACATGATCCGGAAAACCAAGAATTAGGAGGCATAGCTGAAAGAGCCACCGCTGGTGCCGAGGAGTACTCACATTGCTCATCCGCCGCGGACAGAAGCGCTTCTTGCTGCCGGTTTTTGGCTCTAACAGTAAGTACCTGTTCATCATACGATGCTTGGACGTAATTCATAATCTTAACACTTAGTTTAAGAGGATTGTGATAACAAAAAAATAACACAAAAAGAAAAGAGAATGATAGCTTAGCTATTGACTCGGTGTATTGTATGGGGAACTACTATTATATTGTGTGCTTTGGTTGACCGAGTGACTTGGACGGGAACTTTAACATTTAAAAATTCGGTGGGATTGCTTAGCATTCAAACTACCCAGGACCAGGAGGGAGTCAAATTGAAGGTGAATTCTTACAGTTGTTTGGGAACCACCATGCGTGCTAGAACCCATGGTTAGGTCATGTGAGTTAAAACGTAGACGAGTTTCCCCTATTGCTGCCGCCCCACAAGCAATACACGTCTCTATTTATCTGACCTTTTATTTAACACGTCTCTATTTGTTTGAAAATAAAAATCGAGTAAATTCATTAATAAATAAAGAAGCTGGAGTTTATTGATGGCAGTTCCTCTTTCGCTAAATGGTCAAACACTCTGAATTTTGACGGAAAAAATAAATATCCTTCAACTAAAATATTCTATTTTTTTATTTTTATTACTGCCCTTTGTTAAAGTTTTATTAGAAAATTGATGAAAATCCCTACAAATCCTCATTTTGCAATAATAATACTAGTTAAAAAGTACATATAAAAATAATATTTAAGGTTGATAATTGATATCGAAGTTAACACTCAATTAATAACTTATTTATTATTTATTAAATTAAGATATGTATCAATTTGAGTATTTATTGGATTTGAAAGTTGATGAAAAACTTTCTTAAAAAATCCTCACTTTGCATTGATGATAATGATAAATAAAATAAAATAAAATAAAATAAAATGTAAAAAACAACTATTTATCTAGGAATAATAATTAGTTTTCACGGATTGAATTTTTATTATGTCCATATTTTACTTATTACATAAATAAAATTTAAATATTTATATATATATTATTCATTAAATTCTAAATATTCATTTAAATATTTATTTCAAAGTATATATATGAAAATGTATATATTTTAAGTTAAATCAAGATTAATTATATTCGAAAATAAATTACCTATCACAAAATAAATAAAAAACAAAGATCAGAGAAATATGATTACAATTAGCTATCATTTCTGGGTAAATGCTTACAGTGGGTTTTTCTAGGTAATATGATTACAATTGGAAATGGAAATGGATAAATCCATTGGTGTTTTCTGGGTAAATGCTTGTGGTGGGTTTTTCTAGGTAATATGATTACAATTTGTAAGAATGATTGTTCTGTGTTTTTTTCTCCTGGGTTTTTGTTTTGAATGATGATTATGTTTACGGGGTTGTGATTCAAGGATTAATTTTCCTGTTTGATTGCTGGTTTGGCATGAAATTTGATCTAGACGGTGTGGTTGTTGGTGACGATGCTCGGGTTAAAAAAAAAACAGAGAGGAGATTTGTTATTCTAGTTTTGTTTCAAATAATTTATTTTCAGTGTATTATTTTTTATTTAAAAAAAGATAAAGAAAAGTATACAAAAAATAATTAAAAGCATCTATTCTGTCCCACCTATACTCTCGACCTCCACCCCTCTCTGTCTCCTTTCCCATGCTTTTCTTGTATTTTTATTCATTACAGCGGGGCGCGGGGGAGGGGAGGGGAGGATTTTTAGGGATTTGTTCCTCATAACTTTCATTGAAAACTTAGAGAAGGGGATTGAAAAATTCATTCATATTGTTGTTCAGGGGATATTTTACAATGTAGACTTCTTTTTTTGGTTTTTGCAGTTCACGGTCCTTATGCTCTTGAGACATCTTTATGCCACTCTCACCGGTGGAACAGAAGATTACCCATTTACACTTGTTACTGTAAGCTTTTGATTTCCTCACTGTGCTCACAGTTCAACCTAACTTTATCCTTTCTGAATTGAATCAGTTTCTGCGTCTCATTTTATTGATTCTCCTCTTGGTATATTTTGCAGTTGCTCGTCTTAAGAGCTAGTGGAATTCTATTCCCAATGTATATAGTTTTTTGGACAATTGCAGCAGTTCATAAAAGCATTCGATCTCAATATCAGGTGAGCACACCTGATAATGCAGATAACAATAGTGCCACTGCAAAGGGTGCAGCACAGTTCAATTAATTTATTTGCAAGCTAACGAGAGTGCCTTCATTCTTTGCGTGTCAGGATTCTGATGACGACGAAGACTACACCTCAAACTCTGATGGAGATGAAGGCGAGGATCAAGAAGATGAGCACCATCATTTAGTATAGGCATGATCCTAAAATAACTTCTGATTTTTTTATTTTTTTTATTTTGTATGAGAGCATTCCATCAATGCTCATATTGTCGACAACATTCTTCCACATTTTGAGGGCATAAGTTACACGAACAGGTTTTAGAAATCTGTCACATCCAGGGTTAGTGTGAAATTTCACATTACTAAAGCCCCACCCAATAACTAAAAAGTTGCAAAATGCAATAGCAACACCAATCGGTAGGGTTGAACCACCAGCCTGACCAAAACATGTATCGCTTTGAAAGCAAGTCGCATTAGGAACAACCTCTGCCATTGTTCGTTGAACCCACCTCTTAGACATTACAACAACACACTCGGAGCACTATCCCTTTCTAGATAAGAGACAGGGACAACATTCTTTCAATATTTCCATCACCGATACAACCACTATACAAAAAATTAGCCATCTTTGAGAAAATGACCGATACAAATTCAATCTGGCCCGAGACATAATTTTGAATTAAATTTACACCGCATGCTCTGTCAAATATCTATCAATCACAGCTACAAGTTATATCATGTACAGTCAAATCACAAAATTTGAGAGGACAGGCCAACAGAAATACCAGATGCTCCAATGACTTGAAGGAGAGAAGCTCGCTGAGTATCTTGGTTAGTGTAAAATTAGTCTGGTAGATGGAGAAATGCTGAAGTGTCCAACAGCAGAAGATTCGGTCACTTCAATTTTACTGCAAAAATATCCTAGCTTTATCCTGAAGTTTGGACACTGAGCTGATATCGATCCCAGCAGACTTATGGCCACTCAAGCTTGTTGTGGCATTGATCAGACTTCGGATTAATACTACCATCTTGTCACAGCTTTGAATGGCCAACTTTCCTTCAGATCCCTTTCCGTGTTGGCCATATACAGCCTCAAATTCCCTAGACTTGGCAGCAGCATTATGAAGTATCGAGTCTGGAAGTCCTGAAATAATTAGAAGATTGGAATTCATGATCTGATGCAATGGAAACAGTGGCCAAGAAATTGGTTAATGATTTCAAACTTTTTATTGGGATATATGGCAGAAAGTTCAAGGCAGTCCAGTGACGGACATAAAGGCTGTAAAATACTGTTAGCAAAAGTTACACTCGACAATGACAAACAACATGTGGCAGAAAGTTCAAAGGCGTCCAGTGACGAACATAAAAGTTCTAATCTTGTTGATAGCAAAAGGTGCACTCAAAATGAATCTTTAAATTTTCTGACAAGGATCAACACACGTCATTGTTCTATTCATTGGAAATTAGTCATTAATTATTCAGTTCAGTCTCCGCTCACATGCAAATCTTGTCTAAAAAGGGCAGTAAAGTAGCAAAAGCATTACCAGCCAGTCTTGCAACATTGACACCATAACTCTTAGGGCAGGCACCAGGTCTCAACCTATAAAGAAATGTAACTTCTTCCACTCCAGCTCCATTTCCAACTTGACTTGACATATGGTACAGTGAGACCTGTAGTCGACAAGAAAATAATAATTCACTCAAAATATTTTATGAAATGGTCCAGCGATTTAAATAGCTTACAATATCTCGATTTAGGTGAATTGTCCTAGAGCTTCAAATCAGGAGTACTAGCACATCAATCAAATTGTCCTAGTCTGAGTTTAAAAGGCTTCAGTTTCAGAGCAAAAATAGAAACAAACATCAACAAATTCCAGAAATACAAACATACCTTTGAATCTTTTTGATAATCTACAGCTAATCGGTGATAGTGAGTTGAAAACATTCCTCGACACTGTACCTTGTGGACAAAATGTTCAAGAACTGATTCGCTGCAAAGCATAGAAAAGAAACAAGATTGACTAAATTACCAGTATACTGTCAAACAGAAACTTAAAAAACATGCAAAGTTCTGAGAGACAATCCATGACATTGAAAAGTAAAATCTCGAATATATTCTTACGCTATTGCCTGTCCATCTGAAGTTGAAGTGCCAGGTCCAAGTTCATCCAACGCCACCAATGAATTACAGGTTGCCGATGACTGTACAAGTATCCATAAAAAGGTTAGGCATGAAAATGCTGAAAGCCTGAAACCAATTAGATCTGTACTGTTACAGTTTGCAAGGATTTGGAACCTAGACATCAAAAGAATTAATAACTTCTGCATTACAGAAATTTAATTTGACTGGAAAAGCTGCATAGACTTTGGCACTTTACTCACAATCACCAACATCCTCCTACACATCACCATTTCAGCCACGTCTATAAACTGGGACGGTCATAGGGACCATGACCTTTCTCTTAAATGAAAGGCTTCAAAATTACCAAGAAAACTCACCAGCATCAATGCAGTTTCTGAGAGCTCTGTCAAAAATGTACTCTGGCCTGCCATAATATGATCTTTTGCACCCATTCTGACAAAAATGCGGTCAACAAGAGACAACTCAAAGCTTTCAGCAGGGACATCAGCTCCAATCTGTGGGGGGGAAAATCAAAGATGGAAAATGTGGATGGTTACCAGGCAAAACATATATTTTGAAGGAGAGATAATTTACCTGGGCCAGAATCACAGCCAAACAAACTTGCCGAAGAAGAGTAGATTTTCCACCCATGTTAGGACCAGTGAGAAGGATAAAGCTGGCACGACCAGAACCCCCAATACTAATGTCATTTGGGACAAATGCACCCTTTCCCAAAGAATCGCTCCTGAGAACAGGGTGTCCTAATTTTTTTGCAGAAAGGCATGGCACTTCACTTGACAATGATGAACCTACGATGGTTGGACGACATGCAGGTCCTTCATAGAAGTCACTAGCAATTGCCAGACTGATCAAAACATCCAGTTCTGCATCATGAGTGACCAGTTTCAGTCGAGAAAAATGAATTGAAATCATACCATGACAGTAGTTCCGTCCCACAAATGAGTGGGAGTGCCTGCCTGTTTGAAAGAGAAAATTTGGTTTCTACTTGAAATACATTTTGTTCTTGTTAGCTTTCTACAGAAATGCTATAGTGTAGAGAGAGATGCATATTCAAAATCAAGATCCTATTCTACATGAATAAAGTTGGTGCACAAACCTGCAGTTGCAGAAACTAACTGTCTCCACTTGTCATGGTACTTGCAAAAACACACAATTAACCTCTGCAAAATGCTCTTCAACGCCAACTCCTTTTCAGATTCAGCCTGTGAGAGCTCTCCTAAGAACTTCTTAATACTTGGAGTCCAATACCTGTAGAAGCCCTGCATGTCCCAGGCAGCATGTAGAAAAAGAATTCAAACAAGATAGCGACAAGGAAAACCAAATTTCCTAAGACCAGTAAGCTATTTGCTATGGCCAAAGTTAAGACCCAGTTAACATAGATTGTAGTTGGTAATAAATAAAGTAAAATCAGGTCGTTGTTATACATGCATACACCATCATTCTCATTCACACTCTGACACCCGATCACATATTTGGAACCCGCCAGCTTTTATGGGCATGCTAGCTGATACTGACCCTATCTATTTATATTATAAAAAAATGTTTACACGGCCTTTTCTTTAAATATTTCATATGACCATGGTAAAAATTAGGCAAAAGCAGTATAAACGACTAAAATTCCAAGTTACTTTTGTTGCAATTCCATGGCACAATGACAAGCCATTCTTAAGGAAGCTAAAAAGGCAAGAAACACAATTCATTTGCTTATGTGTTCACAATGTTTGTTAATGCCTACCACAACAGTATTTGCAACACCACATGACAGAGATGGTGATAACTTTTCAAATGTTTTTAACAATAGAATCAACATATTAGATGATGTTACACCTGTCACATTGATTAATTGGCCAAACACCTGCTATTTTTTCAAGGAAGTGTCAGAAACCAAACATTCAGTATGCATCACTTACCTTTTTGGATGAACGCAGCTCATAATCTCGAGGAATACTACCACGCAGATGTTCAGGAACTTCTAACAGGTATGCCTCTTTTCCAACTGTGACATAAGTAATCTGTAAAATAGGTCATGTAATGAGAGATGTTATTTACTAAAACAAATTAAGAGAAGACTAATATTTCTGGACAGGAACTTACTGATTTGTCCCCTAGTAATTTCTGTTGTTCCTTCAGGTGTCTAGCCAAACTAGATTCAACCTCTTTGACTCTTTCACAAGCAGAGTCATACTCCACATCAACACCTTCATGAGGTATTATACGTCCAGAATTGTTGGCTTCTACCCAATCAAAGGCACTCTTAAAATGTTTAAGAATTGGAAGGATGTCTGGAAGACCTTTACCTACAATTACATAACAAAATAAGATGTCAAACTACAATCTTACAAAAACAATAAAAGAAAAACAAACTGAAAAGTACCAGGTGTTAATAAATGATGCAACCGTCCAGACTCCACATTTTCCAAAATGACAGCAAGCGAAGAACATGCTTGGGCCACCAATTCACAGCCACGTAGAGCAGATATAAACTCCTGAAGCTGCTTCTTTGCTGCATCCTCATATAAAACTACTTTATTTGCATTTCTTCCATTGGCTTCGCTGTTTTTCAATAAAATAAAGCATAAGAAACATATTTACACGGGGTTCAGTACTTGCATAATGCTAGAAAAATACATTGATGCATGCTTACTTCCTTTTTATCCTTACCTGGTAGAAAATATGTGTGCAAGCAGCCGCTCAATGTCTGGAAGCCCGGACAACACCTTTTGAAATTCAAGCATCATGGGTTGATTTACCCCCTGAAAGTTAGCTATGATATCAGAATGCAAACTCAAACAGCAATTGGCTGGTTAGAGAACAAAAAATTTGAAAGAAATGCAACTATCAGGCAGAAAATTGAAGATATCAAAATATTCTGCACAAAATTAAACTTGAAAAATTACAAGAGCACTTAATCATATGGAGAAAAGCAGACTCTATACTCGGACTTTGAAAACCAAAAGATATTTATGGTCCCATCAAAGTGTAAACATTGAAGGGACCATTTGGAAATAGTCCTGCCCTTCGGCAATTTTGCTAGAAGTGGCTGCTCTCAAGCCTTGAACCTGCAACATCATAGCTGCAAGACCAAGATTTAAAGTTTTGCAAACAAAAACAAAGACCTTAAGAAATTTATTTTTTTGAAAAACTTGGAAAGAGAAAATGGAAAGAGAAAAGGCAATGAACCATGCCAATGATAGGAGCCCCATATTTATTTGGGAATCAAAACAGTAATACTGTTTTAGGTTTTGCATTAATACACCGTCTGTTAATTTTTTAAATGGAAAAACTGGCATATGATAGCTAATTGACACTTTTCTCAAAATACACCATCAATCCATAAACTGTTAATTTTAGTTCAAGCAGTAGAGGCTTTGGAATTGTTCACCAAGGTCTACAATTCCAATACACACACACACATATAAAGTTCACCCAGTAAAACATCTCATGCTAGCAAAATGAATACCTACTGGAAACTTACCCGCAGACCCGCTACAGCATCCTGGCGATCTTTAATTGATTCCAAATGGTATAATGGTCTTGCTAGCCAAGTTTTCAGCAACCTCTTTCCAAATGCCGTCACACAATGATTCAGTTGCGCATACAGTGTCCTTCATAGATGACAAAATACCTCAAACAATTATTAGGAGAAATTTTTTTTTGGCATATTTAAGAGCATATGACACCCTTACCCTGAAGTGTCTCCGTTTCTGCTGTTCTCAAAAATCTCAAGGTTCTCCAGGGCAGCAGCATCAAGAATCATGTATGGTTTCTTAGCAACCTCACAGAAATCAGAGCAAGGAAGGGATTCAAATTTTGCAAATCTAAGCAATGTCTCATCCAAAAATGCCTGTTTTAGATAATAGAGAGCGCCTCCAAGAGCTGAGAGAGCAAGGCTTCCATTTTCTCCTTTATTGACAAACTCTGACAAAATGCTGGGCAGGCAGCTTGGCCTGTATTCTCCAACACTAAGGTTAGTTGTATCCAAATCTGATTTATTTAAGGGCCCAGAAGCTGAAAGATCACCAACACGCTTGTAGATAGTTTTGACTTCCTGAACAGTTCTCTCCGCATCCCAGAATTCTGAGAGGGGAGCCAACTCATTGACCAAGGGATTTCTAGTATGTCTCACCATTACTCTCTCAGTTTCAGAGCTAAGCATGTTAGCAGGTTTTACAATTTCTACCGGCCTCAGCTCAGACAATAGACAGCACAATGAACTGCATTCAGCATCATCTCCAAACTTGAAAAGGGAATTGACAATAAAAGATATTAACAAAACATATGACACAAAGGAATTATCAACAAAGCCTCAAAAAACAATCTCATCACCTGCACATTAGAATCTGATAAAAATCAACAAACCTGTCCAAGAATGATCCTGCTAGTAGTGACATCAACAACACAAACACCAAAAGTCCGCTCAAGACCTTGGTTTGCCAAACTCTGGCAACTTTCAGTCAGTGCCATTAAATAAGAAGCATCAGGATTTGCAGAGAGAAACTCCCCCTCAGTTAGTGTTCCTTTTGTAATCACCGCACATATTTCACGTTTTACAACCTAAAGAAATGGGAAATAATTGCCAAAACTTGAGATGAAAGAAACTAACAAGAGAATGCCTAAAACATCATAAAAAATTATTAAGACAAGTAATCCAACATGTGATTAGTGTTAACATCTATATTGAGTTTCAAGTGATTTCTGAATCTGATATAAACATGGTCCTAAAATGACTGCAGGTAAAAATTGAAATCATTTCAGGGACGTGAAATAAATTCAAACCTTGTCTTTAGAACCTTTCTCTTTGCGACGAAGCTCCAACTGTTCAGGTGTTTCTGTCTGCTCTACAACAAGAATTCGATAACCCTGCTCTTCAAGGCAGCTTGTTAAATTTCATTGGAGAAAAAAACGAGGCTAAATAAAAAAAAAATAATAAGTACAGGCCAACCTTTCTAGCCAATTTCTCCACATTCAAAGAGAAGTTCTTCTCTGGAAAGCCACAGTGAGGTTGTTCTCCCTGAGCATCCAATAAGGAATCATATAATAACTTGAGTCAAAATCCAAAGAAACAAATAAATTCCAAAATATGCAACCAAGAATAGAAGACAAATGCCTCAGGCCAATTTTAATGCCTTCTGATTAAATGACTGCATTGAGAAAGAGTCAACAAAGACAGCAGAGTCCAAAAGACAGTATTCATGATTGTTAGCACTTAATGAATCCTACCTTCATATATTGCAAATCTAGTTCTTTAGCTCCTACATGGGCATCCATTTCAAAGAGCTCATAAAATTTGCCCATCTGCACCAGCATAAATGATATAATTATTATTTGGCAGAACCTAGTCAAGAGAGATTTGATGAATGTATGAAATCCATCTGACTTGTGTACATACCTTGAAAAACAAAACCTTATCCATGTGCTTTGACTTAAACTCCCACCATTGTCTCTGCACATAACAAACAATGAAATTCAAGAAGACAATTCCTTAAATAGTTTCAAACCAATCAGTGCACGATAGCCCCTACCTGGCCACCTGTTAAACTCTTTGCAAACTCAGCAGGCAAGTATAGAGTCCTGGGATCATAATCTACATCTCCAGGACGCCTTCTCTTTGCATCCCTGCGTTCCCTGTTTCAGAATCAAGGCAAGTAGCAATCAAGGGTGATGCTTCATTCAAAACAACAAACAGTTGGAGCTTCATCAACTATTTACTTTCTTCTTTATTTATTAACATCATTAATTTGCTGGGTTGACCTCACTACATCAAGATGTACATCAGTGGGCCTAAAACATGAGATTCACATGCGTGAGAAGGGCTAAAAATGAAAATAACGCAGGCAGACAATGTACTGAAAGAAGTGAATGGTTTCTCCATTCTCTTCAAAATGATGTACGATCATAGGTATGAATGAAGACTAGAGCATACGGACCACATTGTTGCAATAAGAACTTACCGTCCAAGAAATGGAAACTTTTCAGCTTCACGCGTGCTAAATCTTTCTGATGCATCAGTCATCAAGGCATTATCAAAGCCATCAAAAACCACATCTGCAGTAAAACATGCACAAATTCAACAGCAGGGATACGTAACCTAATTGTTATTTTTTCCCTTTTTATGGGAATGTAAAACCTTGTTCTAGCTGCTTTTATTCAAAAATTTTGCAGAAGCATACATTTACTGTAGCAAAGTAATTATCCTTCGGCAGTAACCGTGATCATAGCATAAATGAAGATGCTATTGCAGAGACAAACATATCCCGATAGAAACTACAAATACAAGGACGCCCTTCGAATCATAAAGAAACTCTCATGTAATGTCTAACAAGTCAGTATGTCCAACAATACCCATTTTATTATTGACTTCAGTACGTGTTTTTAGGCTTTTCTAAAAAAAATGTGATGAATCCATGTCATAAATTTCTTCCAACAACCCTCGTTATCTCAAACAAATATAGAAGGAAAAACATTACTTACTCTCCTTGTTCTTTACAGGCTCCACAACAGAAACCCTGACTCCTCCCGTACTCGCATACCCACCACTCTTTCCCTTCTTTCCCAAATCCAACTTTCCACCTTCTCCACTCGCTTTCCTTTTCTTCGAATCCTTCCCACCTCTCTTTCCTTTCTTGCCATCATCCGCTTCTTCCTCATCCATCAAATCAACGTCCTCCTCCTCGCTAACATCCTTCTCCGCATTCTTTCCCCAATCTTCATCACTCGAGTCGTCACCACCACCAGCACCGCCACTATCGCCCTCGACATTCTCCATCTCATCATCTTCAAGCACAATCTTCCTAAAACCCAAAGAACCCCTGCGCAACCTCTTAAATTTCTTAACGCATGGCTCAACCCACTCAATCTTCTCATTGCTCAAATCCAACAATTCCTCTTCACAATCATCATATTGTATCAAATGCTTCTTCGATTCATCATCGTAGGATTTAACAAGACCCTCGTACCAGCTCTTATCCAGGGGCCAGTAAACCCTAACCCTCCTCTCCACCGCCTCTTTGCCATACACTCCAACTGTTGAAGGAGACGGTGAAGGAGTTTGTCCAATAACTAACAAGGGTTTTTTAGGCTTAGATTGGACTGGCGAAGGAGTAGTTGGGCTAGAACTAGGGCTTTGGGTTCGAGAGCTAGGGGTAGGGTTAGGTTTAGTATGGGAATTAGGGATTTGTTTTTTAGAGAGCGTGGGTGAAGGAGATGGAGAAGGAGTCGTCGTCGTCGTCGTCTTGGAGAAGAAGGCAGTTATTTGGCGCTGTGGATTTACTATTGGTGATCTACCGTTGCTCTGTTTACGCGACGGTGCCATTTTTTCAATCTTTATTTTATTTTATGCGGCTTCGAGAGAGCTAGAGACTGAACACAGAGAGCGAGCAAAATAAATGAGAGGGATTGGGAAGATGAAGAATGAAAAGGGAGGAGACTGGAGATGGTTTTTTAAATTGGACTTCCAGATATTTCTACAATAATAATAACTTGGAATGTCGCTGGCGGGAACTAAATGAAATTCCCGGCAAGTGCTCTCGATCTTCGTTAATTGGCGGGAATTTGGGAGATCATTGATTTACTATGTTCCCTGCACTGAGAATATTTTTTAAAATAGATTTTTATTTGAAAATATAGAAAAAAATAATTTTAAAAAATTAGTATATTAATTTTTTTAAAAAATAATTTTTCAAATTAAAAATATTTTAAAAAACAGAAATAAAAACATTCTCTTATCTTACTATTTATAGTAATACCAAACGTTTACCCTCACGACTACTTAGTTCTCAACCATGCATGTTAATAATGATGTTTAAAAAAACCATCTAGTTAGTGGTGAAGTGGCAAGGACTTGAGATCAAGGGGTTTGCTTCCTCTGTGGTCTCGGGTTCGAGTCCTTGGTTGCTCATATGATGGCCACTGGAGGCTTACATGGTCGTTAACTTCAGGGCCCGTGGGATTAGTCGTGGTGCGCAAAAGCTGGACCGGACACCCACGTTAATCTAAAAAAAAATAATAATAATGTTTAAAAATGGAAAAATAAAGAAAAAATGAGTTGTTGATTAATAGATTAATTTATTGCTATTTAAATGCCTAATCATTTTGATCAAATCCAGATGAATGATATTTTCTTTTCATTACAGTCTGACATTCTATGAGAGAGATAGATCCGAAAGGCAAAAGTAGGTTACAGTTCATGAATATTTTTTTGAAAAACAAAATGTGAAAAGGGGAAAAAATAATTAGTTTGATGTTTAAGATTTTTATTGCATAATTTTACTTGTAAAAAATTTAAGACATTTTCTCAGTTAAATTTCTTTATTTAAACGACACATGGTGGCACTTGGTTGATTTTACCGGAACATAACAGCATCTGTGGTTGTTTTATATTTGTTTGTTTTTATATTTTAAGAGTATTTTAAAAAAATAAAAAATTATTTTAAATTAATTTTCAAGTATTTTTATATTATTTTGATATGTTAATATTAAAAATAATTTTTTAAAAATAAAAAAAATATTATTTTAATATATTTTTAAATAAAAATGCTTTAAAAAAAATCAAACTCCAAATCACAATTGACATTAATATAAATAAAAGTAGAGAGCAAGAGAGTGAAGGTACCAGATTAAGCTTTAGACCAGCATTGCATTTGCCAAAAATTTTATTTTTTATGTTTTTTATTTTTTTGTCTTCTAAAATAAATAAAAAATATTTTTTAAAATAAAAATAATTTTAAAAAATAAAATTGGGCAGTCATCCTATTGTTTCGTTTCGTGGAATTCTGGAAAAGAAAAGGAGCTTTCTCGCAAAGTAGTTATACGAAATGGCCTTCCTTAACAGGCTGGCCTGGCCTCTACAAAGCGAGGACGCTAGTTCATCAGGCCCGGAGAAGGGGTCCGTCCGTCCTTTCGCTAAGCAGACAAACATACAGCCTTGCCAGTTATTGCGATTTCTTTACTCAAAAGACAACCACCACTCTAGCTAGCCACCACACTCCTACTGGCTTCGTCAGCTAAAATTTAGATCTTATTTTGTTAGTCACGGGGAGCAGGTGTGTGTGGTAGCCCCCCGCCCATGTCTCGGATGCTTTATTCTTCTCCTGACTGGAGTCTCGGGTCTCGGCTATACTCACAGTAAAGTTCCATTTCTCATGCCACACTCTCTCCGCTCTATTATCCTCACAAAAAATTGTCGCTGAATGTTCTAACTCAGCTCTCCCCGTAGCTGACTTACTGGTGAATAGTTGTTAATATTATATTGCAATTCACATGTATCCTTTAGGATGCTAGAATCCCTGTGAAAATAGCTGTTGCGATCATTTTTTTGTGTGACAGAATGGGAGGGGAAATGGAAGCGGTGAGAGTTTCCCATATTTACATGCCATTATAGAGCTTCATTGGCATTGCATTTCACAGAGAACAAAAACAGACAAAAAAAAATGAAAATGATATGTGATCAGAATATTATGAAAATTACTAAGATAGCATTTAATATTATAAATATTAATTAATTTTTTTAATATGAAAAAAGGACAAATTACATTGTGCACACAGAAATTTGATTCCATTAAACGTTCTAATTTGAAAAAACTATTATTTACAGCCCAATATAAATTTTTAAATTTAATAAAATAACTAAATCATCCTCGAATATATTATTTAATCTTATACTTCTTACCTTCTCTCCTTTCTTTTATCTCTCTCCCTCTCTTCTTTTCCTTTAGACATTAACAAATATTAATCAAAATTCATGCTTAATTCTGGAAAACTCTATCACAATTCCTTCTCTCTCTCTCTCTCTCTCTTTTAAAAAAGCTTTTTTGGGTTAAAATTTTTCTCACTCTAGGGTTTATATCTATCCTTACGGTCCAGCCCTTTCTGTATTTGTAATTATAATTAAGATGGTGTTTGATTTTTTTCTCCTAGCTTTGCCAAGATTTGTCGGAAGTTTGGGACTTTGAAGGTTAAGTTGGTGTTTTGGTGAATTCAGATTTTGATTTTTACCAAAAATACATTCCTAAATTGGAGACTTTGAAATTCAGCAAGTGAACGGCGCATCCCTAAATTTCCTTGGTTTCAATGGAACTACTGGTATTTGCAGAATCAAAGCCCTTGAAAGGATTTCCTTGGAAGATTCTGATAGATGTCTTGGAAGGACAGCCATGAAGAACATGAATATAGCTATCCCTGCACATCTTAATGGTTGAAAATTCATGTTTTTTAATGATGTAGAGGTAAGCTTTGTGAATGATGAACAAATACGGAGCTGTTTTCAAGATCATCCCATTTCATTTTGAAGCATTCTAAAATTTTGACACATAACCCTGACAACAAGAAAACAAGCGCATGCTTAATTTCCTTTCTCAGAAACTGGGAACAAGCCCTGACATAAATGATAATTTCTTAAACTATAATATCTGTGTTGATAGGAATTATGGAAGTGGGGTGCTGGTTTTGAATTGTGTTTGGTTAAATATGAGTTGTTTTTTTTTTTTTTTTNNNNTTTTTTTTTTTTTTTTTGAGAAGCTGTAATATTAATATGATGACATCGTCATCATTTTTTAGTTTCGGGAGTTCTTTAGTTATTAAATAAAAACCAATGATAATTATATAAATAAAAAAAGTTGTTAATTTTTTATGAGAATTTTAACACTTGTTCAGAGTTCAAGACATAAATGATAATTTCTTAAACTATAATAGGTAATTCTAATATATTAAGAGTCATTTTTTCAAAAAAAATATGGTTTTTAATGAAATTATAAATATTTAAATGAAAAAAAGAAGAAGCCAAAACAAACTAAAAGGCTCATAAACACCTGGAAAACATGTCATGTGTATTTGGCGTTGAGATCATCTTAAAGCAGACAGAACTCAACCAACCACTTGATTATAAAATATTTGAAAGTTGATGCACTTGAATAGAAAAAATAAAAGTAGAGACACTCAAATTGAAAACAATAAAAATTCATGAACTAAAAATGTTATTAAGCCAACTAATTTACCTTCAAGATTGTCAAGTTTGCAAGTTAACTCATAAAATCATCCGATAGCTTGTATATAGAAACTTGAAAACTAGCAAACTCGGACTGAATTTACAAGTTTAACAAACTCTTCAACTTCCTTTATGTTCATCTCAAATAAAAGAGAAACACCTGGATTTGGAGGTCCAGAAAAGATCAATGGAAGCAACACAGTTCCAGCTACAAGAGATGACGACGCATCATGTTTAATGGGTTTAAAACCCTCAACATCAACATCAAGTTCCTACCAAACAGATTTAATGAGTCTTAAGTTATTACTTACAAGAAGAATGAGAAGATACAGCAGAGGATGGTGAGTGGAGTCAGGGGAGAGAAGATGCGAGACTGCAACAAGGGCAATTGATTTTGGTGATGATACTACAAATTTCTTAATCAAATGATTAATAGCTTAAGTATCTTTGGTAGCAACGATAGACAATATTGTGGAGAAAATATGCTAAGCTTGTTTACTAATTACTTCTAAACATTTAAAGTTATTCTATTTGTTTGATAAATTCATAGACGGTGATGTTTGATGTGAATTATGAAAAATAAGATTTTATGTTTTTTTTTTATTAATTTTAGTGTTATGAGATTGAGATTTCATCGAAGTAATTTACATTGCTTTGTGAATAAAAACTATCAATGAAGAAAGAAAGAAAAAAAAAAAAAAAACACTGTGGATTGACTCTGTGAGTAAAGTCATAGAAATTGATTCTTAATTATTTTTTATGTTTTAATTAATTTTTTAAATCATTATGTATTAATATTAAAAAATAAATTATTTTAATACATTTCAAAGTTAAAAATACTTTAAAAAATAAATTCATCATATCATTAAACAATTACTAAACCCCACACTAAGTTATTAATTTATTATTTACTATTTAACTAAAATTATTAACATATAATTAATTAAAATATTTTATTTATAATTCTATAATTCGAGTTTATAATTGGAATTTATATTGCATATTCGTGTAAAAAAAACAGACAACGTGTTTATCTTCCTTTCCCTTCGTTTCCTTGGTAGAACCTCTCTTTTGCTCACAAATATAGAGTGGGTGTTGAGACCATTAATGCTCTGCTTGATAATCATGGGAGGGCCAAGCTTGGGAAAGAAGCTCAGGCACTACTTGGGAAGTTGGAAGGTAGGTTTACACCAAATTTGACGACATATACTGTATTGCTTAATGGATGGTGCAGGGTGAAGAATGTAAAGGAGGCTGGGAGGATTTGGAACGAGATGCTTGATGAAGGGTTTAAGCCTGATATTGTCACCCATAATATTATGCTTGAAGGTTTGTTAATGAGTAAAAAGAGATCTGATGCAATCAAGTTCCTTGAGGTCATGAAAGCCACGGCAGCAATGGCAGGATTTTAGAGTTAGTGTTATTGAATACCACCAGCAGCCGCAGCAGCAACAATGGCAGGCGGTAAGATAAGAAAAGAGAAGCCATCATCACGGGGGGGCACCTTCTTCAAATCACTACCAAGGAGGCATACCTTTCCACAAATCCAAAGGACAACACATCCTCAAGAACCCTCTACTTGTTGACTCCATAGTCCAAAAATCAGGCATCAAGAGCACCGACGTTGTTCTTGAGATTGGTCCTGGTTCTGGAAATCTCACCAAGAAACTTCTCGAAGCTGGCAAAATGGTTGTTGCTATTGAGCTCGACCCTCGCATGGTTCTCGAGCTTCAACGCCGCTTTCTAGGCACCCTTCTCTCTAATCGCTTAAATGTATCATTATCATTGTTAATTTGGCAAGTTGTTTATCTCTTACGAAAAACTAATCACTCCGCAATCACAGGTGATCCAGGGTGATGTGCTAAGGAATGGGATGGATTCATAAGGATTTGTTTCATTCGAAAGAACAAGACACTTGGTTCAATTTTTAGGATGAAAAATATCCTCTCCATGCTTGAAAAGAACTACAAGACCCTTCAGGCGCTGCAGCAATTGGAAAATGGTTCCTCGGGGAGTACTAATGCTGAGATGGACATTTCGGGACTGCGAGATTCTAAGGAAAGGAGGATCAGGGCATGGACATGGATGATGGAACGGATGACAAAATGGAGGTGGAGGATGGTGATGCAGACGCCTCTGAATTCAAGCAAAAGGTTTTGGCTGTGTTGAAAGAGATAAATTATTTTGAAAAGAGGTCATCCAAACTCTCGCAAGAGGAGTTCTTACACTTGCTCTCTCAGTTCAATATGCCTGGCATACACTTCTCCTGATTGGAGGTTCAGATGTTACTCCTTTTCATTTGAGGTTTAACCCAATTTTGTTTGCTGTTTGCTCGGCTACAAAAATCTTATTTATGGTGTTCTTTCAAATGGTCGAGTTTGAGCATTGATTTCAGGATGTAAATAGTCCTCTGTGTTAGGAGGTTAATTTTTGTCTCACTTGCTATGTTCCCCGTGTCTTCCCCTATATCCTCTGGTTGAAACACTCCTAATCAACAATTTCAGAAAATTCATTCTTTTCCGAAGCTTAACCAACACAAAATTTGCATACTAGTCCAAATTTAACCCGCTGATTCCTTTGTAAGAGCCACAGCAATAATTTATCAGATCCAATACTTGATCGTTATCAAGCAAACCAAGTAACGTCACAGATCAATCTTAGAGATCAATCCAAATTAACATCAAAACAAGAGGGTAATGGAATTTGCTTTCAACCCCAAACACCCAGCTTCGAGGCACTTCTGGACCAAATTAGAACTGCTTAAAACAAGTTTAGTGGAAAAGTAAGAGCCCTGGCCTGTCGGTATGTCTTTGTTACGCGGTTCAGCCTGAAATTAAATTCCACAAAGTTCTCAGATCAACAAACTAATCGCAGTTAAAAGGTCAGACCAAAAATATAGCAGCTGGGGGTAAATTTTACCTCTGTTGAATCAAATGTCATAATGAGTGTTATAGAACCTTGGACTCCAATGCTAGCTGGCCGGCCCTAAAAATTTGTACTTGAAGTCATAACATCATAGCAGCATGACCTTCCACAACCAGTCATCTGAAACAATTCAATTATTCGCCTCAGAAATTTTAGATTATATGATTTAGTAGTGATTATAGCTGTGGCCTCAATCTTGAAAACTTACTTCTGCAGCAAAAATGGTACATGGTTCAGATATTCAGGAGGATTTCACTAAACATTCATCCATACCCCCGTCAGCCATGAATTCAGCCCATGCAGCCTCCACTTTCTTTCAAAAGTGACCCAGGAAATTCACTCTAAATGATTTGTTTTACCTTTAATTAAATCAATGCAAACCTCAGCAACAACACTGGAAAATGGCAGAGAAACACAATAGTTTTCTTCGCTACGTGAAAGAAGAGATCTCATGCTTAATAGAAGAAAAATCATCGAGAAGGAAAGTAGAGTAACAATAAAAACTGGACCAATTTATACTGCATTAAAGACAAGTGACATATCTCTTGAAAAATAACTAAAATAAGAATTAAAACAAGAAATGTGGGACGTAATGAATACAAAATTATACAACACAAACCAGCACCACTGGTCATGGGAAATCATTAAACAAATATTTATCAGTAAAGAACAAGAAGAAATGATGTTCGCCAACCATCATCCATCCATCTCATAAAAAGAGTACCGTTTGTCACGGGCACATTGAGTACACTTTCTATCACCAGGTTCTCTTCTCTTAACTCTCTTCATCATCTCAGCCCACCTGGAAAACACATTAGAGACTTCAAACTTGCCAGAGAACTTCATTTTTTGATGCAACTCCTCAAGTATATCCGGCTTCCCAGCTCGGGAGAAATCAGCAGCAAATCTGTTGTAGTCTAGTTGAGGAGCTTTCATTCCCTTCTCTATCATCTCCTCCACATATTTGCATGCGTCTTCAGATCTACCCTGATTTATAAGCCCTCCAATGAAAACAGGATAGGAGTTATCATCAGGGCAAAAGCCTTTCTTACTCATCTCATCCCAAACTGCATGACCCATTTATTAGCAGTACAACAGCAGCAGCAAGCAACACAGCTTCATCTCCATGCAGCTTCATAAATCAAAACTCTGCAACAGCAACATCATGGGAGCAGCAGCAGCAACATCCTCTAACCAAATCTTGATCAACTCCTGTCATGCCAACATCCAAGATTGCATGGAAAATACTCCCAACGCCTACTACACTCCAGAATGGCAACCTACCATACATGGAAATTACAGTTGAAAGCAAATCAGAGACAAATGAGTCTCCATAATCAAGAAATCCTACTCCAACAGCTACTACACTCCAGAATGGCAAACCGCCATGCATGGAAACTAGCTGGATGCAAATCAAAAACAAATCAGCCTCCATAATGAAGAAATCCTGTAACAATAGAAACAAATACAACTACGGAAAGTTAATAGTTACTCCTTTTCTTGTATACATAGTTACATCCTGCACAAGTTGTATTGTGAGTGCTTACGTCTCATTTTATATGTCAATAAGAGAGAATTAATTCACCACCATCTTCTGCTGCTCTATTCTCTTCTCTACATCTATCATATTTTCTTCTCCATTTCATAGTTTCTTATTCGAGAGTAAGATTTCATGATCATATTGTAAGAGTGGATCGAAGGTTCAATTCCATTTTGAATCATCTTCTTGTATATCCTCACTGCATCATCTGGCATTCTCTGGCTGGTCATCAACTTGATAAGGGCATTATAAGTTTTCCCATCAGGTGGGCAGCCCTTTTCTTTCATCTCCTTCAACAATTCATAAACCATGTCCATCCTTATATGATTCCCATACCTGTCATCAAACATGTGTAAACTGCAGCATCAGGATGACAATCAGAATCAACCATCTCATAAAAATATCCAACAGCCTCTTTCATCCTAGTTTGCTTGCATAGATCCAGGATCAAAATTGTATAGCTCTGAACATCAGGTGATGGTTCCTTGGCTTTCATGACCTCAAAGAACTTGATTGCACCAGACCTCTTTTTACTCCTTAACAACCCTTCAAGCATAATATTATGGGTGACAATATCAGGCTTAAAACCCTCACCAAGCATCTCGTTCCAAATCCTCCCAGCCTCCATTAAATTCTTCACCCTGTAACATCCATTAAGTAATACAGTATATATCCTCAAATTTGGCGTAAACCTACCTTCCAACTTCCCAAATAGTGCCTGAGCTTCTTTCACAAGTTTGGCCCTGCCAAGACTATCAAGCAGAGCATTAATGGTCTCAACACCCACTTTATATTTGTGATTCTTAATTAACTAAAAAATACCAACAGCCCTTTTCCTCTCCTTTGCAGCAGAAAAAGCTCTCATTACAATGGAAAACACGTCCAATGTCAAAAGCTTTTTTTTTCACCCATCTCTCAAAGCATTGACATCAGTCTTAAACTGTCTAGCCACTCTATATTTGTGGAAATATTTTTGATTTGATTCTCTATGGTTTTCATGGATGCAGAGAGTTCATTTTGGCCTTGTTTGATTGCATCTACAAAATCCAATGAAGCTCAACTCATTGATAGCGTCAAGGCCTGTTCTCATCTTCATCATTCTGGTACTAAACTCGCTCATTTTAATAAAACTAAGTACTTACACACAAAATTCTCTTATTACTTATTTGATCTTCAACGTAGCTTATTACTGCATGCCTGAAATATACTGATGAAAATATTCTAAAGTGGATTTTCATATAATATTTCTTTAATAATTATTATGTTCCTTTTCTTTTATTCCACTGCAAATGGAATTGCACTCAAGGTTTGTACAAACTTAAATGCAGGCAATTAGAGTCGTGCTACTCCCTTGTGTAGTGGTACCATGGTGGTATGATATGATCAAACATATGAAGAAGCACATGGATTTCAACACCCATGTTGTTCAATCTGGATTGTTGTATGAAATTGAGAACATAGCTAAATCATTGCACCCCATAAATTCATCTGCAATAGATTTACCAAGTGTTATGAGTTCCTCCATCAATGGAAGCATACTCTCATTGTATGATGAGAATAAGGTTTGTGTCCACACTCAATTCATATACTTTAGAAGTTACTAGTATTTGTAATAATAATGTCATACAAAGAGAGGTAATTTACCATTAAGAGTGGTAAGTTCAGTTTTTTTTTCTTCTCCTTTTGTCTGCAGGTAGCTCCCTCATTGTTTCAAGCATTTTCAGTAATTCATTTCATATCACAGATTTCATATATTGGATTGGGAGGTCTTTTCTTCACATACTATTATGAAGGAAACCAAACATTTGCTATGTACTCTAACTCTACAGCTTCAAATGCGAGGAACTTTTCTTGGTATAGACAACCTGTATATTCAGACACAGGAAAACTTTATGGAGACGCAGTTAAATCCCTTCCTTTCACTATGACTAATGCAAGTTGGATTGAACAAGCACTAAATAGTAGTCAAGGGTATGCATCATTTGCGAGTGGATGGAACAGTGCTCAAGATCCTCTATTCCTTAACACAGCTAGCTTAAATGGACAAGGAGTCCTCTCTTTAGGGTTTTCAGCTAAAGCATTAACTAGTTTCTTCAAAAACGTAGAACTTTATGTTGGAAGCTTGTACTTGGCTACTCAATCCGGGAAAGTTCTTGTAGGAGGACTGCCTAACACTCAAACTGTGATAAAGAAAAATTCAGTTTCTTTATACACGACAAAACTGAATGGTGATCAAATTGATCATATTGGTAATGTTTCGTGCATGCCGAACAATAGCAACCTCGAAGATTCAATGTTTTACCTTGGGGAAGCAAAGTACAGAGTTTTCTGCTACCAGGTTGAAATTGTGGGAATGCAATCCGTATGTATCATTCTTGAAAGTATGCATCTTAGAAATGAATCCCTGAACAAGTTTTTAGTCACGAGTTACTTTCTGGTCACTTTCCATACTCTATTGTGGTACACCGCTGTGTTTTCATTTACAGCTCATAAAATTCGAGCCTTTTATATGTGGTTGTCACTTAAAATCATTCATGCAAGGTTGGCTCATAGATTAATTTGAACTTTATAGATAACTACTTTCTGAATTCATATAATTTATGGGAATTTGAATTGCAGGTATATGCACTGGCTTTCCCATACAATGGACTAGCGAGCAGTGTTAACAGGAGCACCAAAATATCCCTCATTCTATTCATAATAATGATTGCTGCGATTTTTGTTTCGATTGTTAGTTTCATATTGCTAGTGGTTAGGTCTGCAAAAAGAGAAATGCACTTGTGTTCAGCACTAATAAAACAAATGGAAGCAACACAACAAGCAGAACGAAAGAGTATGAATAAGAGTCTTGCATTTGCTAGTGCTAGCCATGACATTCGAGCGGCTTTAGCAGGCATTACTGGTTTGATAGAGATATGCTATGCAGAAGTGCGTGCAGGTTCCGAGTTAGACACAAATTTACGACAAATGGATGGTTGCACAAATGACCTTGTAGGTAGGCTCATGGACTAATCTTTTTAGCATATTAGACATATAGCTTTTTGTATAAAATCTTCTCTTTAATAATTTAAATTGCTCACCTGTACAGGTTTGTTGAATTCTATTGTTGATACCAGCAAAATTGAAGCAGGCAAAATGCAACTCGAAGAAGAGGAGTTTGATTTAGCCAAGCTTCTTGAAGATGCAGTTGATTTGTATCATCCTGTGGGCATGAAAAAGGGTGTAGATGTGGTGCTGGACCCCTATGATGGTTCAATTCTCAAACATTCTCGAGTGAAAGGCGACAGGGGAAGACTAAAGCAAGTCCTGTGCAATTTACTTAGCAATGCTGTTAAGTTTACATTTGAGGGGCACGTATCAGTCCGAGCACGGACTCAAAAACCCAGTTTAGAGAACAAGATAATTGCTTCCAATCAGAACGGTTTGTGGAGATGTTTTTCATGCTTTTTTTCCAAGAATAAAAAAGAATTTAATGCAATGAAGCCAAAACAAAGCTCTATGGAATTTGTATTTGAGGTGAACGATACAGGTAAAGGAATTCCAAGAGAAAAGCAAAAATCAGTGTTTGAGAATTTTGTTCAAGTCAAAGAAACAGCTCTTGGACAAGGAGGAACTGGCTTAGGACTTGGCATCGTTCAATCTTTGGTACGTGCTCAACTTTTTCACAAATTAACTAGCAGTTTTTTATAGCACATTAAGCACTAAAGCGTGTTTAAATCCTCAAAACATTTTCCTTTCTTATCTCTGCTTTTGATTATATTTCTTCGATGAACCTTTGTTAAATAATTTTCACCAGGTGAGTTTAATGGGAGGAGAAATAGGAATCGTGAATAAAGAGAATGACGAGAAGGGAACTTGCTTCAAGTTCAATTTTTTCCTTGACATATGCGAGATACCTTCAACATATAACAAAAATGCTGAAGTTGAGATTGAAGGGGATTCAATGGCCAATGGTGAGCAAAACTATTCAGAGCTGGCTATTCGAACTTCTTCTCCAGGCCTAGTAATTCGCACCCCTAGACCCAGGCTGTCTCTACTTAGTTCTAGTCCCAAGAGTGAAGGATCCCATGTTGTTCTCTTGATTCAAAATGAAGAGCGGCTAAGAAGTTCACAAAATTACATAGAGGGTTTGGGGATAAAAGTATCATCTGTGAAGGGATGGGAGCATCTTCGCTCTACTCTAAAGAGAATAAAAGCCAGGCAAAATGTTTCTCCACATAGTTCTTCAGGAAAATCTGATTTGGGCTCAAGAAGTGACCATTTTAACTCTAGATCATTGAAGGATGTGCCTTTAAGTTCCATGGATGGGATAGATCAAAAACCATCCACAAGTAGAAGTACTAACCTTAGAGGTGCGCCAGGCTTTGTATTGCTTGTGATTGATGCTGGTGCTGGACCATTTCAGGAACTTTGCAGAGTCATTGTTGAATTTAAAAGAGACCTTCATAGCAGTTGCTGCAAGGTTGTTTGGCTAGATAAACCAACTTCACGAAGTATCAATTTGAGAGGCTTTGAACAGGATTTGATCGACCCAAGGGATGACATTTTGTTGAGACCATTTCATGGTTCTCACTTGTATCAAGTGATACGACTTCTACCTGAATTCGGGGGTCATGGACTTATTTCGAGATCAAAGAGAGGAAGTACAATCCAAGAAACAAATGATCTTAAAGATCCTGGTTCATCTTCATCAAGACCTTCACAAAAAACAAAGTTAAAGATTCCATCAACTTGTGAAAACTCGTTGCAACAAGTGGACTCCCAAGCAGAAGGCAGCTCAAAAAAAAAAAAAAAAAACAGGAAGAATCCTTGGTTAGATGATCCAGATTATTCTCATGTTAGATCCAAATCAAGACAGTCTCCAACTAAAAGGCTCCCAGTTAGAGCTTCAGAGATCCAAGAAGTACATGGTAATCTAAGCGAAGGCAAATCCCTAAGCAGGTTGAAATCCCTAAGCGGGTTGAAATTCTTAGTCGCTGATGATAATGAAATATCCCGCAGAGTGACCAGGCATATTCTTCAAGGGCATGGTGCAACTGTTGAGGTTTGTGAAAATGGAGAGGAAGCTTTTCAACTAGTTCGCATCGGTCTGCACAACCAAAGGGAACATAGCCACTCTATTGTGCTTCCTTATGACTACATATTAATGGACTGTGAGGTAGAGAATATGAATCTCATTCCTTTCACGTTGTTATCAATTGTTTTGTTCCTAAAAATGGATGGGTTTATGCAAATAATTTTATCTTATTATAAAGTTTACGTTAACCATGTTTTAATATCTTGTATTCAACAGATGCCAAAAATGGATGGGTGTGAAGCAACAAGACAGATAAGAAAAGAGGAGAAGTTTTATGCTGTTCACATCCCTATCTTAGCATTCTCAGCAGATAACTCAGGAGGTGAAGGTAAGAAGATGAAGGAGGCTGGCACAGATGGTCAAGTGAACAAAAAAATCAATATGGAACAGCTGGAGGAGACAATTAGAAACATTCAGCGAAAAAGAATGCATCTTTAATCCCTTTAATGTATTTTCATTGTAATTTTGTATTGCTTCTAAACATTAGATTAACACATGCATGCATGTAAAATTAGTCCTTATACTAATTTATCCTAGAAGCAATGCTAACCTTACTGTATATCCTTTTCAAAAACAGTTCTAAAAATTTCATGCATTGAATGAGTGGACTTTATAAATCCAATGATTGAGATTTTTTCAGTTAGAATATTTTAAGATAACAATAATCCCCATGAAAGCAATGCAGTGTGTGATAGTTTAGCAATGGAGTTGAAAGGGTAGATGATTTTGCATTATGGCTTTATTTTTCTCCAATCATGAATGCCTCAGCTCATCATTTGATGTATGGTTTATTTAATTTCTAATTGGTTGTCCTAGAGTCTTGTTTTTTTGGCCTATTCTTATTTCAGTTCTTGGTTACGATGCTTTAACTGATTTCCTAATAACTTGGATATACAATATTGGGCTAGTTGAAAAATGAGTTTTATATATTTTTTTTTAATTTGATTTCTATGATGTTATTTCAATTTCACTGGAAAAGCTGCATAAACTTTGGCACATTACTCACAATCATAAACATCCTCCTATACATCATCGATTCAGCCACATCTATAAACTGGGGGAACATGACCCTTCCACTTAAATGAAATGCTTCAAAATTACCAAGAAAACTCACCAGCATCAATGCAGTTTCTGAGAGCTCTGTCAAAAATGTACTCTGGCCTGCCAAATATGATCTTTTGCACCCATCCTGACAAAGATGCGGTCTGCAGGAGACAACTCAAAGCTTTCAGCAGGGAGATCGGCTCCAATCTATGAAAAAAATATCAAAGATGGAGAATGTGGATGGTTAACAGGCAAAACATACATTTTTAAGGATAGATAGTTTACCTGGGCCGGAATCACAGCCAAACAAACTTGCCGAAGAACAGTAGATTTTCCACCCGTGTGAGGACCAGTGAGAAGGATATAGCTGGCATAACCAGAACCCCCAATACTAATGTCATTTGGGACAAATGCACCCTTTCCCAAAGAGTCGCTCCTGAGAACAGGGTGTCCTAATTGTTTTGCAGAAAGGCATGGTACTTCACTTGACAATGATGAACCTACGATGGTTGGACAACATGCAGGTCCTTCATAATAGTCACTTGCAATTGCCAGACTGATAAAAACATCCAGTTCTGCATCATATGTGACTAGTTTCAGTCAAAAATGAATTGAAATCATACCATGACAATAGTTTCATCCCACAAAGGAGTGGGAGCGCCTACGTGTTTGAAAGAGAGAAAATTTGGATTCTACTTGAAATACAATTTGCTCTTGTTAGCTTTCTACAGAAATGCTGTAGTGTAGAGAGAGATACATATTCATCATCAAGATCCTATTCCACGTGAATAAAGTTGGTGCAGACTTGCAGTTGCAGAAACTAATTGTCTCCACTTGTCATGGTACTTGCAAAAACACACAATTAACCTCTGCAAAATGCTCTTCAAGGCCGACTCCTTTTCAGATTCAACCTGTGAGAGCTCTCCTAAGAACTTCTTTATACTTGGAGTCCAATACCTGTAGAAGCCCTGCATGTCCCAGGCAGCATGTAGAACAAGAATTTAAACAAGATAGCGACAAGGAAAACCAAATTTCTTAAGACCAGTAAGCTATTTGCTATAGCCACAGTTAAGATCCCAGCCACAATGTTTCCTTGTCCGACAAAAAAGGGACCCAGTTAACATAGATTGTAGTTTCTAATAAATAAATGTAAAATCAGGTCGTTCTTCTATATGCATACACCATCATTCTCATTCACTCTGACACCTAATCACATATTTTGAACCTACCAGCTTTTATGGGCATGCTAGCTGATACTGACCCTATCTATTTATATTATAAACCATGTTTACAAGCCCTTTTTCTTTAAATATTTCACATGACCATGGTAAAAATTAGGCAAAAGCAGTATAAACGACTTAAATTCCAAGTTCTTGCTGCAATTCCATGGCACAATGACAAGTACATTCTTAAGGAAGCCAAAAAAGCAACAAACACAATTCATTTGCTTATGTTTGCATGTGTTCACAAAGTTTGTTAATGAACTCTACCATAGCAGTATTTGCATCACCACGTGACAGCTGGTGATGACTTTTCAAATGTTTTTAACAATAGAATAAAAAAATAGATGATGCTACACCTGTCACATTCATTAATTGACCTATTTTTTCAAGGAAGTGTCAGAAACCAAACATTCACTATGCATCACTCACCTTTTTGGATGAACGCAGCTCATAATCTCGAGGAATACTACCACGCAGATGTTCAGGAACTTCTAACAGGTATGCCTCTTTTCCAACTGTGACATGAGTAATCTGTAAAATAGGTCATGTAATGAGAGAATATGTTATTTACTAAAACAAATTCAGAGAAGACTAATATTTCTGGACAGGATCTTACTGATGTGTCCCCGAGTAATTTCTGTTGTTCCTTCAGGTGTCTAGCCAAACTAGATTCAACCTCTTTAACTCTTTCACAAGCAGAATCATACTCCACATCGACACCTTCATGAGGTATTTTACGTCCAGAATTGTTGGCTTCTACCCAATCAAAGGCACTCTTAAAATGTTTAAGAATTGGAAGGATGTCTGGAAGACCTTTACCTGCAATTACATAACAAAATAAGATGCCAAACTACAATCATATAAAAACATTAAAAGAACAACAAACTGAAAAGTACCAGGTGTTAATAAATGATGCAACCATCCAGACTTCACATTTTCCAAAATCACTGCAAGCAAAGAACATGCTTGGGCCACTAATTCATAGCCACGTAGAGTGAATATAAACTCCTGAAGCTGCTTCTTTGCTGCATTGATTCTTGCATAAAACTACTTTATTTGCATTTCTTCCGTTGGCTTCATTGTTTTTCAATAAAAATAATGCACAAGAAACATGTTTACATGAAGCTCAGCACTTGCATAATTCTAGAAAAATACATTTGATGCATGCTTAATTCCTTGTTATCCTTACCTCATAGAAAATACAGGTGCAAGCAGCTGCTCAAGGTCCGGAAGCCCAGAGAACACCTTTTGAAATTCAACCATCATGGGTTGATTTACCCCCTGAAAGTTAGCTATGATATCAGAATGCAAACTCAAACAGCAATTAGCTGGTTAGAGAACGAAAAATATAAAAGAAATGCAACTATCAAGCAAAAAATTGAAGAGATCAAAATATTCAGCTAAAAAATAAAACTTGAAAAATTATGAGAGCATTTAATCATATCGAGAAAAGCACTCTATATTCCTTGGACTTTGAAAGCCAAAAGATATTTATGGTCCCCTCAAAGTATTAACTTTGACGGGACAATTTCAAAACAGTCCTGCCCTTCTGCAATTTTGCTAGAAGTGGCTGCTCTCAAGCCTTGAACCTTCAACATCATAGCTGCAAGCCCCAGATTTCAAGTTTTGCAAACAACAATGAAGACCTTAAGAAATCCATTTTTTTGAAAAACATGGAACAAGAAAATGGAAAGAGAAAAGGCAATGAACCATGCCAATGATAGTAGCCCCATATTTATTTGGGAATCAAAACAGTAATGCTGTTTTAGGTTTTTCATTAATACACAGCCCGTTGATTTTCAAATGGAAAAACTAGCATATGATAGCTAATTGACACTTTCCTTAAAATAAATCATCAATCCATAAACTGTAACTTTTAGTTCAAGCATTAGAGGCTTTGGAATTGTTCACCAAGGTCTACAATTCCAATTATATATATATATAAAGTTCACCTAGCAAGACATCTCAAGCTAGAAAATGAATACCAACTGGAAAGTTACCCGCAGACCCGCTACAGCATCCTGGCGATCTTTAATTGATTCCAAATGGTATAATGGTCTTGTTAGCCAAGTTTTCAGCAACCTCTTTCCAAATGCCGTCACACAATGATTCACTTGCGCATACAGTATCCTTCATAGATAACAAAATACCTCAGACAATTTTCAGGAGAAAAAAAAAATTGGCATATTTAATTGCATATAACACCTTTACGCTGAAGTGTCTCCGCTTCTGCTGTTCTCAAAAATCTCAAGGTTCTCCAGAGCAGCAGCATTGAGAATCATGTATGGTTTCTTAGCAACCTCACAGAAATCAGAGCAAGGAAGGGATTCAAATTTTGCAAATCTAAGCAATGTCTCCTCCAAAAATGCCTGTTTTAGATAATAGAGAGCGCCTCCAAGAGCTGAGAGAGCAATATCAGATTTGTTTGAATTGCCCCTACCTTTCAACTAGGCTTTCATTATATATAGGAAAAGTAGTGCTGTTGTGCTGTACATAGTAATTACAAAGAGGAAATCTAGGAAGCTAAATATAGTAAGGTAAATTTCCTATTTAAGCATTTACAGCTGTATGCTTGATTTCAGCTTTTTTATTGACATCCCCCCTCAAATTGATGCGGGCTTATCCATAAGCATCAATTTGGTAGTAAGAAAATGATGATGTTGTCGTGTGAGAGTCTTGGTAAAAACATCAGCCACCTGAAGGTTGCTAGACACATGTGGAAGTGATATAGTTTGAGCTGCAAAAGCATCACGAATGAAGTGGCAATCCACCTCAATATGCTTCGTGCGCTCATGGAAGATAGGATTGGCGGTAATGTGTATAGCACTTGTATTATCGGCAAAAAGAGGAGTAGGAGCGCACTGCTGAAAACCAAGCTCAGCAAGGAGCCCGTGGAGCCAGATGATTTCGGAACAAGCTTGGGACATAGCCCTGTATTCAGACTCAGTAGAAGACTTGGAAACACGGTCTTGTTTCTTGCTCTTCCAGGAAATAAGTGCAGGGCCAAGGAACATACACCAACCAGTAGTTGAACGCCGAGTGTCAGAACACCCGGCATAATCAGCATCACTATAAGCAATAAGATTAAGAGAAGTACCAGCAGGATAGCAAAGTCCTCTTTGAATTGTGCCATGAACATAACGAATTATTCTTTTAACAGCAGCCATATGGAGGTGCCTCGGAGAAGCCATGAACTGACTAACCTGTTGTACTGCATAAGAGATATCAGGTCTAGTGTTTGTAAGATAGATCAAGCTGCCCACGAGTGTACGATATGCTGCTGGGTCTGATAATAAATCACCCTCATCTTTGCATAGCTTGAGATTAATTTCCATTGGAGTATCAAGTGGTGGCGAATTCTGGAGACCAGCAGCTGTCACCAAGTCCATGGCATACTTGTGTTGGGATAAAAATATGCCATGTGAACCAGCATGAATCTCTAGACCAAGAAAATATGTTAGAGGACCTAGATCCTTCATGTGGAAGGATTTCTGCAAATGCTGCTTTAGTTGATCAATCAGAGCTAAATCAGTACCGGTGATAACTATATCATCAACATACACCAATAGAAACACAACTCCATGTGCAGTCTTACGTAGAAACAAAGATGCATCATATTTACTTTTGAGGAAATCAAATTGAAGAAGGATAGAAGTAAATCTCTCATACCAAGCACGAGGAGCTTGTTTGAGACCATACAAGGAGCGGCGTAACTTACACACAACAGAGGTAGGAGTGGAAAATAAGCCTGCTGGTGGTCGCATATATATATCTTCAGTGAGATCACCATGAAGAAAGGCATTCTTCACGTCCAATTGGTGTAAACACCAATGTTTAGATGCTGCGATGGCCAGAATTGTTCGAATAGTACCCATTTTGGCTACGGGAGCAAAAGTCTCCTCATAATGTACTCCATATTTTTGATGGTTTCCAAGAGCCACCAATCGTGCTTTATATCTGTCCAAGCTGCCATCAGCCTTGATTTTAACAGAATAGACCCATCGACACCCAAGAGGAGTCACACCAGAAGGACAATCAACAATGTCCCAAGTCTGATTAGCTTCGAGAGCATGTAATTCTTCCTGCATAGCTTGCTGCCAGCATGGTTCTTTAGCTGCCTGTGAATAATCAGTAGGAATAGCAATAGAGGATAAAGTGGTAGAGAGAGCAGCAGTAGAATTAGGTGCCACAGAGGAGTTAAATCCATACTTAGCAGGTGGCACAGATACTCTAGAGGAGCGGCGTAAAGGAGCCAAAACAGTTACCTCAGAAGCCACGGAAGGGTGCAAAGGAGGAGCAGATGACAGGACAGAAGCTGAAGGGGGCAGCACTGGAAGTCTTCTCTTGTATACCATATGTGGCTTGAACCTGTCAACTTGAGCACTTTGTAGATGAGAAGAGTCATCAAAAGAGGGTAAAGAGGCAAGAGAAGTGGTCGAGGATGAAGGCAAAGGAAAGAAACATTGATTTTCAAAGAAAATAACATTTCTAGAAACATGAACTCGATTAGTGTGTGGATCAAAACATAGATAACCCTTTTGAGTAATGCTATATCCAAGAAAGGCACACCTAATTGACTGAGCAGAAAGTTTATTTCTATGAGGTGGAGGAAGATGCATGAAGCATACACACCCAAAGGTGTGAAGATTGGTGTATATAGGATGGCAATGATGAAGCCGGAAATATGGAGACTCTAGACCCAAGACTTGTGAAGGAAGTCTATTGATTAGATAAGTTGCTGTAATGAGTGCTTCCACCCAAAACTTAGGAGGAACAGAATTTTCAAGGAGCAAAGTACGGACCACATCCAAAAGATGGCGATTCTTGCGTTCCGCTACTCCATTTTGCTGAGGAGTATAGGAACATGAGCGTTGAGAAATGATACCGTTAGATTGCAAGAAAGATTGGAAATCGTTAGACATATACTCCCCTCCTGAATCTGATCTAAGAGTTTTAACAGTGGCAGAAAATTGAGTGTTAACCAGTACAAGGAACAATTTGAACATAGAGAAAACTTCTGATTTGTTCCGCAAGAAATAAACCCATGTATAACGGCTATAGTCATCTATAAAGGTTACAAAATACTTGTATCCTGCATGAGAAAGGATAGGACTAATTCCCCAGACATCACTATGAACTATCTCAAACAGATTTGTTGCTCTGCTGCCTTTAAAGGGAAAAGGTAATACTTTACTTTTGCCAAGCTTACATGTGACACAATCAAGGAACATACTGGAAGAGGAATGCATTGTAGTGTTTATTAATCCAGATTTCAACAGATGGGAGAGAATTTTAGGATTTGGATGACCAAGACGTTTATGCCAAACTTCATTAGACACTTTAGGTGCAGTACAAAAGAGAGATAAAACAGAGGAAGGAACCAAGGTGCGTGGAACATGAAATTGGATGAAGAATAGACGTCCGTGCTTAGGCCCCTTCGCTACCAGCTGTCCCGACATCTGGTCCTGTACAATACAGCCATGTTTAGAAAAATATACATCACAGTTATTGTCCACAAACTGACCTACAGAAGCTAGATTTACAGCAAGCTTAGGTGAGACAAAAATATCCTTTAAAAGAGGTATATCACCAACAGCTACAATGGGAAGAGCATTGCCATTAGCTGTTTGAATATGTGAGGATCCACAATATTTGCGGATATTAGTTAAGCCACCAAAGGAGTTTGTCATGTGATTGGAAGCTCATGAATCTAAGATCCAAGGAAGAGTCGAAGAACCAGTACCTTGAAGACCAAGTGTGGAGAAAGCACTCACAATCATTTCTTGCACCATCTCTTTGGTTAATAAATGTGCTGGAGGCTGTGAGATAGGTGAGCC
Source organism: Populus ilicifolia (assembly GCA_015708895.1). Classification (NCBI taxonomy): domain Eukaryota; kingdom Viridiplantae; phylum Streptophyta; class Magnoliopsida; order Malpighiales; family Salicaceae; genus Populus; species Populus ilicifolia. The sequence continues at coordinate 389,954 of SRLM01000076.1, read as the reverse complement.
AACAAGAGGCTGTGGAGCAGAAGGATCAGTATTAGTAACAACAATGTGATAAGCTTTGTTCTTGCGAGGAGGACGAATAGAACATTCCTTAATAATGTGTCCTGGCTGTTTGCAGTAGTTGCAAAACTTATTTGGACAATGAGGTGCAATATGACCATACTTCTTACAGCTATAGCATTGTGTTTTGCTCATATCATGGTCTTTCCCTTTTCTGTATGCAACATAAGCAACTGGGGCAACTCTGGTCTGCTCCATAATGGTCTGAGTATGGAGACGCTGTTCTTCACGCAAGAGTTCTCCAAAACAAGCATCCAAGGATGGAACAGGATCACGATTGACAAGAGAGGCACGTACTGGTTCATATTCAGATCGCAATTTCATTAGAAATTGATCGCGTTGGCTGATTTTATGGACTTGCTGCACTACCAACACTCCTTCGGCAGAGATCTTAGCTGTAACAAGATCAGAATAGTCATTCCACAGAGTCAAAAATCCAGAATAGTAATCTTGAATAGAGAGATCTCCTTGGGTATAGTTGGCAATAGCCAACTCAAGCTGAAACCGCCTAGCATTGTTATCTTGGTTATAGACTTGTGTGAGGTGATCCCACATAGCCTTTGCTGATTTATGAGGACGCAAAGACAGGATCAGATGTGGCTCCATAGAACTGAGAATCCATGACATGATTTGTGCATCTTTGGCTGCCCATGCTGCCTTAGCAACAACAGATCCCTCAACAGCCAAGTCTTCTTTGTTGCTGTCATCTATATGGCTCCATAACTCCTTTCCCTTGAGAAAGATCTCCAGCTGAAATGCCCAAGCAGTATAATTTTTGCCAGTAAATCTGACACAAACATTATCTGACTTTTCCATGATGCCTATGATTGAGAGAGGAAAAAAAAAAAAAGACTAAGATTTTAGGAATTCTATGAGAGAGGCTCTGATACCATATCAGATTTGTTTGAATTGCCCCTACCTTTCAACTAGGTTTTCATTATATATAGGAAAAGTAGTGTTGTTGTGCTGTACATAGTAATTACAAAGAGGAAATCTAGGAAGCTAAATATAGTAAGGTAAATTTCCTATTTAAGCATTTACAGCTGTATGCTTGATTTCAGCCTTTTTATTGACAAGCAAGGCTTCCATTTTCTCCTTTATTGACAAACTCTGACAAAATGCTGGGCAGGCAGCTTGGCCTGTATTCTCCAACATTAAGGTTAGTTGTATCCAAATCTGATTTATTTAAGGGCCCAGAAGCTGAAAGATCACCAACACGCTTGTAGATAGTTTTGACTTCCTGAACAGTTCTCTCCGCATCCCAGAATTCTGAGAGGGGAGCCAACTCATTGACCAAGGGATTTCTAGTATGTCTCACCATTACTCTCTCAGTTTTGGAGGTAAGCATGTTAGCAGGTTTTACAATTTCTACTGGCCTCAGTTCAGATAATAGACAGCAAAATGAACTGCATTCAGCATCATCTCCAAACTTGAAAAGGGAATTGACAATAAAAGATATTAGCAAAACAGATGACACGATGGAATTATCAACAAAGCCTCAAAAAACAATCTCATCAACTAATACACAATAGAATTTGATAAAAATCAACAAACCTGTCCAAGAACGATCCTGCTAGTAGCGACATCAACAACACAAACACCAAAAATCCGCTCAAGACCTTGGTTTGCCAAACTCTGGCGACTTTCAGTCAGTGCCATTAAATAAGCATCAGGATTTGCAGAAAGCAACTCCCCCTCAGTTAGTGTTCCTTTTGTAATCACCGTAAATATTTCACGTTTTACAACCTAAACAAATGGGAAATAATTGTCCTAACTTAGGATGAAAGAAACTAACAAGAGAATGCCTACAACATTGTAAAAAACATTATTAAGACAAGTAATCCAACATGTGATTAGTGTTAACATCTAGCCTAAGTTTGAAGTGATTTCTGAATCTGATTTAAACATGGTCCTAAAATGACTGCAGGTTGATCATCAACAAATAACAGACCCGTCTGCTCAATCAAATGCAGAATGACAGTCAAAGATGAAATTCCCTGGTAAAATTGAAATCATTTCAGGGACGTGAAATAAATTTAGACCTTGTCTTTAGAACCTTTCTCTTTGCAACAAAGCTCTAACTGTTCAGGTGTTTCTGTCTACTCTACATCAAGAACTCCGTAACCCTGCTCTTCAAGGCAGCTTGTTAAATTTCATTGGAGAAACAAATGAGGCTAAATTAAAAAAAAAAAAGGAGAAAATAAGTACAGGCCAACCTTTCTAGCCAATTTCTCCACATTCAAAGAGAAGTTCTTCTCTGGAAAGCCACAGTGAGGTTGTCCTCCCTAAGCATCCAAGAAGGAATCATATAATAACTTGGGTCAAAATCCAAAGAAACAAATAAATTCCAAAATATGCAACCAAGAATAGCAACTACAAATAAAAGGAAGCCCTTTGAATCATAAAGAAACTCTCATGTAATGTCTAAGGAGTCAGTATTTCCAGCCTGTCCAACAATACCCATTTTGTTATTGACTTCAGTACATCTTTTTAGGATTTTCTAATAAAATGTGATGAATCCACGTCATAAATTTCTTCCAACAACCCTCCTTATCCCAAACAAATAGAGAAGGAAAAAAAATTACTTGCTCTCCTTGTTCTTTACAGGATCCACAACTGAAACCCTGACTCCTCCCGTACTCGCATCCCCACCACTCTTTCCCTTCTTTCCCAAATCCAACTTTCCACCTTCTCCACTCGCTTTCCTTTTCCTCGAATCCTTCCCACCTCTCTTTCCTTTCTTGCCATCATCCGCTTCTTCCTCATCCATCAAATCAACGTCCTCCTCCTCGCTAATATCCTTCTCCGCATTCTTTCCCCAATCTTCATCACTCGATTCGTCACCACCAGCACCGCCAGTATTGCCCTCGACATTCTCCATCTCATCATCTTCAAGCACAATCTTCCTAAATCCCAAAGAACCCCTGCGCAACCTCTTAAATTTCTTAACACATAGTTCTACCCACTCAATCTTCTCATTGCTCAAAACCGACAATTCGTCTTCAGAATCATCATATTGTATCAAATTCTTCTTCGATTCATCATCTTAAGATTTGACACGACCCTCGTACCAGCTCTTATCCAGGGGCCAGCAAACCCTAACCCTCCTCTCCACCACCTCTTTGCAATACAATCCAATTGTTGAAGAAGACGGTGAAGGAGTTTGTCCAATAACTAGTAGGGGGGTTTTAGGCTTAGATTGGAGTAGTTGGGCTAGAACTAGGGCTTTGGGTTCGAGAGCTAGGGCTAGGGTTAGGTTTAGTATAGGATTTAGGGATTTGTTTTTCAGAGAGCGTGGAAGAAGGAGAAGGAGAAGGAGTCGTCGTCGTCTTGGAGAAGAAGGCAGTTATTGGGCGCTGTGGATTTACCATTGGTGATCTACCGTTGCTCTGTTTACGCGAAGGTGCCATTTTTTCAATCTTTATTTATTTTTTGCGGCTTCCAGAGAGGTAGAGACTGAACACAGAGAGCGAGCAGAATAAATGAGATGAATTGGGAAGATGAAGAACGAAAAAGGTGGAGAGTGGAGTTTTTTAAATTTGGCTTCCAGGTATTACCGTAATAATAACAATAACAATAATTTAGAATTTCGCTGGCGGGAATTTAATGAGATTCCCGGCAAGTGTTCTCGATCTTCGTTAATTAGCTTCCTTTGTTCGCTGCACTTCTAGGAGCTGATTGAGATTGGGAGAATGTTTTCTAAAATGAGTTGAGCTTTTTTAAAAAAACAAATTTAAAATAATTTTTAAAATTAATAAATTAAAATTATTAAAAACATACAGAAATAACTTTTTAATAGTTTTTAAAAACATTTAAAAGCAGAAAGAAAAGTTACGGGAACCATGTGCTTGGAACATGTTACTCTTTGTTTGCACTAAAGTCAAGCCTTTACTCTCACCACTAATTAGTTGCCAACCGTGCATGTTAATAATGGTGTTTAAAAATTAAAAACATAAAGAAAAATTGGGCTATTGATTAGTAGATTCATTTCTAGCTGCTTAAATGCCTAATCACTTTGATTAAATCCACATGAATTATAGTTTCTTTTCATTACAGACACATTACATGAGAGACAAATCCAAACAACAAAAGCAGGTTAAAGTTTATAAATATTTTTTTGAAAAAAATACGTGAAAAGGGAAAAAATAATTAGTTTGATGTTTAAGATTTTTACTGCATAGTTTTACCTGTAAAAACTTTATGACATATTTTCTCCATTAAATTTCTTTATTTAAATGACACATGGTGGCGTGCGGTTAATTTGACAGGAACCTAACACCATTTGTAGTAGTTTTTGAGTCATTTATTTATGTTTTTTAAAAAATTAATTTTAATTTTTTAAATATTTTTATATACTAATATTAAAAATAACTTTTTAAAAATAAAAATAAATATTATTTTCATATATTTATAAATAAAAAAATATTTTAAAGACCAAACATTCAACCTTTTCACGTATTCTTTTCTAATAAATGATTAACATCAATATAAATAAAAATAAAGGGTCTAATTAGAAGAGTAAAGATATCAAATTAAACTTTAGAACGCGTTTGGCATTTTACTTGCTAAATTTTTAAATTTTTTTGTATTTTATATTTTTATGTTTTACTAATATATAAAATAATTTTTTTTAAAAAAATTATTTTAAATAAAAAACAATTTAAAAAAGTAAAATGTGGCAGTCATCCTCTTGTTTCGTGGAATTATGGAAAAGAAAAGGAGCTTTCTTTCAAAGCAGTTTTTCAAAATGGGCCTTCCTAACAGGCTGACTCGGCCTGGCCTATACAAATCAAAGTAGCTAATTGATCAGGCCCAGAGAAAGGGTCCATCCTTTCGCTAGACAGACAAACCTGCAGCCTTGTCGTGAATTGCGATTTCTTTACTCAAAAGACAACCACCAGTCTAGCTACCTGCCACCACCATCACCCTCCTACTGTCTTCGTGAGTTAAATTTAGATCTTATTTTGTTAGTCACCGCTTGAATACAATCAGATCACACCTATTTTCAATGGGCAAGTCTAATGGTGGTGGTGCTTTGCCACGGAGCTACTCGCAGTGGATCAAAGACAGGGAAGACGAGGAGAAAGCGGGAAACGAGGGCGGGGAGAGCAAGTGTGTGGTAGCTCTCTGCCCATGTCTCGTATGCTTTATTCTCCTCCTGATTGTATTGTCGGTTATTCTCATGGTAAAGTTCCATCTCTCATGCCACACTCCTCTCCACTCTATTATCTTCACAAAAAATTGTCACTGAATGTTCTAACTCAGCTCTCCCTGTAGCTGCTTGCTGGTGAATATTTGTTACTATTATTTTGCAATTCATTTGTATCCTCGAGGACCTTGACAGTGTATCAGCTCGTTTGTGTTGTATATTTTTTTCTGTTATTTGTTCTTGAGATTTATCGTTCATGTATCGTGTGAACTACTAGTGTATAATACATAAATTAGTCCCGTTTTTCTTTGTAGCAGGTTTTTGTTTGATTTCCATATTGATGCAGCATAGGAACAATGTAGTTTAGTCATTTGTTTGTAGTCCATGATGCATGGAATTTTGTTACTATTTAGATAGATTTTTAGGATTTTGTTAATTTATTAGTAAAACTAATATTTATTATGATTCTTATTATTAGTTTTGGACATTAAGGTTTCTTGGTGTCTATATAAACACCATATCCTTTGTAAAATGCAGAAAACATTTATTATGAATTAAAATTTCAGAAGTGATTATGTTTCTTCTGCGTATTTGAACCCTTTCCTATACGGTTTTCTTCTAACTCCTTCGCCCTCTTCTACTTGGATTTACCCTCTTCTACAGGGTTTCTTTAGTCTTTCTCTAATTTTCTAGGAATTCTAATTTTTTGTACCTTTGCCTACCCTTTCCAATATCACATACTCTATGCTTTATTCTAACTGTTTTTTTCCTCTGCTTTTGGGAGTTATGGGAGGTGTTTTAACTTAAATTCGTGGTCGATATTGGTGTGTGTGGATGTTTAGCGTAATCCCATCATTAACTGAACCATATGGTGTTTTAGTAGACATTTATTTGCGGCAGTTAATTGTTTGCAGATGACTGGTTGTTGAAGCTATCAGCATTTTTTTCCAGAACTTCCTTGCTGAAATTTTGACAAATTTTGACAATCGTTCTTCATTCTTCATTCTTCTTTTTCTGGATAAGAACGGCAATCTGTTTCCCTTTTGGAATTTAATTGTTCCTGTTGTTTTCTGTTTCATTGTCATTTGTTTCTACTGTTGGTAGATATGGGGTAACATGTGAAATTTCTGAATTTGACCTTATTTTATGGTAATAGTAAATCACAGAACTAGATGAATCTGCAAAGTTGTTTCCTGAATGGTGGATATAACTTGAAGTTTGACCCTTGTTATGGATTTAAGATGTTCTAGTGATACGTGAGTTATCATTGTCGATCTTAGCACTGGTGCAATAGTTTGGGAAAATCAACTCATTACATGTGACATAACCAATCTGTGAGGTGTTGTTTTGATGTGCATTTCTACAAGTTTTGCGACAAGGATAAGGTTGGCACCTTCCATCTTGTTTAACTTCCATGTTCCAAGTGTATCGTTTTGAGTTCCTTAATCCATTTATTATTACTTGATTGTTATTCTAGCTTGTGATAGTGGTTCCCTTTTCTTGGTAAATTTGAACAGATGCTTTACTATTTTATGAATACCTATATGTGCATTCAAATTTTGCTTTGGCATGGAGTATTCAGAACACTATCTTATGAGATGGGGGCAAGGAGTGATCCTATGTATGCATTTAGTTAGGAAGGGGATCGGTCTATGAAAGATTTTGAGGTGGCCTGTGGCCATTTCTAGTAGATATAGTGGGTTTGATGTATTTTGCACCGGTTGAGGAATCGGGATGCTACAACTTGTTTATTTTGGATGATCTGCTGCTTGAGCTTTCAGGAGTTCAAAGGAATTTGAACGAAGCATCTTTGTAAAGGGTTCTCCAGTAGTGGGAGCTTTGTTGAAGGACATCTGGGGATTATTTTACCTGGTGTATCTCACTGGTTTGTGATGTCACAATGGCTAGAGGCAATTACCTGGTCTTCAATATACTTTGTTTCGTGGTCGGGTAAATAAAGCGTGAAAAAACAAGATTTTTTTATTTATTTTACGTACAATGAATTTACATGGATAAATATATGATTTTCTTTTAGTCTTTTTAGAATTAATTCTTGTACTAAGACGTAAAGGGACGTATTACTTACCAATCCAGCTTTTAATCTGATTACCTAGTCATGCTAAAATTTTATCAAATCATTTTACAGGCCTGGTTTTACAGAGAGTCAACTAAAACTAGCTAAGGTTGTTCTTAAGTCTAAGTCAGTTAAGAAGATTTTGGTCAGAATTTTCTTTATTTTTCCTAGTTATTTTGGGTTTAGTTTTCTTTTATATCCTAGGTTGGTTTAACTACTATACAAACAACCGGTGCGTTATTTTTTTGAGCAATTTAAAAAATTATTGCATTTCAAATTGTATGAAAGCAAAGTCTTTTATCTATTTGATACTTCATAATTAAATGGTTTAAAATATTGTAATGATTGAATCTTTAAACTGTCGTGTCATAACCCATTATTTACCCTCCAATTTGAAGCATATATTTTTTTTTTAAAATTGAAAATACAAAAAAAACCCCCCAAAAAAATATATTCTCAACTCAATTCAGCTAATTTCCAACCATTTTTTTGTAATTTGTTTACCTTACTGTTTATTGTTTTCGTATATGATACACACACACACCAACAAAATTTAGTAAGTGAAATAATCAAATCGAATGACAAAAAAAATACAATGAGGGATAGAAAAAAACATGGAATCTAGAATAGGAATATTCCTATATAAAACATTATACAAGCTGTGTGAACGATAGAGAAAGAAGGGGGTGCAAAGGAAGACCCTGGCCACCATTGAGGGAAATTAAAAATAAAAATAAAAATCAAGCAGAAAGAGAGGGAAAGAAGAAAATCATTAGAGGAAAAATGTAGAGAAAAACATTAAGTGAAAAGGAAAAATTTGGGGGAGAAAAATATTAGTGCATGGAGAATGAGAGAAAAGGAAGGGATAAAAAATAAAAAAATGATATATGTAACAACTCTCTCTTTGTTCGTAAACCTTGTGGCCATAAAAATGTTGACCCCCCGAGCAGCCCCCATCTCTGGTGGCAACAACCCCTCCATCGTTGCCAGCCACGACAACTCAACTCAATTTCACCACCACCAACAGCTGCTCTCCTATTTTTCTAAGCACATAAACCCAATAGCCTCGACCTTTTTCGACCCTAACTATCCTTCAATCTACCCATCACAAAAGCTCTCTTCCGCACCGAACCGAATCTCCACCAAAACCCATGTAATGAATTAACCACCACGCAGCAACAACACTCCAAACAACAGTAACAGCATCCAAACAAGTGGAAAGAGAGGAAGCAGAAAGAAACACATTCAAGGATACCCCTCACCGATATCCTTCCAAAGTGGTGGTGAGGCTCGCCGTTAGCACAAAATCGAATAGGCGAAGACAACGCTGCCGACCCACCTTAAAATATAGTCCAGCAAAGGTGGCGTGTGCTTACACGCATCCCAATGTTAGCGAGGCGTGAATCCACATGTTAGTTCTATCCAAAATTGTCATCGCCATTCCAACAGCCCTTCGGCCAACCTAGCAACTCTTGAAGGTCGATTTAGAGCCCAAGTATAAATTTTTGGATGATTTCGATATATTGTTGATTTGCGTGCGTATTATTGTGGGTGATTTTGAATACTTAAAAGTTTTGGGATCTACACTGATGTTATTATTTTTTGTAGGTGGAAAAATGGCAGAATCAATATCCCATGATAGGGTTGAGGATTGGGTCTATTTAGATGAATTACAGTTTTGTATTTTTTTTAAATTGTTTTTGTTAAAACATAAACATGAATACGTGAGTTAAAACATAAACTTCAAATTTTTACAAGTGATCAGGTCGACAGGTTTTTTATTTTTAAGGACAGAATTCAAATTTCTCAGAAATAAATAAAAATGAATTATGAAATAAATATCATAAAATAATTTGAACATGAAATGAAAAATAAATTTATGACAAGACAGATAACAGAGGTAAATTTTCATTTGAAAAAATGTGATAAAAATGATATTAATTTTCTCTTGAACATAACTAATTTCTTGAAGTAATATATATAATAAGATTCATGTAATTACTACAATCTATTTTCTTAAATTTTCCTTCAACTTGTGGGTGTCGCAATGTCATGGAAGATGGTGACAACATTCTTATTTTTCCTAGTTATTTTCTGTCTGGTTTTCCTTTATAGCCTAGATTGGTTAAGTTACCATATAAACAATTAATTTATTATTTTTCGGAGTAGTTTTAAGAATTATTGAATTCAAAATATATCAAAACTAGGTTTGTTCTACAGTGTAGAGTTGTAGCTTTAGAGTTTTAAAAAACCTAGGTCTTTTTTTTTGTTTTTTGAAGTGTTATAAATGGTTCAAACTATTACACAGATATGATTTTTTATAATATTGAGAATGAACTTGATTGTTTCCCTGATTTATACGAATTCTTCTATGTTATTATTTATTAATACTTTAAGTACAACATGGTATGAGATTATTTAGGTTATCAAACAATTAGAACTTATTTATCAATGCATTTTTTTATTTGAATTCGTTTGATTAGTTCTTTTAATTGCTTCCATATATAGGTGCTATTGCAATTAGTGCAGATGGGGAGTTCGGCGGTAAAGCCTTGCATGGTTAGATGAATAAAACATGCGAGGACGCGAAAGATTTCTTAAAGCAGGATGGTTGTTTGGACATTGGTTTATGAAAAATTATTTAAATTTTTATTTATTTATTAAATTTGATGATTATTTTTTATTATTAATTATTTTATTTAAAATAATTTATGAAATTATAATTATAATTATTTTTTTAATTTTTTTGTCTGTTAGATTTAATTTCTATTATTTTATTTAAAATAATTTATAAAATTAATTTTTTTTCAATTTTATTTTCATTCAATTTTTTAATTTTAATTTTTATTATTTTAATAAACTTGAAAAAAATATTAATAAATTATTTTTTAGTTTATTTTTATAACATAATTAAACAATAAAAAATATTTTTTAATGTATTTTTTATAATACTATAAAATGTTAAAAAATAATTTAATTTTTTAAAATTTACTTTTTAAAATATTTATTTAAAAAAAAATATTGCAGGAAAAATATCGCTTTTCTACGAACAAACAGGACTCATTTGTATCTTCTTTCCGTTACCGCAGCAAAGAAAGTTCAAAATCGTATATCACGTGCTTGTAAATTGGGAAGGAAGCACCCCTGTCTTGCTAGGATTTTCTCTTTCTCCGTTATCATCTCGCATTCGCGTGCGCGAGGCAATTTTTTTCAATGAATGTTCTGGTTTTAATGTACATGGCATTTTATAAAGCACATAGTTATTAAATCCTATTTAATTTAATCAATCGATCAAATAACCCATCTAACCCATCAAAAATTACAGTGTTAACAAAATAAATTAAAAAATTATTTATTATAGTTAATAATATTTTATGTGTACAGTTACGTCTATTCAGCCACAAACTTAATAAAGACGAGTAAGCAGTGCAGTTGGGGTTATGTAAACATTGATTGTATGGAGTTTTTGAGTATCAGTCCAATCATTGAAATATGGCAAATTTGCAAACTTGGTAAAAGACATCTATGCTTTCAATTCCATTCAATGCAGTATCTACTGGGTCCACGAGTGAGTAATTGCTGCATCTCATACATTTAATTGCCATATTTTTTTATTCTCAATACGTAAGAAAATCCGATTTTTGTGTTTTGATAATTAATTCTTGAGAAAATAATAGAAATTAACAAATATTAATTTTATGCAATTCATTTTTCTCAATACATATGCTACTATTTTTTTCAAAAAACAAAAACAAATCTTGTATATAATAGAGCACCAAGTTCATGAATCTTTCTTATAAATAAATAATTGAAATTTAGTTAAGATATGCTAATCTAAACAGTCATGTTAATTAAAAAAATATTTACTTGATAACTTATGAGTTATTATCCATTACAACATTCATATATATCATCAAAAAATGATTATTTAAAAAATAATTATTTCTCTTGATACAATATATACCAAAACAAATAATTTATTTTCATGACAACATACAATATAAACTGATAAAATACTAAGATATGTATAATAACGAGTTAAATCGATCACTCCGAACTTCTAGGATTAACGAACTTACTAAACAAATTATTTATTATCATGATAACACATGATATAAATTGATAAAATAATAAAATATAGAGCTCAATTGATCACTCCAAACTTTTAGCATTAATGAACATACTAAAACAAATAATTTATTTTCATGATAACACGGGAAGAAATTAATAAAATAATAATATATATAATAATAAGTTTATCCGATCACTTTAAACTTTTAAAATTACCGAACTTAGTGTTAATCTAAAGATAGAATAATAAGATATATATAATAATGAGTTAATTCGTGACTCCAAACTTTTAGGATTAACAAACTTACTGTTAATTTAAAGACACGATACATTAATGATTATATTTAATAATTTTTTGTTTTTTACTAAGAAAATTATCTTTTTAGAAGTAAAGTAGTAAGAAAAATAGAAAAGAAGTATCGGGTTTTGTTTTAATATAATATTTTAGTATGGTCTTAAGTAAATTGAATTTAGGCCATCAGTATACTTTTTAATTGATATAAATTTAGCTTTGTTACATAATTATATTTTTCTGCACACAAAAATACACAATCAACTTTGTCTATAAACCTGCACACCCCCCCCCTCCCAATATTTTTTAAGCCTTCTCATATTAATTTCTTTCAGGCCAACAAGGGTTTGTTTTCTGAATTTCTAAATATACTAAGATCTCGAAAGATTTGAAGCAATACAATGTGCTTTTAAAATTTCCTTTTTTTAATTTTACTCCACACAATTTGCTGCCATGCTGGTAGCAATACTGCTTGATTCTCTCATTCTCATTAATTAAATGTCTTAACTATATATAGAGAAATCAATAGTGCCGAGGAAGGAAAACAAAAGGAAAAGAAATTAATGGGGTCAGTACCCCTAGTATTGCAGAAAGTAAACCCTGGAGCTTGTATATAGTTCTCCCATGAACTAGAAAAAACAAAAACAAATTATAAGTTAATTATTTTATTCAATCATTTTGTATGTACATATATATTTCGCTTTTTTCAAATCAATTCATGCAGAGATGGTTGTTGCATGGAGCCAACGTGGTGCTTCTATCCTAAAATTTGTCAACAGAACGATAATTACCTTGCCATATATAGCTTAAATCTGTTTATTTCAATCAGTTGTTTGTCTAAATGATCAGTCCTTGGCGGCCAAAATTATCGAAATTCCCATTACTTACCCCAGTATTTTCCTTATTTGAAAAACAAACTTTTCCTTATAAATATATGGACAAAAAAAACCTAGAAGAGTATTTCAACTTTCAATATACACCAAATATTGCTCAATATTTCTCTACATGAGTGCCCAATCTTCCTTGATAGACATGTTCCTACCTTAACGAGCTAAAACAACATATCTAGAAGAAGAAGAAAAGGCACAGACAGAGAGTGAGGTCTTCTGCTTCAAACGAGGAAGACATTGAGACAGAGTTAAGAGTTAGGCATCGAGCTTTGTGTCCGTTTTTACCCCCTCTTTTGCGGCGCAGTCAAAGTAGGTTCTCTCCTTTCTCTCTCTCAAAACTAATATCTTTCTTTATGTTTTTTTTCCTTGTGTTTTTTCATCCATGCGTGTAGTAACACGTAGTCGATCTTCTATGTCCCTCGATATCATATAAAAATAAATATATTTAACGACTGAATCGTCTATATATGTTTGTAGAAGACTGAGAATTAAGGATAGTTGACATCTTATAACACTATTTGAAGCATGTAGATATTCTTCTTTAATTAATTATTTTTATTGATGATTTCTTACTTTAGAAAACCATGTTTATGTATATTTATATGGAGAAAAATATTATTCAAAGATTTTTTCATTAGTTTTTAAGAATAGTATTCGAAGTTATTCCTAAAAGAATACTCAAAGTTTATTTCTAGAGAGATTTGTTCCTATAGGGTTAAAAATAAATAAAAATACATGCTTTTCCCTTTTCTTTTGTTTGGATTGCAGTAGAATGAGAAAGAAAAAATTAAAAAAAAAATATTCAAGCATATACCGGTTTTTTGTCTTAATTAAAAACATGCATGTTTGTTGTTAATCACTTGAATTTCTTTAATCATCAGTACAATATGTGTGCAAATTGCCATGCCAAATTATAATAAAAAGTGTTTGTAGACACACACACACACACATATATATGTATGTATGTATGTATGTATGTATGTATGTAGGTATAAGATGAATAGTGTACATAAGATAATTAGAGCTTTTTTTAAAAAGTTGATTTTTCTTTTCTTTCTCTGGCTAACGGCAATATATAGCAAATAATTTTATGCAACTGATTTTTTGCACCGACTATTGTTTAGCTAATTAATACTTGCTATAATTTAATTTAAATTTTATTGAAAACTATATTTTAAAATGTTAATTATAAAAAATATAATTTATAACTTTTATTAAACCTATTATTTTTTTCAAACTATAACAATAAAAATCAATATAATGCGTAAAGACATACTTGTACACGAAAGAATATTGAATACATAGAGTAGCAGAGGTTCAGGTAACGACTGATGATTTAAATTTTTCTCTCAATTTTCATGTCAGCTATTTAAAGTGTCCAAATAATTAAGAATCTTCTGTTCTTGACTGTTAAAGTGGCCGTTCACTGTAAAATGTATGGGAGAATCCTCACACAAGTACGTATAAACGTGCTGCAAAAATGTTCCACTTGATCATTAATTAGTTCGTGCCTGCAAAGTTTTACTCTGCTTTATATGATCCAGTCATATTAATTAGCAATTTTAAAGAAAATCAAACCTAGCAATTTACTCACCAAATCATTTCATTCAATATTCAAATCACAAAACCTGATTTATACTGGGCAATAGCCTCTAAAATAAGTAAGAACAATCCCCTTCTCTGTCGAAGGAAAAAAAGAAAAATACTTCATTAACATCACAGTATCATTAGTCAATATTATATTTATTTTTGTATTCTAAAAATATATTTTTAAAAAAATATATATTTGTTTAAATTATTTTTTATATTTTTATATTGTTTTGATATGTTAATGTTAAAAATATTTTTTTATTTTAATATATTTAATAATAAAAATGCTTTAAAAAACAATTTTAGCATTACAACACAGTTACAACATAGTTAAGAGTGAAATTTTTTCCCTGTTTTTTTCTTTATCGAAAAGGAGGATTTAGAAGCAAAATAATTTGATAAGAATTTTGATAAGAATGGAAGTAGAAACTAGAATCGTTAATTACTATGTATATTTGAATATCAACCACATATGATTTAAATCCTCTTACACACAGTCATTTATGAAAATATATTCTTCTAATTATGAATAACGATATTCAACCTAATTAAGTGGCAATATTATTGATTTGATTCTCTATGGTTTTCATGGATGCAGAGAGTTCATTTCGACCTTGTTTGATTGCATCTACAAAATCCAATGAAGCTCAGCTCATTGATAGCATCAAGGCCTGTTCTCATCTTCATCGTTCTGGTACTGCACTCGTTCATTTTAATAAAACTACGTACTTGCATGCAAAATTCTTTTACTATTTGTTTGATTTTCAACGTAGCTTATATATCACTGCGTGCCTGAAATATACTGATAAAAATATTTAATTTCTTCGATGATAATCACCTATTTTAAAGTGGGTTTTCATCTAATATTTCTTTAACAATTATTATGCTCCTTTTCTTTTATTCCACTGCATTCGGAATTGCACTCAGGGTTTGTACAAACTTAAATGCAGGCAATTGGAGTTTTGCTACTCCCTTGTGTGGTGGTACCATGGTGGTATAATATGATCAAACAGATGAAGAAGCACATGGATTTCAATGCTCATGTTGTTCAATCTGGATTGTTGTCTGAAATTGAGAACATAGCTAAATATTTGCACCCCATAAACTCATCTGCAATAAATTTAGCAAGAGTTATGAGTTCCTCCATCAATGGAAGCAAACTCTCTTCATATGATGTTGAGAATAAGGTTTGTGTCCATACTCAATTCATATACTTTAGAACGTACAAGTATTTGTAATAATAATATGTTATATAAAGAGGGGTAATTTACTATTAAGAGCGCTAAGTTGAGTTTTTTTTCTTCTCCTTTTTATCTGCAGGTAGCTCCTTTGTTGTTTCAAGCATTTTCAATTATTCCTTTCATATCGCAGATTTCATATATTGGATTGGGAGGTCTTTTCTTCTCATACTATTATGAAGGAAACCAAACGTTTGCTATGTACTCTAACTCTACAACTTCAAATGTAAGGAACTTTTCATGGTATAGACAACCTGTAGATTCAGACACAGGAAGAGTATATGGGGATGCAGTTAAATCCCTTCCTTTCATTAAGACGAATGCAAGTTGGATTGAGCAAGCATTAAATCGTAGTCAAGGGTATGCCTCATTTGAGAGTGGATGGAACAGTACTCAAGATCCTCTATTCCTTAACACAGCTAGTTTACATGGACAAGGAGTCCTCTCTTTAGGGTTTTCGGCTAAAGCATTAACTAGTTTCTTCAACGACGTAGAACTTTATGGTGGGAGCTTGTTCTTGGCTACCCAATCCGGCAAAGTTCTTATGGGAGGACTGCCTTACACTCAAACTGTGATAAAGAAAAATTCAGTTTCTTTATACATGACAAAACTGAATGGTGATCAAATTCATCACATTGGAAATGTTTCATGCGTGTCGAATAATGGCAAGCTAGAAGATTCAGTGGTGTACCTTGGGGAAGCAAAGTACAGAGTTTCCTGCTCCCAGATTGAAATTGTGGGAGTGCAATCGGTATGTATCATTCTTGAAATTATGTATCTTAACAATGAATCTCTGAACAATATTTTAATCACGAGTTACTTTCTGGTCACTTTCCATACTCTATTGTGGTATACTGCTGTGTTTTCATTTACAGCTCATAAAATTCGAGCCTTTTATATGTGGTTGTCACTTAAAATAATTCATGCAAGGTTGGCTCATAGATTAATTTGAAATTTATAGATAACTGCTTTCTGAATTCATATAATTTATGGGAATTTGAATTGCAGGTATATGCATTGGCTTTCCCATACAATGGACTAGCGAGCAGTGTTAACAGGAGCACCAAAATATCCCTCATTCTTTTCATAATAATGATTGCTGCGATTTTTGTATCAATTGTTAGTTTTATGTTGCTAGTGGTTAGGTCTGCAAAAAGGGAAATGCACTTGTGTTCAGCACTAATAAAACAAATGGAAGCAACACAACAAGCAGAACGAAAGAGTATGAATAAGAGTCTTGCATTTGCTAGTGCTAGCCATGACATTCGAGCGGCTTTAGCAGGCATTACTGGTTTGATAGAAATATGCTATGCAGAAGTGCGTGCAGGTTCCGAGTTAGACACAAATTTACGACAAATGGATGGTTGCACAAAGGACCTCGTAGGTAAGCTTATATATAGACTAATCTTTTTAGCACATTAGAATTATAGCTTTTTGTATAGAATCTTCTCTTTAATAATTGAAATTGCTTACCCGTACAGGTTTGTTGAATTCTATTCTTGATACTAGTAAAATTGAAGCAGGCAAAATGCAACTCGAAGAAGAAGAGTTTGATTTAGCAAAGCTTCTTGAAGATGCAGTTGATTTGTATCATCCTGTGGGCATGAAAAAGGGTGTAGATGTGGTGCTGGACCCCTATGATGGTTCCATTCTCAAACATTCTCGAGTGAAAGGCGACAGGGGAAAACTAAAGCAAGTCCTGTGCAATTTACTTAGCAATGCTGTTAAGTTTACATTTGAGGGGCACGTATCAGTCCGAGCATGGACTCAAAAACCCAGTTTAGAGAACAAGATAATTGCTTCCAATCAGAACGGTTTGTGGAGATGTTTTTCATGCTTTTTTTCCAAGAATAAAAAAGAATTTAATGCAATGAAGCCAAAACAAAGCTCTATGGAATTTGTATTTGAGGTGAACGATACAGGTAAAGGAATTCCAAGAGAAAAGCAAAAATCAGTGTTTGAGAATTTTGTTCAAGTCAAAGAAACAGCTCTTGGACAAGGAGGAACTGGCTTAGGACTTGGCATCGTTCAATCTTTGGTACGCGCTCAACTTTTTCACAAATTAACTAGTAGTTTTTTATAGCACATTAAGCACTAAAGCGTGTTTAAATCCTCAAAACATTTTCCTTTCTTATTTTTACTTTTGATTATATTTCTTCGATGAACCTTTGTTAAATAATTTTCACCAGGTGCGTTTAATGGGAGGAGAAATAGGAATCGTGAATAAAGAGAATGGCGAGAAGGGAACTTGCTTCAAGTTCAATGTTTTCCTTGACATATGCGAGATACCTTCAACATATAACAAAAATGCTAAAGTTGAGATTGAAGGGGATTTAATACCCGATGATGAACAAAACTACTCGCAGCTGACTATTCGAACTCCTTCTCCAGGCCTAGTGATTCGCACCCCTAGTCCCAGGCTATCTCTCCTTAGTTCCAGTCCCAAGATTGAAGGATCCCATGTTGTTCTCTTGATTCAAAATGAAGAGCGGCTAAGAAGTTCACAAAAATACATAGAGGGTTTGGGGATAAAAGTATCGTCTGTGAAGGAATGGGAGCATCTTCGCTCTACTCTAAAGAGAATAAAAGCCAGGCAAAATGTTTCTCCACATAGTTCTTCAGGAAAATCTGATTTGGGCTCAAGAAGTGACCATTTTAACTCTAGATCATTGAAGGATGTGCCTTTAAGTTCCATGGAAGGGATAGATCAAAAACCATCCGCAAGTAGAAGTAGTAATCTTAGAGGTGCACCAGGCTTTGTATTGCTTGTGATTGATGCTGGTGCTGGACCATTTCAGGAACTTTGCAGAGTCATTGCTGAATTTAAAAGAGACCTTCATAGCAGTTGCTGCAAGGTTGTTTGGCTAGATAAACCAACTTCACGAAGTATCAATTTGAGAGGCTTTGAACAGGATTTGATCGACCCAAGGGATGACATTTTGTTGAAACCGTTTCATGGTTCTCGCTTGTATCAAGTGATACGACTTCTACCTGAATTCGGGGGTCATGAACTTATTTCGAGATCAAAGAGAGGAAGTACAATCCAAGCAACAAATGATCTTAAAGATCCTAGTTCATCTTCATCAACACATTCACAAAAAACAAGGTTAAAGATTCCATTAACTCGTGAAAACTCATTTCAACAAGTGGATTCACAAGCAGAAGGCAGCTCAAAAAAAGAAAAAAACAGGAAGAATTTTTTATTAGATGATCCAGATCATTCTCATGTTAGATCCAAATCAAGAGAGTCTCCAACCAAAAAGCTTCCAGTTAGATCATCAGAGATCCAAGAAGCGCGTGGTGATCTAAGCAAAGGCAAATCCTTAAGAGGGTTGAAATTCTTAATCGCTGATGATAATGAAATATCCCGCAGGGTGACCATGCACATTCTTAAAGGGCATGGTGCAACTGTTGAGGTTTGTGAAAATGGAGATGAAGCTTTTCAACTAGTTCGCATGGGTCTGCACAACCAAAGGGAATACAACCACTCTATTGTGCTTCCTTATGACTACATATTAATGGACTGCGAGGTAAAGAATATGAATCTCATTCCTTTCATGTTGTTATCAATTGTTTTCGTTCCTAAAAACGCCTACTTATCTTTTATTTTCTTAAAACAAACAACTATGAGAGCACCTAACATTAAACTTAAAACGGGGTAGTAATTAGTTGGTTGACTAGAAATTTTCTGCAAATCTCATGAAATAAAACAGTAAGTATTGTAGCTGTCTAACCTTCGTTGTGTCCCCCCCCCGAACATTATACTGTCAATTTGCTTTTATTTGAGGATAAAGAGGGGAGAAGGCTATGGAGGTGAATTTTGATAACTAAATGATTTATTAGTTCTTGCAACTAGTATACAGGATGGAAGATCATAGGCAAATATATTGCTACTTAAACTTGGTTCATGCAACTAATTTTTATCTTATGATGAATTTTACGCTAACCATGTTATAATATCTTGTATTCAACAGATGCCAAAAATGAATGGGTGTGAAGCAACAAGACAAATAAGAAAAGAGGAGAAGTTTTATGGCGTTCACATCCCTATCTTAGCATTCTCAGCAGATAACTCAGGAGGTGAAGGTAAGAAGATGGAGGAGGCTGGAACAGATGGCAGAGTGAATAAAAAAATCAACATGGAACAACTGGAAGAGACCATCAGAAACATTCAACAAAAAAGAATGCATCTTTAATACCTTTAATGTATCTACATTGTAATTTTGTACTGCTTCTACTCATTAGAATAATGCATGTATGCATGTAAAATGAATCCTTGTACTAATTTATCCTAGAAGTAATACTAACCTTACCGTATATCCTTTTCAAAAGCAGTTCTAAAAATTTCATGCATTGAATGAATGGACCTTATAAGTCCAATGGTTGAGATTTTTCAGTAAGAATATTTTAAGTAAGACAACAATACTCCCCGTGAACGCAATGCAATTTGTGATAGTTTAGCACGGGAGTTGAAAGGGTAGATGATTTTGTAATATGAATTTATTTTCTTTAATTGTGAATGCCTCTGCTCATCATTTGTTGTTTGGTTTATTTAATTTCTAATTGGTTCATCTGGAGTCTTGTTTTTTGTCTTTTCTTGTTTCAGTTCTTGATTCCAGCGCTTTACTTGATTTCCTAACAATCACGATATTTAATATTAAACTACTTAAAAAATGAGTTTCATATTTTTTTTAATTTAATTTCTATGATGTTATTTCAATTTTACTGGAAAAGCTGCATAAACACTGGCACTTTACTCACAATACGAACATCCTCCAATACATCATCGATTCGGCCACATCTATAAACTGGGACAGTCATAGGGACCATGACCCTTTCTCTTAAATGAAATGCTTCAAAATTACCAAGAAAACTCGCCAGCATCAATGCAATTTCTGAAAGCTCTGTCAAAAATGTACTCTAGCCTGCCAAAATATGATCTTTTGCACCCATTCTGACAAAGATGCGGTCAACAGGAGACAACTCAAACCTTTCAGCAGGGACATCGGCTCCAATCTGCGGAAAAAAAAAAATCAAAGATGGAGAATGTGGATGGTTACGGCAAAACATATATTTTGAAGGATAGATAATTTACCTGGGCCAGAATCACAGCCAAACAAACTTGCCGAAGGAGAGTAGATTTTCCACCCATGTTAGGACCAGTGAGAAGGATAAAGCTGGCACGACCAGAACCCCCAATACTAATGTCATTTGGGACAAATGCACCCTTTCCCAAAGAATCGCTCCTAAGAACAGGGTGTCCTAATTTTTTTGCAGAAAGGCATGGCACTTCACCTGACAATGATGAACCTACGATGGCTGGACAACATGCTGGTCCTTCATAGAAGTCACTAGCAATTGCCAGACTGATCAAAACATCCAGTCCTGCATCATGATTGACCAGTTTCAGTCGAGAAAAATGAACGGAAATCATACCATGACAATAGTTCAGTCCCACAAAGGAGTGGGAGCGCCCGCGTTTTTGAAAGAGAGAAAATTTGGATTCTACTTGAAATACTATTTGCTCTAGTTAGCTTGCTACAGACATGCTGTAGTGTAGAGAGAGATGCATTTTCATAATCAAGATCCTATTCTACCTGAATAAAGTTGGTGCACAAACCTGCAGTTGCAGAAACTAATTGTCTCCACTTGTCATGATACTTGCAAAAACGCACAATCAACCTCTGCAAAATGCTCTTCAATGCCGACTCCTTATCAAATTCAACCTGTGACAGCTCTCCTAAGAACTTTTTTATACTTGGAGTCCGATACCTGTAGAAGCCCTGCATGTCCCAGGCAGCATGTAGAACAAGAATTTAAACAAGACAGCGACAAGGAAAACCAAATTTCCTAAGAGCAGTAAGCTATTTGCTATACCCAAAGTTAAGATCCCAGCCACAATGTTTCCTTGTCCGACAAAAAAGGAACCCAGTTAACATGGATTGTAGTTTGTAATAAATAAATGTAAAATCAGGTCGTTGTTATCCATGCATACACCATCATTCTCATTCACACTCTCTGACACCTAATCACATATTTGGAACCTGCCAGCTTTTATGGGCATGCTAGCTGATACTGAACCTATCTATTTATATAATAAACCATGTTTACAAGCCTTTTTCTTTAAATATTTCACATGACCATGATAAAAATTAGGCAAAAGCAGTATAAACGACTTAAATTCCAAGTTCTTTTGGTGCAATTCCATGGCACAATGACAAGCACATTCTTAAGGAAGCTAAAAAAGCAAGAAACACAATTCATTTGCTTATGTTTGCATATGTGTTCACATAGTTTGTTAATGCATTCTACCACAACAGTTTTTGCATCACCACATGACAGATGGTGATGACTTTCCAAATGTTTTTAACAATAGAATCTACAAATTAGATGATGTTACACCTGTCACATTGATTAATTTGCCAAACACTTGCTAAAGTGTCATAAACCAAACATTCAATATGCATCACTCACCTTACCAAACATTCAATATGCATCACTCACCTTTTTGGATGAACGCGGCTCATAATCTTGAGGAATACTACCACGCAGATGTTCAGGAACTTCTAACAGGTATGCCTCTTTTCCAACTGTAACATAAGTAATCTGTAAAATAGGTCATGTAATGAGAGAACATGTTATTTACTAAAACAAATTAAGAGAAGACTAATATTTCTGGACAGGATCTTACTGATGTGTCCCCGAGTAATTTCTGTTGTTCCTTCAGGTGTCTAGCCAAACTAGATTCAACCTCTTTAACTTTTTCACAAGCAGAATCATACTCCACATCGACACCTTCATGAGGTATTATACGTCCAGAATTGTTGGCTTCTACCCAATCAAAGGCACTCTTAAAATGTTTAAGAATTGGAAGGATGTCTGGAAGATCTTTACCTATAATTACATAACAAAATAAGATGCCAAACTACAATCTTATAAAAACATTAAAAGAACAACAAACTGAAAAGTACCAGGTGTTAATAAATGATGCACCCGTCCAGATTCCACATTTTCCAAAATGACAGCAAGCGGCGAACATGCTTGAGCCTCGAATTCACAGCCACGTAGAGCGGATATAAACTCCTGAAGCTCCTTCTTTGCTGCATCGACGCTCGTATAAAACTACTTTATTTGCATTTCTTCCATTGGCTTCGCTGTTTTTTAATAAAAATAATGCACAAGAAACATATTTACATGAAGCTCATTACTTGCGTAATGCTAGAAAAATACATTTGATGCATGCTTAATTCCTTGCTATCTTTACCTAGTAGAAAATATGCGTGAAAGCAATGCAGTTTGTGATAGTTTAGCACGGAAGTTGAATGGGTAGATGATTTTGCATTATGACTTTATTTTTCTCTAATCGTGAGTGCTTCTGCTCATCATTTGCTGTTTGGTTTATTTAATTTCTAATTGGTTCTCCTAGAGTCTTGTTTTTTGCCCTATTCTTATTTCAGTTCTTGATTCCGACGCTTTACCTGATTTTGTATGCTTGCTGCTTGTGAGAGTCATGCTCGGCTTTTTGCTTTGCTATTTGGTTCTGCTCTAGTTTTGGGTTTTTTATGCTGATCTTTCATAAGCCCTTGTTGCATGTGCGTGGATTTCCTTGGAGCGAGTCACGGTTTCCTACTGGTTTTTCCCTTGGTATGAACCCGGTCCTGTTATGCATGGTGGTGCTTGGAGTGTGACTCGTTGAAGCACCAAACAGTGACTGTGGTGGCTTTTTTTGGCTAACCAATAACATCCATCCTCTGCCTATGGAGTGTAGTACTTTTTTGTTTTTTCTTGCAAGTTGTTTTATTTCCATGATGCTGGTGTAAGCTGACCAAGTACCTGTGTGTTTGGTAATCTTGACAGAGGATCATTGCTCCTGTTATGGAATTAGAATTGATGCTTTGCACCGATTTTTTTTTTTTTGTTAAAGCTTGTACAATAGCATTCGTATATACTGCAAACTTCCTGGTCTGACTAGATTTCTTCATTAGATCAAATGCTGTTACTGCATCAGTCTTTTCATCAAGTGCTGGTTTTATTTTGTTCTTCTCTACCCTAACTGGTGTGTTGTGGTTTTGACCTGCTTCTCCATGTCCTGCTGCTTTTGTTGTCCAAACATTTCTGGCCCTTTGATCCCCCGGGATCTCTTTCAGCATGTTAGCTAGCTTGTTGTCTTTTGTGTTTCTACTGTTTAAGTTTTTCTATGTACACAATGTCCTAACAAGTACTCAAGGTATGTATAAAGGGTTTGAGATTTGTATGACAGATTTTAAATTTGTCTTATAAAAATTTGACCAACAAGGTCTTATTTACTTACTTATAACTACAAAATATACTTTTTAAAAATAAAGGTTCCTCGAATAAAAAAAAAAACATTGTCCTAACAACCTGGATAATTTGGGACTACAACTGCATTTATATAGCACATCTTGGTTTTGGATCCTCAACTTACTTTTTGAAGGCGCTGCCCGTTACTGGGTCTTTTCTCCTTCAGCTGTTATTTAAGGCATCGCAAGGTTTGGGTGCTCTCTTCTTGCCTGGCTATTTGACGACACGGCCAGTTTGGTGGCTACCAAATAGTTATTTGTAGGCACTATCAGTTTAGAATTTTTGTCGGTTCATGTTTTTAATCAAATCTACACAATCTCTTTTGAAGCCAAGAGTAGGGATAATTTGTTCCCGCTTGGTTGTGCTAGACTAGCACACCTGTAAAAGTGAAGATTTGATCACTTAAAGACTACAAGACAGGCCTTATCAGTGTTCCTAGGCTTTGTTTTGCACTGATAGTGGATTTATTCATTGCAGGACTCTGGAAGCCAGAGACGAAAGTGGTAAGAGCCATCGACATATAAAGAAGTGTCACAAGGTGTTGAGTAGCAGAAGGCTATGGAGAGACTTTGGATCTAGTAACGTGTTGAAAGAATCCAATACTTTAGCGTAGAGAACTTTGACTTACTAACTCGACCAGCCAGAGGAAGAGGCACACGAGATAGGTGTCTGCCTGCTTAGTTGAACATTGAAAGTCATATTCTGCTCATCCGTGCTCTTTTCACTGCAAGTGTTTGAGCTAGAATTGTATTGCAAATTCAGCATTCGTTCTAGTGGTACCAAGCAACCAAAGTTATCATTACATATTGCTACAGATAGAAGCAAGAGAAGGCGGTCGATGACTAAGAAATGTCAAGTAGCAAGACTACCTATTCTTAATACTGGGAATATTTTGTTTAGGATAACGAGAAGCGTACAAAAGAAGCTTAACTTCCATGTTTTCAACTTCGAGCAAAGAAAAAAAGGAAATATCAAGTAAGTTTTGATTTCTTTGTTATAACTTGAGGCTTCTCAAGGACTTCATCCTCTGAAGAGCTTTCAGCTAGTTCATCAGGGACATCATGAGGAACATTATGTTTAGTGATGAATTCCTTCAAAATGCTCATGCTCTGCTCTTTCATGGAAACCAATTGCTCAGAAACAGTATTACCATTGCATGAATTGACGGCATACAATTCTGACCCAAGTTTAAGCGTTGCTTTAACACGAAGCCCTTGATTAATGCTGTCAGCAGCTTGTCCCGCCATTGTCTCCTTCGCAAACACTGCATTTTAACCGGTTGATTCAACATGGGATTTTCACCAGTGGTACTATACATATAATTGTAACAACCCTACACTTCCCTTTGGGTTTCCGTGCATCAACTTGAATCGAATAAAAGCCTTTAATATAATTCATAGTACAAGCAATGCTTAAATGAAGAAATCGTAGCAGTAACGTATCATATGATTTAAGCCTAGGAAAAATGGGTCACGAAGCATTTCAAGTCATCAACATATCATGCATTAAGAAAAACGAACGATAACAGTTTTTTAACGTTGACAGAAAGACATGACACAGACCCAAGAGGTCATCGATCTGTATACCATGGAAACAAACAATTCAGGCGACTGCTGCAGTAACTTCAAGTAAAGGGTTACCTCACTTCTTTTTTTACGGAAAAGCAAGCAAAATTGTTATATTTACGTAGTTCAATTACAGAAAAAATAAAATGGTTAATGGAATAAAAAAATCAGAAATTCACTGGGTTTTGCAATACAGTTTAATCCATGTAAGGTAATAAATAACAAAGATTTAAAAAAAAAATAGATAAAGTAGCAGTGCAGCGAAAAAACATACTATACTTGGAAGGGTTTTTTCAGCAGTTGATGAGTTGGAGGAGGAGTTTAAACTCAACTCAGCAGAAAAATCAAAGTGAAAGCCATTCTACTGGGTGGTATTAAACACAAAACAAAAGGCTTAAATCCCAAACATAATAATAAGAAGTGGCAGCAGAAGGAGGAGGAACTGACCTTGACCTTCCTAGTTAGCACAAGCAATGAAGACAGAACAGGAGGCGGCAGCTGAGATTACACAAGGGTTTTTTCCCTTTCCTCCTCTCCTCTTCATCTTACTTGCCGTAATTACAGTTCTGCCCCCAGCATATTTAGAAAGAATTTTGAAATTTCCCCTATTCATTAATTAATTGCCCAACTTGACCATTGATTTTATTACCCTTGCTTTCCTTGTTTTACTTACAGGTTGGTTGTTACTCTGTGGTGCCTTTGGGTTGTCTTCTCCTTCTCCATCCCTATGTGGGTTTCCAAAAGCAACTTACTTATTTATGTCCGATATCCCTCTACTTCTCCGCACACCGTTGATTTATTTGGTTAGGCTTTCTTTACCACTATTGAATTTTTTATTTTTTTTGTGCGCTTATATAATTCTTACTATTTTTTATGGCCATATTTCCTTGAGCTATGAATTCGTTTACGCAATTTGCATGTTTGATTGTTCGGATTGAGACAATGGACAAGTGAATGAATACTATAAAAAAGATGCTGCTAAACCTGAAGATTGATTTTTTTTTTACCCTCTCACTTGAGTTATTGATTTCATAAATTTTGTTGCATCTTTATATATGAATTTTGAGTTGTAGATATTCAACATTGATCAAAGCTGCCACCCTTCATACTTTGTTCCAGCAATATTTCTGCTAAAAAAAATAGTCTTTTCGAAGCTCCTTGCTGGCTTTTCAAGGTCCGACTCCTCCCTAAGTGAGCTGGGATTGGCCTAATTATGAAAGGTTGTGTTTTTATGTTGCTAAGACTCAGTGATAAAACTTGTTCTTGGTTCACCTTTTCAGGTAATTGGTAAATACAAAATGATACGGTGCTGCTTGCACTCCAATTGGCATTCAAGTTTCAAAGGCCAACTCTACTCTAACACAAAGTTAATCCCCCTCTATCAGAGGCAAGGGCGAGGAGGAGGAGGAGGAGGACAATGTAGCAGAGAGCAAGTGTGCCTCCCGGGTTGTAGCTCTCTGCCTTTCTCTCATTCGTGTTGTTCTTCTTGTGATCGTAGAGTAAGTCATACTCATGGTCAAATCCCATTTGTTTGGCCATACCCCTCTGCACCAAGAACAATTTTACAAGAAAAACTCTCCCTAATTCTAAACTCAACAGCTAGTAATAAATCCAAAACTTATTTACTGCCCAGTTTTACTATACTGGGAAAAGTGTCAGAGCTAAGTGTTAGGTGGTTTTCTAGCTCCAGCAATGATGATACAGATTCCGATGCTGAAAATGAGGAGAATGATGAGCGTGATAATTGTGAAAGAGAAAACAAAGGTGCTATTGTCAAATCAACTGCAGATCCTGCTGAGGTTCATAAGGTATGCAAGGTGATTGATGAGTTGTTTGCATTGGACCACAACATGGAGGCAGTTCTAGATGAATGTGGGATCAATTTATCACATGACCTGGTCATAGAGGTGTTGGAAAGATTCTGTCATGCTAGAAAACCGGCTTTCCGATTCTTCTGTTGGGCAGCGGAGAAGCCGGGTTTTGTCCATGATTCAAGGACTTACCATTCGATGATGATCATACTTGCTAAGGCAAGACAGTTTGAGACTATGATGTCAATGCTTGAAGAGATGGGTGAAAAAAGGCTATTGACATTGGACACATTTTACATTGCAATGAGAGCTTTTGCTGCTGCAAAGGAGAGGAAAAAGGCTGTTGGTATTTTTGAGTTAATGAAGAATCACAAATATAGAGTGGGTGTAGAGACCATTAATGCTCTGCTTGATAGTCTTGGGAGGGCCAAGCTTGGGAAAGAAGCTCAGGCACTATTTGGGAAGTTGGAAGGTAGGTTTACGCCAAATTTGAGGACATATACTGTATTGCTTAATGGATGGTGCAGGGTGAAGAATTTAATGGAGGCAGGGAGGATTTGGAACGAGATGCTTGATGAGGGTTTTAAGCCTGATGTTGTCACCCATAATATTATGCTTGAAGGGTTGTTAAGGAGTAAAAAGAGGCCTGATGCAATCAAGTTCTTTGAGGTCATGAAAGCCAAGGGCCCATCACCTGATGTTCGGAGCTATACAATTTTGATCCGGGATCTGTGCAAACAAACCAAGATGAAAGAGGCGGTTGGATATTTTCATGAGATGGTTGATTCCGGTTGTCATCCTGATGCTGCAGTTTACACATGTTTGATGACAGGGTATGGGAATCATAAGAGGATGGACATGGTTTATGAATTGTTAAAGGAGATGAAAGAAAAGGGCTGCCCACCTGATGGGAAAACTTATAATGCCCTTATCAAGTTGATGACCAGCCAGAGAATGCCAGATGATGCAGTGAGGATATACAAGAAGATGATTCAAAATGGAATTGAACCTTCAATCCACTCTTACAATATGATAATGAAATCTTACTTTCAAATAAGAAACTATGAAATGGGTCGTGCTGTTTGGGATGAAATGAGTAAGAAAGGCTTTTGCCCTGATGATAACTCCTATACTGTTTTCATTGGAGGGCTTATAAGTCAGGGTCGATCTGAAGAGGCATGCAAATATTTGGAGGAGATGATAGAAAAGGGAATGAAAGCTCCTCAACTAGACTACAACAAATTTGCGGCTGATTTCTCCCGAGCTGGGAAGCCTGATATACTTGAGGAGTTAGCTCAAAAAATGAAGTTCTCTGGCAAGTTCGAAGTCTCTAATGTGTTTGCCAGGTGGGCTGAGATGATGAAGAAGAGAGTTAAGAGAAGAGAACCTGGTAATAGAAAGTGTACTCAACTTGCCCATGGCCAACGGTACTCTCTTTATGAGATGGCAGATGGATGATGGTTGGCGAAAATCATTTCTTCCTGTTCTTTACTGATGAATATTTTTTTAATGATTGCCCATTACCAATGGTGCTGGTTTGTGTTGTATATTTTTGTATTCATTACGTCCCACAGTTCTTGTTTTAATTCTTATTTTAGTTACTTTCAAGAGATATGTGACTTGTCTTTAATGCAATATAAATTGGGCCAGTTTTTATTGGTACTGAACTTTCCTTCTCTATGATTTTTCTTCAATTAAGCATTAGATCTCTTCTTTCATGTAGCGAATAAAACTATTGTGTTTCTCTGCCATTTTCTAGCGTTGTTACTGAGGTTTGCATTGATTTAATTAAAGGTAAAACAAATCATTTAAGTGAATTTCCTGGGTCACTTTGAAAGAAAGTAGAGGCAGCATGGGTTAAATTCATGGCTGACGTGGGTATGGATGAATGTTTAGTGAAATCCTCCTGAACATCTGAACCATGTACCATTTTGCTGCAAAACTTAGTTTCCAAGATTGAGGCCACAGCTATAATCACAAATGAATCATATGATCTAAAATTTCTGAGGCAATTAATTGAATTGTTTCAGATGACTGGTTGTGGAAGGTCATACTGCTATGACGTTATAGAAGTACAAATTCTTAGAGCCGGCCAGCTAGCATTGGAGTCCAAGGTTCTATCACACTCGTTATGACATTTGATTCACCAGAGGTAAAATTTACCCCCACCTGCTATTTTTTTGTCTGACCTTTTAACCGCGATTAATTTGTTGATCTGAAAACTTTGTGGAATTTAATTTCAGGCTGAACGGTGTTGCAAAGACATATACCGACAGGCCGGGGCTATTACTTTTCCACAAAACTTGTTTTAAGCGGTTCTAATTTGGTCCAGAAGTGCCTCGAAATTCGAGATGGGTGTTTGGTGTTGAATGCAAATTCCGTTACCCTCTTGTTTTGATATTAATTTTGACTGATCTCTAGGATTGATTTGTGACGTTACTTGGTTTGCTTGATAACGATCCAAGTATTGGATCAGATAAATTATTGCTGTGGTTCTTACAAAGGAATCAGCGGGGTAAATTTGGACTAGTATGCTCATGTAGCAACTTTTGTGTGGTCTAATTATTATCAGTTTTACTGTTAAACAGAGGACCTCATTTTCTGAACTATGCTTGATTACTTCTGCAAAGTACACTCAGTGGCTTGCCTGGATGAGATATTTTGGATCGAGTCCTTTACGCAGCATTGAGATACCCAGTTGTGAGTTTGATATATTTACGAGCGACATGTTTAGTTGCTTTTCCTCCGGAGGTGCTTCATGATGCTTAACTCGGAGATCATCAGCTAGTCTACTCTGTTTTGTTATGGCCTTTACAACATTTCACTTGATCCGCACTGCTTTCTGGTATGATTAAGGGCCAATGCTTTGTTTGATTGAGTGCTTTCGTCTGAGATTGTTGACTCTAATGTCTGGTGTGATCAGATGCCAGTGTTTTTGACGATTTTATTCCAGGCCTCCACCAGCCTTGCCTCCATGCTTTGATTTGGAGTTACAATTCTAGTGTAGTTATTTTCTACTCTTCGTTCTTGAGTTACTAAGCCAATGGTGTTATTCTCATTGCCCGCCCTTATCATCACTCAAGACTACTGGGATTTCTCTTAACAATATTGACTCTGATTTGCCCCGGGGAAAGGAACTTTCCTTTGGGAAATTATCATAAAATTAAATAAAAGCATCTGCCTTTCTCTGAAAGCTTCTTCTAACATTTCCACGAGAGAAGCCCCATATGAATCATTTGATGAAAGTCACGTGCACCAGTTATGGTGAGTTTCTCAGAATGTAAGCACCGCAGATGCAAGTGTGATTCCTGTGGTCGAATGCGGATGTTTGAAGGGATTTTGTTTTCGAGGTCGTTTTTATTTACGTAGCAGGTGGTCTTTCGCTGCCTTTGTGATTCCTGTTGTGGACTTTTTCTGTGAACATCACTTCTTTCAATTTTCTAATGTTGTCCTCAGATTAGGTGGTCTGTCTGTGTTCCTACCATTAGTTTCTGCTGTTGTCCTGCCTGTCTGAGTTCCTTGTTAGTGCCATTGTTTTGATCTACCTTTTTTCTTGGAGGTTTGAGATTCCGTAAACCATTATTAAAATAAGAGATTTCAAAGATGACGCAATTTATTTGACGGAATAAAGTTCGACACTATGTTTGCATTGAGATTTCAAAGAGCGTAACATCCATGGAGTTGCTCTTTTTAAGAGAGACACAGATATGTGAGAGAAAAAGCCATATTCAGCGTGCTTCGCTACACTATCATTTTTTACCACGATTCTTGGATTTGTCATGTCAGGTTCGTATCTCCCTGGAAATGGAAGGCATCATCATGATGTAACATGCTAGGTCCTGAACCTGAACCCTCCAAAACAAGGTAATCACCCCCATTGTAACGGGCCTGGATATCAAATTATCAAAGCAAACATAAATCTCGACACTCACAAACACTCTACAGGGACACTTGGCGTTGCTTCTTGTATTGCAGGATTGCTAGCCTTCGAAGCTTTGCTTTTGAGCACTACAGTAGTCTAATCCGAGCTCTCTCAGTTAGTCTCCAGAATAAAAACCTTGACATCAACAATAAACAGTATAGCATACTACATTAAGTATTGACATAATAAGATGCTATAATTCGCAAGTTCAAAGCTGTGCCGCAAATTTTGTGCTGGTAAAGCTTCGAAAAGAAAGAAATTTTTGAAATTGTTAATTAGGAGTGTTTCAACAAGAGGATATAAAGATAAGGGTAACATAGCAAGTGAGACAAAAATTGACCTCCTAATACAGAGGACTATTTACATCTTGAAATCAATGTTCAAACTCAACCATTTTAAAGAACATAAATAAGACTTTCTGTAGCTAAGCAAACAGCAAACAAAATTGGGCTAAACTTCAAATGAAAAGGAGCAACATCTGAAACTCCAATCAGGAGAAGTGTATGCCAGCCATATTGAACTGAGAGAGCAAGTGTAAGAACTCGTCTTGCGAGAGTTTTGATGACCTCTTTTCAGAATAATCTCTCTCTTTCAACACAGCCAAAACCTTTTGCTTGAATTCAGAGGCCTCACCGTCTGCATCATCATCCTCGACCTCCATTTCTTCATCCGTTCCATCATCCATATCCATGCTGTGATCCTCCTTAGAATCTCCCAGTCCCAAAATGTCAATCTCAGCATTAGTACTCCCCGAGGAACCATCTTGCAATTGCTGCAGCGCCTGAAGAGTCTTGTAGTTCTTTTCAAGCATGGACAGGACATTTTTTATCCTAAAAATAGAACCAAGTGTCTTGTTCTTTCGAATGAAACAAATCCTTATGAATCCATCCCATTCCTTAGGATTCACCTGGGGACGTGGTTTCCTAGGCTCAATTCGAACAACAGAGGAATCCACCTTGGGTGGAGGCCTGAAATTGTTCTTCCCAACTTTGAGAAGATGGGAGACTCTAGCATAGAGTTGGGTATTAACAGAAAGACGACAGTATAAGGTATCACCTGGCTGAGCAACAAGTCTCATAGCAAATTCTCTCTGAAACATAATGATGGCACACCTGAAGGAAGGTTGATGATTCAGTAATTTGAATGTGAGGGGTGAAGATATCTGATAAGGGATATTTGCCACACATATATCAAAATAAGGAAGGTCTGTCTTAAGCACATCACCCTGGATCACCTGTGAATGTCGAGTGATTAGTTTTTCGTAAAAGATAAAAAACTTGCCAAATTAACAATGATAAAGATACCTTTAAGCGATTAGAGAAGGGGGTGCCTTGAAAGCGGCGTTGAAGCTCAAGAACCATGCGAGGGTCGAGCTCAATAGCAACAACCATTTTGCCAGCTTCGAGAAGTTTCTTGGTGAGATTTCCAGTACCAGGACCAATCTCAAGAACAACGTCGGTGCTCTTGATGCCTGATTTTTGGACTATAGAGTCAACAAGTAGAGGGTTCTTGAGGATGTGTTGTCCTTTGGATTTGTGGAAGGATATGCCTCCTTGGTAGTGATTTGAGGAAGCTGCCCCCCGTGATGATGACTTCTCTTTTCTTATCTTACCGCCTGCCATTGCTGCTGCTGCGGCTGCTGGTGGTAGCAGAGATACGCTACACTATAGTAAGGGAAGGAGTCGGGAACGCAATACCGGGCTTTAGGGTTTCACGCTTGATAAATATTTCTCGCTGGCTATAAAGGCAACGCCTTTTCTATTATTTTGTTTTTTTTTTCTTTTTTTTTTTTGGTAGTGGGGGGACAAGTTCAGCCCCTCAACTTATGTCAAGTATGTCAGTTTCGTCCCTGGAGTGAGGTAGAAAGATTTTGTGAGGAAAAGAGGTTCTCCCAAGGAAACGAAGGAAGAGGAAGATAAATTAGTCGGCTTGATAACTTTTTCAGTTTATGAATTTTTATTTTTTTTAATGTTTGAGTATCTCTATTTTTATTTTTTCTATTCAAGTCCATTAACTTTCAAATATTTTATAATTGAGTTCCGTCTACTTTAAGCTAACATAAACGCTAGATACACATGACATGATGACATGTTTTCCAAGTGTTCATGAACATTTTAGTTTGTTCCTAGCTAATTGTTTTTATTTTTGTTTTTTTATTTAAATATTTATACTTTTAGTAAAAGCCTTATTTTTTTAGGAAAAATCACCCTTATTATCATTATTTTTTATTTAATAACTAAAAAGCCCTTCAAACATAAAAATAATGATAATATCATCAATATTAATATTATAACTTTGTTATCAAATTAATATTACAACTTGGCAAAAAAAAAAGCAATATAAAATCGACACCACTTCCAAATTCTCATAAAAACAAGTGCTATAAAATCAAATCTAGCCACCCAGGAACTTCATAGAGTACCTAAGAGGTTGCATGTGTAATTCATGTTGTCAGGGCTTGCTCCAAATTTCTGAGAAAGGAAAGCATGCGCTTGTTTTCTTGAAAACAGCTCTGTATTTCTTCATCATGATCCTGCCAGACTGCATGTGCCAATGCAATAAAAGTAATGGATTTAGACCGATGAGAGCACAGTAGTGCAGGGATAGCTATGTTCATGTTCTCCATGGTTGTCCTTTCAAGGCATCTATCAGAATCTTCCAAGGGCTTTGATTCTCCAAACAGCAATAGTTAAGCTATGTTCATGTTCTCCATGGTTGTCCTTTCAAGGCATCGATCAGAATCTTCCAAGGGCTTTGATTCTCCAAACAGCAGTAGTTAAAAATTGTTTGAAAATATAACGGTGATTGTTTTTTAAAATAATTTTTATATTAAAATATATTAAAAATATTTTTTATTTTTTAAAAAAATTATTTTTAAAATTAATATATCATAATAATCTAAAATACATATATAAAAATATTTTTAAAAAAAAACAGAGTTTTTTCACATTTCCAAATGATGTCAATGTCCAGAAAGAGAGAGAAGATGGAGCGAGAGAGAGAAGGTAAGAAGGAAGAGACTAAATAACATGTACAAGGAAAATATAATTATTTTATTAAATTTAAAATTTTATGTTTAACCAGGGTGTACATGATAGTTTTTCAAATCAGAACAGGTAATTGTAACAGGAAACAAACTATTATGTGCAGAATGTTTTTTTTTCTTTTTTATATAAAAAATAATTTGATTAATATTTATAATATTGAATGCTATCTTTATAATTTTCACAAGACTCGAAAATGAAAGTTGATTATAGTCAAATAGAACAAAAACTCATCAACTATAATAATAGATGCTATATCGTTTTAGATAACATATTATCTTGTACACTTTAACACAATTCTAAATAAATTCTCTTAATATCCACTTCACATCTTACCTTTATATAGGTCATATTCGACCAAAAGAATAAAAATAAAAATTTTAAACAACAAAATGATAGATATTACTCAAATTAAAAAAAAATTACATGCCTTGAAATAAAAGATTTTAGACACATTCAATTTCCTCAACTTTTTCCATGATTAAATATGTTAAAAAATTAATTCTTTAAAAAAATTAAAACAGTTTCAAATACAAATCCACAGCAAGATACATCTAGAAAATCCACAACTATTTTATTTTATTTTATTATCAATTTTTTATCCCGTATAAAGATGTCAATTGATGGAAACATCAACTACTGACTAATGAATTAGAAAAACACTCGATTTGTAAATTTTGAAAGTTTAGACATTTAAATATAAAAAGAGAAAGTTAATACGACACTAAAAAGAAAAGTGCAAGCACTCAATTAGTTTGTGGGTGTTTGACAATCATGTCACGTGTCAATCTTATGGTCATGTGAGAATAAGATGGAATCCAAAGGAAACACATTATTAGTAAATACTTAAAATTCAAATTTTTAGCAAACAATATTTAAAACCACGTTCTTCTATAACCTTGATGCACCGCCAGATAAAAAAGTCCATTCAGGTTTGTTCAGACACAAATTCAGTATTGAACCCAGCCACTCGTTGAGAATCGACCCAGTTAACTCGCTAAGAGGTCATCCAAGAATCCGCCTACATATCATTTTCATTTCTTTTTTTTTTCTTCTTGTTTTTTGCTTTTTTTCTATGAAATGCAATGCCATGGAAGCTATAGTGACCTGTACATTATGGGAAACTCTCACCGTATCCATTTCCCCTCCCATTCTGTCAAAAAAATGATTGCAACAGCTATTTTCATTGGGCATTCTAGCATCCTAAAGTTAGTAGGATTCATTTTACAAAAATTGGACAGATGAGGAGGGAAAGCTTAAAAAACTATAAAAACAAAGGGAAAAATTATTGGACTTCCTACATCTTTGATAATTTCCTTGTAAACCATTCAGAGAGGCGCTTCATTTTGTGTGATAGCTCAGCGCTTAACTCAAAAAAATCTTGGGCATTTTTCATCATCACCTGTATGTCATGCTTCACGGCTTCCAAGCTCCGATAATAGTTGCTTTCTAACCTCGATCTGATAATTTCAGGACACAGAGGTACTGAAAATCTGCAAAACTCCCACAAAACCAAAGATCAGTTGAAGAATTTCTACATCCACACCAGCAAATGCAGCTCTAAATAGCAAGTTGTATCGACAGGTGAATACAGCACTACATTATCTATAGATGCCTGCATAAACTGCATATCCTTTCTAAAGGGACGTGGCACTGCATTTGCACAACTCATCAATTGTAAGGTTGATTAGAATCTTTAAGTTATCGTTGAGCATAGAAGCATACACTAACTTCATAATCGCTTGTTTCCAGAGGCTGATCGAGTAGTTACCAGTAGATAGCAGGACGCGACATTTCCACAGACTAATATCTAATTACATTTGAACCTTTTTCAACAACTCTGAATACAAGCTGGTTTCTTTTTAGTAGTACATCATGACAGGAGAAAAAAAAATTGTTTGCAAAATAAATAGAGTAATGACCCCCCTAGGCCAGAGCGATGACAGATAACAAAACAAAGAGGAAGCTTCGTAACATATACCTGTTAAAGAAATCCCACTTATGAGAAACCTCATTCAATTTTTGAATTCCGTAAGAATCCTGCAAGATTTAGAGTAGAACTATCAAAACCATGAGAAAACACTGTCCATGTTCAAAAATTCAGATAGAACGGATTTTCAGATGAAAGCTTCTCTACCTGAGTTTTCTTTGCTGATAGCTCTAATTTATTGAACAAAGATAGTACTCTATTTGTTACATCAAAATCTATATGGGGGTGCTCCCATGGAATGCCAAGATCGTGCAATTCCCATGGACTGTGTTTGTGTAAAGTTGGATCAGACGTGTATATAACTTCATATCTCTCCCAAGGACTATCCGGAAAGTCAACAGATTTTGCCTGCACAGAAACAATATCCCCTTCCCACCATTCACCACCTTCCCCATTCTCATTCCTCCACCACACCTCACATCTATCCCTGGTAGTCCAATCTCTATTGATGGAAGCATCATATCGTGTTTTTTCAACAACAAAATCAGGAAAATCAATCAGTTCAGGCAAGGTCAGCTTGAATGCTTTGCCAAGAGCAACGGATGAAGGATCTACAAATCTAAGTGTGATTTTACAGCAGCTATCCCCCGAACCAGGAACTATGGCATAATCAAGGTCTTGTACCTTGCAAATTTCCACTGCACGTAGGTGTCCCTTGATTAAACTCCAAGGACCTTTTTCCCGTAGACTATATAAATCAATATACTCTTGGTGGCCCTGGGAATAACAAAACCATTGATAATTCATTAAAACAGAATTTACTTTGAGAGAAGCACAGAACTCAGGATTCAAAGGCACAAATGCCATAAATCAAGAAAATACCTGTCTCAAATAAACAACTTCGTCGCCCAACTGGGGGATATAACGGTAACCATCCTCATGCTTTGACAAGCTTAACCATGATAATTTTCTTATTGGTTGATTTGATTCTCTTCTAATAAATCTCGTATCATTATCAGAATACTTTCCTCTCTTGTTTTTAGCCGACCTTGATCTGACTGCTGTTTTCGAACTTGACACCCACTCTTCAGATAGGAACTCATCACCTGCAGCATTCTTTGATATCCCAACCAATTCATGGCCCATTTTCACCCCAAGGTTATGATTTTGGGCACTTGGTTCCCGCTGGGTTGCCTTCATCTTCATGGATCTTGTTCTACGTATCACATCACCATTTTCAGCTTCAGAGAGATCAGTTCCAGAACCACAATGGTCATTTTCTGGTGAGGAATTTTCTTTTATAACACTATCAAAACATTCTAAATCAGATCTAGCCTTGTGTGTCTTTTCCCTTTTGTTTACACCATGCAGAGAAATTGATCTGCCCAAACCTTCTCCACCCCTATCTGGTACTCCTGATATTTTATCCTGTCTTAGAAAAGAGGGAGCTTCAGACATTACATCACCTCCATTGCTAGTTACGTCACCACCTGTTCTCGAATATTTCAATTTAGAGGGACTACTTGAATCCTTCAAAATTGCTTTTGTTTTTATTTTTAACCTTGTTATCTTTGGTGGAGGGTCCACTTTCAACTCCTGAGAATGGTTTGTACCAAAAACTTCACTTATATCTACTGGATCACAACAACTGTGTTTATCAGATCTGGACCAATTTTTGTCTCCCTCATTACAAATTTCATTGCTTGAAGCTGGGGAAGCACCAGTAAGATCACCTCTAGTGTGGTATTGAGACAGTCCAAAGCCAGACACATTCGAAGAAGATGCCCCTGGATCTTCAGAGCTCATCTTGATGTTATTTGCTTCAATAGGTCCAGAAGAT
This sequence comes from Populus ilicifolia, assembly GCA_015708895.1. Classification (NCBI taxonomy): domain Eukaryota; kingdom Viridiplantae; phylum Streptophyta; class Magnoliopsida; order Malpighiales; family Salicaceae; genus Populus; species Populus ilicifolia. The sequence continues at coordinate 352,159 of SRLM01000076.1, read as the reverse complement.
GGGTTAACAAAATCAATATGATTTTCACCATTGAGTCTGCTCTCTTCTGGAGACACAGGCTTCTTGGAGTCACGTAATGAGAACTTCAAGACTATTTTTTTCCTATTTCCCAAAACTGATTGAGTTTCAGGGAGTTCAGGAGGCTTGGCCATATCCTCAACCAAAACAAGTTTATCTTCCTCCACACATTTTTCTTGTGCATTCTGCAAGTGTCCATCTCCTCTGTTGTTTTGGACGGTCAAATCTTGAAGCCCTGACTCACAGTTGGACGTATCGTCTTCTGAATCATCATCATCTTCATCTGTAGATGTTCCAGTAATTTTGGAGAGCATGTTTCGAGCATTGCGGGCAGCAACACGCTGAGGTCTTGATGACTTCGCTTTGGAAGACTTCCTCTTAGAGACTTTCTGAACACCTTTCAGTTTCTTACCTCCATTACTTCCAGATAATGAGCCATCACACTCATCCATGTTTCGTTTCTTCAATCGCCTCGCAGAAGATGTCATTAGTTCAGCCTGAAAACCAACAACTTCAGTATTTTGTATTTATAGAGAAACAAGAAAAGAGAGATATAGATAAACCACTACTTACTTCAGTCTTGTATTTTCTCCTCCTTAACCTGCGAATGCTATCCTTTTTACTATGTTCAGCATCAGTGTCTCCTGTACTACAATTGGGATCACTGGGAGAGCTGAAACACAAACTACCCTGCTCCTCCTCACTGGTGCATTCCTCTGCAACATTATACTCAGAATCAGTGTTGTCACTTATGACTTCATTTTCTGGTTCCCAGTAAATGGCATCCATGAACTCAGGCAGTGGGTCAAACATTCTTTCTAAATCTTCCAATGGAGGCATTTGATAATCCTGGCCTAAACCAATATCCGGACCAACAGCAAATTTGATGGATGAAGGACGCCACTCAACTCCTAGTGCACCAAGTCGACGTTGCTGAAACATGGTCTGATAAGGTTCTGGGTATGGAATCATACCTGGAGTTTCCAATAAGAGATTACATTAGGGGAGGTGCTGTCTCGGAATAACATTTCATAAAATTAACATGCATGAAGGAGCCATAAACATACTTGAGTCACACAGAAGATCTTCAATGTTCCTTCGATGCGGAGCCAGTTGTGTCTCCTGCAACAGAAATGATCTCATACTAATAAGTTATTTAGCATTGAGATGAGTCAAAGACACTAAATAGAAAGATCTTTGACTACTAATCTCCCATTACAACTTAATAGAGTCAAAGACACCAGACACAAACAAGCTTAGCACTTCAAATTGACCACGTCAACAAAATCAATTTTGCCAAATTATGCATCTGTGCCAACATGATAAACTATTAGAAATAAATCCTCGAGAATGGGGAAAAGGTCACTACTTCAATTTTGATGACTTTAAATCTTGCAGGTTGTTAGGGTGTGCATATTGATCATTATCCGCATTCTGTAGTGTACTTTTTTAATAGGCCAAAGTAAAAAATTCTTCACAAAGAAAGAATGCTGCAGGAGCTAACCTGATCGAGGACATTTCCTGCAGCATCACGGATAAGGGGTCTATAATCCCCAAGGAAAAACTGCATGAGAAAAATAACCAAAACAACCATTGTAAAGAAACAGAAGGATTGTTATTTAATTAATAGGAAGGGGAACTCTGGCTCACCCAGGGAAGCAGGACAGAGGTGAGAAGAACTGCACAATTAAGAATTCGTGTACCTGGTCATATTTGGCATCCTTTTGAGACTCACCCTGGCCTGTGTTTAGCAAGTATATTTGGCCAACATCATCAGAAAGCACAACAGATGTCCCATCCCTATCACAAAAAGAAAACATGTCAAATCACCAATGGAAAAACCACAAACCAAACACCACGTGTGAAGAATTCTCGAGATTCAGCCAATTTTTTTACAAAAAAAATGTGTGCATGACAAGAATATCACAGCATTACTATATCTCAAATCCAAGGCAAATGCAACAACTGGAAGTTGGCTGATATAAAATTACCCAACCCATAAGAACCTCATAGAGGAATGAAGCACACTGTCCAAAAGCATATCATTTAGACCAATGCTCATACGATGCAATCCCAGTATAAATAATAGAAATATAAATGAAAAGATTAAAAAAATTCAACCAGTCATATTTGACATTTAATCATCACTTTCAAGAATAATTTCCAAATAACTGTGATGAGGGGTCAAGTTTAGGCATAGCCTAACAAGTCAAAACCCACTCGCTTCCTCGAGTACTTAATTACCATAATCTGAAACATATTAGCTGATGGACAAAAAGGAAAGGTAAAATTTGATTATTAAATATGTTATGGTTTACTTACGGAGAAAACTTCCCATCAATCAACTTGACACGACCAATTTCATATGTGCGAATAGGAATGCCCTCCCATATCTATCATATAACATGCAAAGTTACGTAAAAAATAGGCACTGGTGGAACAATATCAGTGAGTCAACATGAGGAACCTGTAGAACCAGAGACTTACATCCCACACTATCATTCGACCATCATACCCAGCACTCATAGCTATCCGTGGATTGAAAGGATGAACATCTAAAACATAAGACTGCCAAAATGAATAAAAAACAGTTAATTAATGACATTAAAAAAATAAAATATCAAATTAACAAAGTTCCTTGTAAGGAAAAAAATAAAATCACAATTGAACAATCAGATGGGGCAGATAGAGTGCCCAGACGACCACGCAAACTAAGATTATGTGAAGTATATGCAGAACAATTGAGTTTGCGCCATTCTGTGAAATTCAGCTAAAATCTATTGAACAAAGATTTGAAGTCAGTAAACAATACTACAAGATTTTGTTGTGAAGATACTAGAAGTAATTAAGATTAGATGAGACGTCAATAAGTTTCCTCCCAATGTCACAGATTTTGGAGATTGACCATATTAAAATGATTGAGAAAAAACAAGTACAAAGGAAAATAAGACATCTAGAAGGATGACTTCAGATAAGAAGGAAGGAATCAACCCACAATGATTCATTTATTCAAATAGAGGTCAAAATAAGCACATTAAATATGTCAATCCATGATGGGGACCAAAAAGTTCAGAAAACACTTACAGACTCAGTATGGCCAGTCAAAGAATGCACTAAGCTACTATCAGCAGCATTCCAAACACATATTCTGCAATCTGCATGTATGTGGAATAATTGAGGGCCACCAGAAGGTAAGGACAAGATCTAAAGAGAGCATTAAAAAATATTCACATCCAAAATTCATAACAAAAAAATTGATTCTCTGCAGATCAACATCCATAAGCACAGATCAGCCATTTCTCTACATCAACTGGACTGGGTAGACTTGCAACAAGACAATTAGAAGTTAGGAACTTGGTGGTTTTGAAGCCTTAGACCTCATTTTAAGATGGCTAAGCCAAGACATCGACATAGAGTAAACACATGCTCTGATTGATCTTATTTTTGACTTTTCAGACACTATAAGGACCTAATCTAAAGATCCATGTTGAAATAAACATTAAAAAACCATGTCCACAAAAAAAGTAAAGGTGGGAAGAATCTGTGCATCCAAACGAAAGCATAAAAGACAGAGAAGCAAGAAGTTTTTTAACACAATCAGGATTCTATAACATATGGTATGTATGCAATAAAGTCACTATCTTTTCATTGCATCCAAAAGGCAAGCATAGCAAAATACAAAGAAACAATACACAAAAAGGGGCGCCTTAACAAATGCTAGAGGCCAATCCATACTGCAACAGTAAAATTTACCCATAACAGCTGCTAAGACAAAGCGCTTATCAAGACTCCACACAATCATATTAACACCACGAGGAGTTGGAAGAATTCTTTGGCGTGGTCCTCCCCGAAGAGGTTGTGGAGGCAGTGGAGGAGGTGGAACTTTCAGATGATAAGACATTGTCCAACGGACAGATTTCCCCTGGGGCAATAACAAGAAAAGACAAGTAAAAAATCTTTCCATGAAATTCATTAACTTCAAGCTTAGCAATTCAAACATTGGAGAGCAGAAGGTACAAATAATTATCCTAAGGTTCATAGAAATGGAAACATTTATAATATGCCTCCTCCAAACTACACAATGAAAACCATAGTGGGAAACTATTTCAAAGGAACTCACATGTGATCTCCGTGATATAGGTCTCCATATGATTGCACTGCCATCACGGGAGCAGGTGACTATTTTGTCATGACAGAACCTAAGAATCATGAAATTTAAGCAATAAGTGCCCCATAAATCTGCCAAGTGTGTACAGGGTAAATTGTTCATTCTATTCTACTTAAAATCAAACTAACTATAGAAATGGACTATTGACATTAAATAACTGAGAATGGAATGGAAAATATTGACAGACCAGGAGGTTTTAAATTTGGGAACACTGTCCTCCTTCAAAGTGTCAGACATTGAAGATCTTGGAGCCACAGCACAGCCACTGCAGATGAAAGCAGATGGTTAAGGGTCAGACACCCCAAAATAAAATAATTTGCTAACAAGGAACAACTAACCTGAATTGAACATAATTGACATCGTTCTCATGGCCAGATAATACATCCATCTCATGTATAGGTTGTTCTGACTCATCTGTGTTAGATTTACATGCATTCCAAACCTGGAAATATTTTGTTATTTGAAACACATCAAACAAAACATATAGCAACAACAACAAAGAGAGTGATGAAAAATGAACCTAAGAAGTTATTTCAAGAGAAAAGGCATTCAAACACACCCTAGCATAAGTATCAGAACTTCCAGTGACAAAAGCAGTTCCATTGGCATTGTAAGCACAACACAATATCTGATTGCTCTGTGGACCATTACTCGAGGAAGGTCCATTGCTAAAAGTACCACTGCTCTTACCTGCAAAAAAACTCCCATTTACCAGGTCTGTAATCAACAATACAGTACTAATGTAAAAGGCAACCATCTAACCAGTAAGAGCATCTGAAGGCTTTGGAACATAAATTCGTGGACTACAATGGGAATATCTAGCATCCCAAACTCGACAAGTTCCATCATCTGATGACCTACAAATAGGCATATTAGCTGATTAACTAACAATGCCAAGTCAGATAAATACAGATGCCTCCAGCCAGAAGGCAATAGAAAAAAGCATCCCCATATAGAACATCTCATTGAAGAAATGCAGAAAAATCACAGTGACCCTAGCCAATACAAATGAAATTTTTTCATGAAACTCAAAATGATCACAGAGGATCAACTGAGTATATGAACATTTTTTAATTACTATCAATATCTCTAGAAAAAGGACTCACGATAAAAGGTGATACACAGAGCCAAGCCTGGGACTAAATGCAATGGCAGTAACAGCTCCAGTGTGCCCCTGCAAGAGTGAAATGGGCATCCCATCTGGCAAGCGCCACTGCATTATACCAGAAGGAACTATTTATTTATCAGAGTAAATGAAACTTGGAACGCTAAGAGATGAGGTAGAGAACTCCTACCACTCGAATGACAAAATCATTGGAAGCAGATGCTACTAAAGCATTGTTGGAACTTACAGCCAAGTCAGTAATGTCACCCTTCAGTACATACAACCAAAAGAGTAAATTAAAATAAATAGGACAAAGATATTTTTAAAAGCATTTCAAGCCCTCACAGTCACCATATATTACGTATGCAATCTGAACTCACTTCGTGTCCTCTGCAGCTGGCCAGGCAAAATGCAGTCTCCATTGACCAAATCTTGACAAGACGATCATCCGAACCAGTAATAACATACCTTCCTGAGCGATCAAATATTGCTAGACAGATACAGGCAATAGTTATACTTGTTAATAGACAAAAAGGTAATCAAACCCATACAAGCAAGGAAATGGAAACTGTTGAACGAAAAAAGTTCAGTAAATTTCACCATAATTCAGTTATCACTTTAATTGCAGGTTAAGAAATGATACATAACCATTTACAGAATTTTTGGTTGGTAAAACAAAGGTGATGCCTGCAATAATATGTTCAAAGAAAAATTGTGAACCTTTTTAATGAGACCAGTGAACAAAATTTTCAATCTAAGAGACCAATCAAAATGATGGCTCCCATTTGCTCTCCAAGAAAACAACTAGGGAGACTACAAATGCCATGGGTAATTACTGCTACCATATCCTAAATATCATCCTGTAAAAAACACTTAATAAGCAGGCATCATCTGCTAAAGATAGAAAGGAGAATTCCCATTTAAGGCAATATGTCAGTGTTCAAATTCAAAGCAATGAATCCTTACCACAATAGACAGCAGTACGGTGTCCCCTTAACTTCTTTGTATTTTGCATCTTTTGCACCATGGTCAATGGCTTAGCAATGGCATAAGAAGCATAGCGAATGGATGGAGCACGATGGTGCTTTGCAAAACCACCTCCGAGTTCCCTTAAACTCAACCCATGCACCTGATCAATCTGCATGTGGGGCCAACGCAGGTTTGCTGGCAAGGGCATAGCTTGCTTATGCATACTCTTCTCACCTGCATAATAGGAGGTAACATCAAGGAAAAGCAAAGAAAATAGGATAAATCTTAATAAATAGTCACAAGTGAGATGTTGAAAATCTAAGTCCTAACTCATAGTTTATAGAAAATAACCAAACTTAGAAAGCCCGTGATGAAAGGGCCTTGATAAGAGGAACCGTGCAGAAAAAGGGAATGTTCCGATAACTAAGAAAATAAAATAATTTCAGATAGCAAAAATATGAAGGCCAAACATACAATAAGTAGAAATTGCTTTTGTCGAGCAATCTAGCCCCAAAACTAATAGTAAAGTACCGTTAAGGAAGAGAGAATAGTGAAAAGTGGAGTTAGTTATTTATATCCAAAGCATATTCTGCTTAAGTATCTATCACCTAAGAATGCATGTTCAACCAAAAAAGCTATGAAATTTGATGACTGTGAAGAGAATATGTTCTTTTGATTAGCAAATGAAAGCCATTTCTGCCTAGGAATTGCAAGGAAGATTCATGGGCCTCATGAAGGCCATGCCACAATCAAGGGCATGGCAAGTAATTAAAAATCAATTTCCCAGGACCTGACAATAAAAATTTGTTATATATGAACCAAATGAGAGACTTGTATCTTGGAATAAAGTGGCTGCTCTCATGTCCTGAGTCTACATCTTAGTTACAACCTTTAAGACCTATACGGTTACACAAAAGCATGGCCCATTTGAAAGACCAGACTAGTATAATAATTTACTGGAAGCTGTTGAGATGAAGGATGAAAAGTGGGAAAGGCTAATAGAAAGAAAGACAACTGAAATGCAGCCAAAATTTCAGGCATGAAGCAATATTTTCAGTGGGACACATATTGAATTCAATTGAGAAACAATCAAATTGGAGGAAGAGTATTTTTACTGGCATTTATCTGAAAAATTTATCTTAAGAAAGAGTAAGGCACTGGACGGAGCACATACAATCAAGAAGCGAAAAGGAACCAGATCCCAGTATTGTAGGAACATGAGCAGCATTTAGAGTATTTCCTCCAGCCTCGCCAAACATAGAATCTGTGTTCAGCAGCAATTGTTTCAGAAGCTTTACCAAATGATCCTTCTCAACATGAGGATACCTGATAGTTATGTAAATGACAGCAGTTACTCCATTATCAAAGAACAGATCCCAATAAAGTGTAAGAAAATTACAATTTGTCAGTGATGAACTCCAACAGAGAATTACAATGGTTAAGAGTTAACAGATATACTTTATAAAGGAATTTTAAATTAATTGTTAAATTTCCAAATTATGCAAGAAGTTAAGAACATTGGATGGCATTACTTTAAAGAAAAAGATTATGGAAAGAGGTCAATATTGGCCGGTTTATCTTCCAAAACCAAAAAAAAAAGAAAAATCCCGATAGTTTAGAACCAAATTTTATTCTGCAACAATGCTGCCATCATTCAACTTCAGGAAACAAATAGTGAAACAACGAGGTACACCAGGAAAAACTGTATGGAAATACAAGTGGCTAGCATGGCAAATAAATGAATGGCATCAAAGGAAAATGAATAGAAATGAGAATGGAGGAAAGCCATTACCATAAAGTTTTACCCACCAGGTTATAAATTATATGACCAGAGACGGAAAATAAAGAGTAAAATGAACCTTATTGTACCTTTCCACCAATTTATCATAACTTAAAGGAAGAGAGACACCATCGTCGTTATCATTCCCATTATGTGCACCACTTCTTGAAAACCAAGCATGATATCTTCTTGGTAGAAGCTCATGTCCTAAAACTTCATCCTGAAATTGTCTAAAAGTCCTATGGAATGGCCCAGAAGATAGAAAATGCATAATCAGAAAGTAAATTTCTCTATGGTCTACATCTATTTTTTTCTCATCAACACGAACTCTCCCTTGTTGTTCAAAATGAGCCTTCTCCATCACCGTATTTGAAAAATCCAACAGTGGCTTGCCAATGGAAGAAGCACCACCAGAAGATGAGCGATTCCAGATATCCATATTTTAGGTAAAACCTAAGAAACAAGGAAGCATTTGTTCATTTATCTTTCATAACAATAGACATAACAATTGAAAACATACCAGCACAGTCTACAGCAAGATACAGCTGATAAATAAAAGATTAGATTTAAAAGGAAAGTCCTTAAAAAAATGATGATGCTTTATGACAACTGAGGCTTGTAACACCTAGTTCCCCTGCTTCTAGCCCCAAGGCAGTCCAGGAGGAAGTGAGCTCCTGGGAACTGTACAGTAACCTTCTCCATTGTATCCTTTGATTGTGCAAGCAAGCATGGATAATTGCATGCTATTGTAAATCTAATCTCGAAATAGAGTCTGTAACACATCCAAGATACAAAGGTGTACCTTAATTGTATAATTCTTCACACCATACTAGAGATCTAGCATTAAACATCACTCAACAATAACTTTGGCTCAGGGTAATGAGAGGGCAAGGATTACCTCCTATAGAGTAAGACAATAATATCAAAGAACCATCTCAATTTAAAAGCTTAAACAGAGACCCACACTACACTATGCTTAATTTTATTAATTAGAATAGGGTTGTGAGATTTGAACTCGTGATCACTTAATCAACAAGACTTTAATACCATGTAAAAGAATTGTCTCCAACCTAAAAACTTAAGTTGTTAAGAGGTGCTCCAAGATATAATTTATATTATTCTCTAACAAACAATTGATGGAAAACAACATGTATGCACAATGTGCATCAATGAATAAAAAGGTCATCATATAACGACCGGAATCCAACAGACAAACAAAATTCAAGTCCATCAGAAAGAACCCAAAGGCCTAACAAAGAGCATGCCATATTGCTTTCCATAAAATGTTGAACCCCAACCTCTCATTAGTACCTCTAACAAAATTGTGATGTATATGTATACCCCAAACGCTATTTTTACAAATGTCTTCCGACTATTAAATGTCTAACATTGTAATTCAAAATGGGCTTACAATTGCACTTGCAAGAGGTAGTAGTGGATCTAAGTGTCAAGACGCTAAAAAGGGTAAGACCCCTTTAACCAACATGTTCTAAGATCCAACACATAAATCTGATTGTAAAAGATTCATGCCTCCAAATTTATTCGATGCCTCCTTACTACGCACTACATCATATGATGTATCATGATGATGCAATGGCTAGCAACCCAACAAAATATCGATTACAAGAACACAACCCTGTCTGATGAATACAGACCCGTCAAAAAGGCTGACTTTGATATTTGAGAGTTGGGAAATAGAGATAGAGACAAGGGAAGGAAGCTGGGAAAGTTTTTGTTGCTGTGAGAAGACTGGTCAAAGCACAAGTCAATAGTAGCCATCTTTTCAATATTCTTCATTTAACAGAGCATTTTGGTCATCTATTCCCATGAAATACTAGGATTACACATAATGGTGTAATTTTATGTTTTTTTATCTCATTGTTCCTGATTTTTTCATTTCTTCTGGTTTCGTATTCAAAAGATAATCTAAGATTTACCGAAGCCATAATCAGTTGTAGAGACCCAAATTGTATAAATAGTTAAGTTTCTGAGACTACAGTTAATTCACAGAATGTAAAATAAGCATTTTAAGATATACTCAAGCATGAGGTTTCATGATAAGCAAAAGTGGGGCCAGAAGAGACATTGCCACTGCAAACAAATCCCTATAAAATTGTAATAATAACACAGTTGACACTACAAGCAGTATAATCCATTAACACTCTATAATTTAGGCATATGAAATGAATCATTTACATAAATGATGATGTACGTCATTTCTTCTCCCTATCTGCATGTCAGTTACCCTATCAGTTCACTTCCACCTACCAAAGTTCATTAGACGAGCTACAGCTCGAGAATGTCAAAATTACCAAAAAAAAAACAACAAAGCTGAAACGGCAACAATTTCCAGTACCATAGCAGCTAGAGAAATGCCACGTTAATTACGTCAACACCTGATGAAATTGGATATCGAATAGTTTGTTTGCTCACTAACAAAAACCCGACTAAACTCTACTGCAAAAATTAAAAATACATTCAAAATAAAACCAGATTACCTTCAATTACCAAAGATTACAAGGAATATGTTGTCACTTTCTCCCAGCAGTCCATCAACAAACACCCATGACTAGTTTTGAAGGAATTTCATGACTTAAGAGACCAAAGCAATCAGCGGTGTCTTTCAAGGAGATGAATGGGATTAAAGGCTAAAATCATCAACTAATTACGAAAAAAAATTAAAATTAAAGGACTGGGGATCTAATCTAATCCAATCTAATCGAAGAGAAATGTACATAGCAGCAGAGTATTAGACCAAAGGGAAAAAATTCTAAACAGAGTAGTTACTAGAGATAAAAATTAAAAGGAGATCTTTGTTTGCTTACCTTATACAGAAAAAGAGTCAGTTAAAGATAGTAATTAGCATGGTGGATTGGAATATATTTCACTGTTGCTAAAATTTACGAGAAACTCTGGAGACTTGCAGGGATTAAAAAGTTTGGTTGTTGTTTTCGTGTTTTACTCTGTACAGAGAAATTGAAATGGAGGGATTTAAAAAGGGACGTTTCGCTTCTTTTCTTTTCTTTTTCTTTTCTTTTTTTTTTTAGTGGGAGAGGGAGGTGAATTAACGGAAATTTTTTGGAGATTAATTAATGAGTAAAATGTTATACTTACTTGAAATAAATAATGCGATAATTGCTCCGGAATTAGATTTGGGGGAAGCCGTCCTGGTGAAATGACTACTATGCCCAACGTCAATGATGCTTTCATTGCCAAGCGCTAATTTCCGGGTTATTATTGTCTTCTTGACATTATGACGGCTTTTATTATTTTATAAAATGTTTTTTTATAAATATATTAAAATAATATCTTATTATTATTTAAAAATTACTTTCATATTAAAACAGAACAAACTAACTTAAAGTTAAAAAAATTGTTTGAAAAAAAATGCACAAATTCATTATTTATTTATTTTGTCTTCTTGACACTCTACGGCTTTTATTATTTTATAAAAAAAATTATTTATAAATACATTAAAATAATATTTTATTGTTATTTAAAAATTACTTTCATATTAAAACATTAAAAAACTAATTTAAAAATAAAAAAAATATTTTAAAAAAATACACAAATTCATTATTATTATTATTATCATCATTGTCTATTGTCTTTTGTGTGTGTTATAGCTCGTGCTTCGTGTAAAAAAGTTGCTGGCAAGGACGGTAACATGGTGAAAGATTAGAATCGCAGGGAGGGAAGAATAGCGTGCATGTTTTTTTACTCTCGCTGCGAAAGAGCACGCAAATTCAAAATTTCAACTCTTCCCGTACCAGGAACAAGGCCGTGTTTAAAATTTCCGTTTAAATATTCCTTCCATCCAGATTTTATTTTATTTTATCTTTTTAGTTATACCTCATGCCCCTCAAATATATGTGTTAGAAAAGAAAAACTAGTTCGTGTCAGCTAAAAAAGAACTTGATTGGATGCATGCGATATTATTTAATTCAATGATAAACTAGTTATTCAAATAAAAAAATATTGCAACCACAGGGGAGAACTAGGATATATAAAAAAAATATTATCATGGTTACATCACTAATTTCTTTAAAAAAAAAGTTATTAACATAATTGATGAATCGGTTTTTATTGGTTTTTTGTTTGTTTGTTTGTTTGTTTATTGAGAACTACCCCTCACAAGTATAGTCATGAAATAATCATACTCATCACCTCTCGTATCTTTGCTCAAACATGTTTTGAGACTATACACTCATAAATATGCTAAATATCAAATTCATATTAAATTCATCTTCAAAAGTTGTTATAACATGATCTAAGCAGTTTTTTCATTAAGTTATTTATTTTTTATAAACATATAGGCATGACACATATTTCAGACCCAAGATATCTAGAGTTGGCAATAAGCAAAGTCCAAAGTAATGTGGGTCCATAATAAGAGTTGGACTTAATACATGCATTTCTGACCCAAGACATTGGGATTTAACACAGCCGAACCCAAGATAATAATTATCCTTTTTCAAGTCATAACTCAAAAGAACTGTGAAATTAAAATTACCTGAAAAACTGTATAGATCTTAGGCCATACAACTGATGTCATACTTGATATAGAGGTTGCATAACAAGTGACAAACCCCCTACTCCTTTGGGGATAAGAGGGGTTAAATCCAAAGTAGTGTGGAAAGTGTCCTATAAAAATAGATACAGCCCTAAATTGAGCTTTATCCATCTTGAAGTCTAGCTGAGTTAGTAAACCTCACCATTATCCATTGTTCCTTCCACTTTTTCAATCGATGCACAATTCCCATCATGTATTTTTTATTTGTTTGTTTTATCTATTAATAAAGGAAACGAACCAAGAGATTGAAGGTCCCTCATCAACACTACTGATTATGGAAAAACAATATCAAAATACTCTAAATGAAGGCTCCTCCTTAAAAATCCTAAAAAAAAAATTAAAGAAGGACAAAACGATCCATTTATAGGAATGAATTTGAGCAAGACTGAGGTTATAATACCTCAAAAGATCCCTTAAAAATCCTTGTTAAGGGAACAAGTATCCAAACGCATATAAACATATAGGGGTTGTAATGATAATATAACCCCTTTTATACTTGCTAGTGACCTGAGAGATACGATCACTAGCTTGAGGGACAACCACTAAACATTCTCCTGGCTGGTGAGCGTTAGCTAGGGATACCTAGTCCCAAGACATCGAACTTTATGTGTCATCCATAGGTGCCTTAAGTAGTCTTTTTTGGTGAGCATCCTCATCCTTTCTTCCAGGAGAAGAAGTTTGGGCACTATCTCTTTCAGATCTAGTTTCAATTCTTATAGCCAAAGATCTTTTATGAGTGGCTCCGATTTCAAGTTTAAAACTGAAATCACCTTTAGGCGTAGTTTTTCCCTTTATTTTCTAAGAATTCATGATTGTAAAGTGGAGAAAAAAATTAAAGAAGGTTATTCTAAAAGCACAAAAAAAAGGAAGAATATGAATACAGTACACGTGGTATACCTCATTAACTAGATCCTTTCTATTATCAAAATGTTCTCTTCTTGTAAAATATTAGAAGTTGTTATCTCATGTAATATTAATGGTAAGTTTTAAGAAGGGTACAAAAGGATGAAAGAATATGAATGCATCATTTCAATATATGTAAAGTGAAGAGTGAGGGATGAGAAAATATAGAAAATGCATCATTTCAATTCAAATTCATCTAAAATACATAGAAAAATCATAAAGTAAATTAATATTACAAAGTTTATTTGTTAACATATTTAAAGATAGATGGCTCCCATGATTTTTCTTTAATAATAACATTCAAAAGATAGATGTTGCAACAAACTGCATGATTTATGGTGTTTACTCTCTTGAATAAAATTTAAAAACTCCAGTTTTCAATCTTCAGCAACCTTATTAACTGTTTTCATGGTTTTAGAAGAGCAACACGGGTTTTTCTAACATGGGATAATGGATGTCCTAGCTAGTAATATTCAACATACATTAATTAATGATTCTCAGCATAATTAATTATTTTAGCTCCTATAGTTTATGATCATCTTGGCAATTACAAGCTTTCAGCCTTTATAGGGTTACAGAAAAGGTGTCACTTGTCCTGCATTCATATTCTTCCCTTCTTTTATACATTTCTTAAAACTTATCATTGATATTACATAAGATATCAACTTCTAGTATTTTTAAAGAAGAGAGCATTTTGATAGCAAAAAAGAACTAATTAACGAGGTATACCACTTGTCATATATCTATATTCTTCCCTCTTTTTATGCTTTTGGAAAAACCTTGTTTAATTTTTTCTCTCTTCTACAATCATGACATCTAGAAAAAGAAAGGGAAAAACTACACGTGAAGGTGATTTCAATTTCAAACTTGAAACCAGAGGCACTTGTAAAAGATCTTCGGCTATAAGAATCGAAACTAGATTTAAAAGAGATAATGCCCAACATTCTTCCCCTATAAAAAGGAATGAGGGTGTTCCTTAAAAAAGACTACCTAAGGCATCTGTGGATGACATACAAAATTCGGTGTCCTGGTACTAAGTATCTCGGGCTAACACTCACCAGCCAGAAGAATATCTAGTGGTCATCCTTGAAGCCGATGACTATATCTTTCAGATCACTAGCAAATATAAAAGTAGTGATATTATCATTACTGCTCCTACATGCTTATATGAGTTTGGATACTCGTTCCTTTTACAAGGATTTATAAGGGATCTTCTGAGGAGTTATAACCTCAATCCTGCACAAATTCATCCCCATGAATAGATCATTTTGGTATTTTGATATTAGAATTTCTAAGAAGGAGCCTTTAATCAAGGTATTTTGATATTGTTTTTCCCTCATCGGTAGTGTTGATGGAGGACCTTCAATCCCCTGGTTCTTTTTTCCTTCATCAATAGATAGAATGAACCAATAAAAATGCATGATAGGAATGGCCCATCGATCGAAAAGGTGGAAGGAACAATGAGTAATGGTGAGGTATGCTAGCTCGACCAAACTTCAAAATGAGTAACCCAAATTAAGGTTGTAACCATTTTTAAAAGACACCTCTCACACTACCTTAAACTTGGCCCTTTGGCCCTAGAAGAAGAGGGGGTTTGTTGAATGTTATCCAACCTTTATACCAAGTATGACATCAATTTTATAGCTCAGGGGTTGTACGGCCTCTTAGATAATTTTGATTATATAAGTTTTTTTATTTTAATGCCTTTTATTTTTTAAATGTTTCCTTGTGCAGCTTCTTTTCCTGGAATAGTTAGATTCGAACACAATAGGTCTACAACATCTATACTTAGTCATATGACTACGCCCTCTCTTAGTTATGACTCCTCTTTTAAAGAATATCTATTAAGAGTTAGGTCTTCTATACAAATGAACATTGAGGAAGTACCTACCATTGCAATCCTAACCTAGGATGTTGCTGAAGACACCTTTACCACTGACCTTCTTATTATAGAGAATGCCTATGGGATAACAAAAGAGTCTTATTCTCCTTCAACATGAGGTCATATGATGCCAACACCCACCTCGGTCATTCTGGAGATGGCTTCTTATTAGAAAAGGAAGAGAATCTTCATTCCTTCTGATTCTAAGATGGGATCATTCCTTCTCTATGAAGTTGACGAGTCTTTCAAAGTCCAAGTGGCACTCCCACAAGCCCAAGTTATTTGTTTCATGGGTCTTTAAGTCAGCTTCCTCTACCTTCTAGGATGAAAGACATATTGTCCAATCTAAGATTGGATCATGTCCCCATCTGTTTCCCTATTCTCAATAAGAAAGAAAAGGGGATAATGGAGATTATCCTATAAGGAAGGCCCATGCTGGGACCTAATGGTTTTGATGTGGTAGAGACATTAGAAAAACTCTTCATCTTATCTTCTAACATATGATGATTAACTGACCCAAGCTTCCAGCGCCACCTAGCCATCACAGGGCAGATGGTGTTTCAAATAAGAGAGCATGCTAATTTTTTTATCTTTTTATTTGGTATGTTATCTGAAAGATAACTTATTTTTCTTCTCTTATCATCATTTAGACCTTCATGATATGTGTGCATTATAAGATAGATAGGCAGAGGAGAAAAGGGTTATAAAGGAGATCATTGAGCAATAGCTAACAAGTCTGAATTTTGCAAACTTAAAAAAGAAAAGGCTGCTCGAGATGCTAAGATGGACTCTCTTTGGATAGCATACTCCATGTTACTAGGGTAGCTGGGGCACAAACCCATGCCCTGAAAATGACTAAGCAACAGCTGGTTAAGGCCTTCAGTAGTATTGACCTCCTAGAAAGAATGATGATTGAATTAGAGAATGAGATAACTGAGCTTAGAAGGGAAAGAGACAGCTTAAAGAAAGAATTAAGAATAGCCAGAGAGGAGGTTCAGAAATCTCATGTGAGAATGGACAACCTAAAGAATTCTTCATATGCGTTTTGGTTAGAATATAGGGAGTCTGTGTCTCTAATATAGACAATAAGAAACAAACTCTTTTTAGCCATGTCAAATTTGTATTTTTTTTAACATGTCTTGAGGTATACAAGTTGACTTTAGTAAGAGTTTTTCAAATAGCTAAGTCCTGAACTTTGCCAATGTCTTTCTTGTTAGAGTTGCCTCAACCAAAAGTGGAGTCTATCAAGCCTAAGAACCTGGTTTGTAGATGTGATTTATTTAAATATTAATTGTAACATGTTGAATATTAGGATTATTAAAGTCCTTTAATTATTGGGATTATTAAAGTCCTGACTTTAATCATAAAGTATGAGTTTCTAGTTGTTTATATTTTTTACAACTCAATGGATCTGATGCCCGCTATCAGAAAACACTTACCTATAATGTTTAGAAAAATATTTTGGATTCATTCTAAGATTAATATTGCTGATGTTCATAAATAAATTAATATTGTTTGAAATTTATAATCATAAAAATAAGAGGGTTTTTAGTGTTTAAGACAATAGGTAATTTAAACATTAAGTATTCGGATTTTTTACTTTTCTAATGGACTCCAAATCTACTAGAATGATCTTGAATACTTGTAACAAAAACGATCCCAATTAGAGGACTTTAAGATCTTCGATGATAAATTTAGTATCGTTAAAAATAAGTTAGGGTATTTTAGAGTGTTTTTAGAGTCTGAACCTTTTTTCATAAGCTTTCATTGTAATTATAGCTTATAAAAGAAGAGCCTGCAATGTTATTACCATAATAACATTGAATGAAAAATAAATATTTCTTACCTTATAAAATATGGTGGTTCTATGAAGGATTTTGATACACCTAAAACAGACCAAAAGGACTATAGTTTAAGATGTTTGTTATAGTTATAAAAGATACTAAAGTTTTTTTGAGTTTTAACTTGAAAAAGGTTGGTTATTATCTTGGGTTTGGCTATGTTAAACTTCAATATCTTGGGACTAGAATGCGTGTAAGACCATATATACTTGGACTTGGCAACTATCAAGTCCAAGTGTATTGAGTTTGGTATGTATGCAGACTCCAAATCCTTAGACTTGACTGACTGTCAAGTCTAAAGTGTATTGGGTTCGGGACATAGCCCACTACCAAGTCAAAATGGATTGGACATAGCCCATTGCCAAGTCCATGTGTGTTAGGTCCAGCAAGCATGCAGGATCCACACTACCTTGAACTTGACCAACTATCAAGTTCAAGTATAGTGGACTTCGTTGTTCGCCAAGTCCAAGTGTAAAGAGCCCAGCATAGGTACTCGACTCATGATACTTTAGACTTGACCAACTATCTAGTCCAAGTTCTAAGGACTTACCTGACTATCAAATCCAAGTATATTGGATCTAACTTTTATTATGAACCTACACTATCTTGGATTTGGCTTACTGTGAACTCTAGATACCTTAGGTCTAGCAAACAAGAGCCAAGTTTGTTGCCAAAACCATACATTTATAAAAAATAAATAACTTAATAAAAAAGCTACTCAAATCATGTTGTACCAGCTTTTTAAAATGAATCTTGCATTTAGCAAACGTATGAGCGTATGGACTTAAATCATATCTAAATAAAGATACGAGAGGTGACGACCCTCTCCTGACCATCCTCGTGGAGGGTAGTTGCAAACAAACAAATAAAAAATAATAAAAATCAATCCATCAACCTGATAAATAATTCCTTCCACCCTAACTAATATGGAGCCAACATTTAACCTTTGTTAATAACTCTTTTTTTATTTTCAAAAATTAGACTTGTAACTATGGTAATTTTTTTAAAAAAAATCCTAGTGTAATCATATATATATATATATACATACACACATCAATTTAATTCACATACTCTTTTACAAATGGCTTGATTCTATATCATCTTTAGTCAAGGCTTTAAATGTAACACAAGCATCAGTTTCTAATGTTATGAGGTCATTATCCCAAATCAATTAGAAAACGAGAGTCTTGATTGTTTATATAGCATTAAGAACATCTCTCTCGTGGTAAGATGCCTTTTAATATGAAATTTATTGGGATGGAGTTGATGGAGAGAACATGTAGGGATGTTATTAATTAGTGCTTTTTTATTATTTAGTTATTATGAATAAAAACATGAAAAATATTATATAGTTAATGGAAAAAATGGTAGAAGGTGGCTATTTAAAAATAAAAAGGCTTTAAAGATGGTGATGAGATAAAAGCTGCAGTAAAATAGAAGTGACAAGTGAAATAATTAAAAATTAAAACGATAAGAATTAAATAATAACATTTAAAAGTCAGGTATTGTAGCAAATTACATGATTTATGATGCCAATTCTCTTGAATAAAATTTAAGGACTCCAATTTTCAGTCTTTAATAGCCTCATTAACTGTGGGTTTTTTTAACGTGGGATAATAGATGCTCTAACTAGCAATATTCAACATGCATTAATTAATAATTCTCAGCAGATTTAATTATTTCAGCTCCTATAGTTAATGATATCCTAATATTGCTTCTTCTTTTTTCTCTTTTTTTTCCAAGTTTCATGCTAGCTCATAGGAGAATCAGACATTACAAGAAAGAAGTCCTATTTTGAAGTTAATAACTTTCATCTTAGCAGTAGCCTTAATGCATTTCCAGTAAATCCAGCTTAAATATTGTAATGCATTTTGCAAGTATTAATTGGATACAAAAAATACATTTTATTTTATTTTTATAAAAAAATATTATAATAAAAATATTTTTTTAATATTAATATTTTTAAAAAATTTATTAATAATATCAATCATAATAAAAATCATAATATTTATAACATGAATAATATTATTTTTTATATGAATATTTAGAATTATAATAAAAATAATAATATTTATCACATAAATAATTATTTTAAGAATTCCAATAATGATTATAACATAAATAATAATATTTTTTATATAAACACTTTAAACTGTAAGAAAAATAATAATATTTATAAGATATTATTATATTAAAAAAACCAATGTGGGGTTAGACATAGATATGTACAAGTCAGTATAGAGTTAGGCAAGGACACACATCCAAGCTCAACTACATGCTGGACCTAAATACATTTAGGCCTAAAGTAGAGTTAGACAGGGACATGTCTAGAGCCAACGTTGGGTAAGGCAGGAACGCGTCCAGCCCCAACTTTATGTTTGGCGAGGATGCCTTTAAACCTAACGTGGGGTTGGGCGAGGAAGGTCTAGGCTAAATATAGGTAGCGCGAGGACATGTTCAAGCCCAACACAAATGTAGACATAATCGTGTCCAAATCCAAAGTGGGGTTGAGCGAGAACGTATCCACGCCCAAAGTGGGGTTGGGCAGGGACACTTCCAAACCTAACATGGAGTTAGGCATGGACGCGTTCATTAGGTATGAAGGAATAATAAATTCCTCATATGTATATATATATAAAAGAACATGTTTGAATTAACTTATAATTCTTATACATCAATTTAGATTGTCATGTCTTGGTAAGTCCACAACAAGCCTTTATTGTCTTGATAAAAATTTAATTGACAAATGACATGTTGTCCTAGTATTTTTTTAAAAAAAAAATATAAACAAAATGTAACCTTGTATTTTCTAGGTTTAAAATTAAGGTTACTAATTCTGTTTTATTTTATCTGGAATAGCCAAAATATTTTATACCAATTTTAAAAGCAAAATAAAATCAAACAATTTTCATCTCATTTCAAATCTTAGTCCATTTCAAAATTTCAGCTAAATTTTAATTAAAATATTCTAATTTTATTCCACATGTTCTGTTTCGGTCTTGAAAAGCTATTGAATTAAATTGAACCTGATTTAATTTAATTAAATCACCCAAGTATAAAAGGTTTTTTTTATTATTTTCAATAAAAATACTAATTATTATTATTATTATGTTTATTAATAATGATATTAATTTTTTTTAAATTAGATTTATCATTAATATATATGGTTTATATTCATGTTGTTTTTTTTATATTTATACTATGTAAGAACTAGAGCAAAACAATAGGTAGTTTAGATCTCATTAGATTTAATAACATTGACATAGCTTTATATTAAAATATCTTGTTTAAGTTGAATTATTTTAAGTTAAAAATTTATTTAATTTTAACTATTTAGAAATATTTTAAATTTTAAAATTATATTTGTTTGATATTATATTTATATTATATAATTTATAATTAATTTATTTTAAATTTTAATTATATATATAACCCTAAAATAACTCATTAAAATGTTCTAAAACATTCCATCACAATTGAAAAAAATAAAATATTTACTAAAACAGAATTTACAACCTTCTTATTCAATAGCCGGAAAAACAGAGTCTGCTTTTTTTACTGGTATAAAATATTCAAGACTAGGAATTTAATTCAAACAAAATGAAGGAAGAAATGACAAGCTTCTCAAAGTAAATTGGAAGTTAAATAAATCCAGACGACTATTTTCACGAAGAAAAACCATCATAGTAATTTGTAGCAAACCACACGAGATAACAGAGGAACGGCGGTGGCAGCACGCATTTGGTTTTATCGTGTTCACTTCTAAAAAGGTTGTTTTGCAACTTTCTATATAAAAAAATATTAAATTATTTTTTTTAGAATTGTTGATGATTTTTATAATAAAAAACTGATTTTTTAAAATAAATAATGATTTTAAAACATTATTATACGCCCGTAATAACAATATGCAAATGTATTATCCGTGAAGAGAAATAACTGACATCGATGTAACAATCACAGGAACCTTGCCAAAGAGCTAAGCTTGGAAGAATTGGTTCTCTTATATGCATTTATCCAGAAAAGGATCACGGTTCATCAAAACGAAGAAATCAATAATCGTTTTAAATCTCCAATCCATTCACTTCCTAAGCAAATCTAAGAAAAAATGAGCACGGCACATTTAGACGCATGTAAAACAATTTGAGATCCTACAGTCAAGTTAGAAGCAGAATTGTTCAGATACACTATCCATCTTAGACCTTTCAAACTCTGATAGCTGAAAACCAGAGTCTACAACACTAAAAACAGCCTTCACAATCCAGCTAAATTTGGAAGGTGGCTCAATAACAAGCTCAGCAAGATATGACTACAACACAATAATTAAGAGCAACCCACATCAGGCATCGATGAATCGAATATCAAAGGTGTGGGGATGTATCTGCCAGACATTCAAGGATGCATATTCCTCTAAACATTCTTTCAACTGCGCTTCACTGTATCCCTGTTCACAAACAAGCAATCCGATTTATTTGGACTTCTAGAAACAAAATGTAAATTTTGGTAGGTTAGTAGAAGAATCAACTTGGCTCAGGTTGTAAGTCAACCCAACATAGCCAATAAAAAGAATATCCTAAGTCCTAGTGCCAAATTGGGGCTCAAACAACATGTTCTTGATCTGTAATAACTGCTTTTGCAAAATTTGATCTTGTTATGCATTTGAAGTCTTTCCCAGAAAATTTCAAATACTGAAGGATTTCCACTGAGTATATGATCCAATTATTCAAAATGGCGTTGCACTTGGTGGTCACGATCCCTTGATAGAACTATACATTGTAGACAAATAAGAAAACAATGCGCAGGAATTGAGACATGAATAAACCCAATATTTTTAAGTCGGACACTGGAGAGCACATCATGTTATAGACTTTAGTTTCAGAAAAAGCTAATCTCTGGTTGAAATGAAGCTGGAAAGCATCTTTTAGATGGAATTGCATTCCAGAGTTGAAGTTCGAAAACTTCAATTGGCCTTTTAATTTCCTAAATCAAATGCAAAGCAGGTGACATGAATTCGCACAAAGAGTTCCATCAAGTAAGCTAAAGGATTCCAAAAGGAACTGCCTGCTGATGATGTTGGGAAGGTTCGTACCAGGCAGGATTAGCAGCAGCAAGAACAGCAGTTTTTAATTTCAATCAATACTGGGATGACATGTCGTTTTCCATGTCCCTGTTTTCCTAGAAGCGCTAGATATTAACAATTAAATTCAATCAATAAAATCAACAAACCTTTCTAGAAATCCAGTTGAGTGCATGGGCATAGCTCACATCCATTTTATTGGCTCTTGCAGCTTCATCCCGCAAGATTGAATATATGTCAGAGATGGCGTCCAGACCAGATCTCTGACGATCATCAGAATATAAAGAGAATTTTGACATCTGCATTAACCTCAGCGCCTCATCCACATCACTTTGAGCCACAGTTTCAGAAAATCTAAGTCTTGCTAAGGCCTGTAACCAAATGAAATCAACTTCAAGTGGGTTGATACAACTCAAAAATCAAGATAAATTTGACATGTCAACTGATTTATCCTACGGATGAGATCAGGTGTCTTTCGTCTAACTATCAGCAACTTAAAATCAGCTTTCAACAATACAGCTGAGCAATTTTCAACCTGGACTTCCTAACCTGAAGTACAAGCCAAATTGGACCTGCAGAATGCTGCCCCGCCCTTTGCCCAACCTAGACAAGATAGTGTCCCATACCCCATTTTGATGCCCTAGAACAGCCATCTCTTAATGATTGGAGAACAAATGAAAACAAGGACTTACAGCTGATATGCGGAGTATGCTAAGCAGAGTTCGGACAGTCGTGTAGGAATGAGGAGTATTCGATTTGGCTTCTTCTTGCCGCATGCCTGAGTATGCAGTAGCAATGTATTCCTCCAGTTCCTTAGGCACATAAGGGGACAATTTTCTTGCAGTAGAAATATATGCCCTATGAAACATTGAAAGACAAAGCAATCAATTCTTAAGGCATTTAAATGCAGGTCACCCAGAAACCAGAGTCAATTTTACTGCAGTCAGTGTTCTTATTCTAAATACCTTCCAACATTTGGAATGAAGCAAAAATCAATTTTTTAAACTTAAAGATCTTTTTCAAATGCCAAGGCCTCCCTTAATCACCAGGAAAAAAAAACAGAAATTAAAGGAATTTAAAGAAACCAATAAACACATGTAAATATATGTAAATATATGAAGAGCGGTAATCAAAGGCCATGTCTACACCAGACAAAGAACTTATATGTTTGAGGAACTTCAATAGTGGGAGTGTGAGTTACAGAGCAATTTAAGGATCCATGGTGAGAAAATATAATCTACTTAATCATCTGGAAAATTGTGAAGTGAGTCATCCATAAAACTTGGTACTTTCAATTAAAATTAATTATGTAGAGATGTATACCGGAGAATAGATGGTTCAAGTGGAGTGAAACCAAGAGCAGGAGACTCTTTATTCTGGTGCACATAAACAACGTGCCTAGCCATTTCTAGGTCGCTGTCCATATCTGCTCGATCAAGGATCAACCACAGAAGATCAAATCGTGATAGGAGAGCAGGAGGTAGATTGATATTTTCAGCTGGAGTTCTCCGTAGATCATATCTTCCCCTTCAACACAAATAACAGGACCACCAAACAAATTTAGACTAGTTTTGTGCATTGTAGCCAGGGCATTTGTACTGTTTAAAGCAAGAAATTTATATTAGCTTATTTGTGCACAATAGCTAAGAGGTCTTGTTTTGTTCTGTTTAAAGAAGGGAAAAAAGGGAAAAACTGCCATGTATTTAGAGCAACATATTTAGGTGAAAGTAATGGAAATAATATGGAATCCAGCAAGTGAAACAACTTTGAGGATGTTAGGAAGGTTCGTACCAGGCAGGATTAGCAGCAGCAAGAACAGCAGTTCTCGCATTGAGTGATGTTGTAATCCCAGCCTTGGCAATGCTGACAGTTTGCTGCTCCATAACTTCATGAATTGCTGTACGATCTGATTCATCCATCTTGTCAAACTCGTCAATAGCACATATACCCATATCAGCCAGAACCTGAAAAATATAAATGCTTTTATTTGAACTGAAGACATCTTCACAACAAGTAGATTTAAGAGCTGAAGATTGTGCTAACATAATTAGATCAATATCAGATGAACCATTAAAATTAGCTAGCTAAAAGTTAGTAGGTCAAAGGACTAAAAAATGAACTGTAACATAGATGAAGCCATTAAAATTAGCTACCCAAAAGTTAGTAGAACAAAAGAATAAAAGATGAACTACAACCAGGCCAATGTAAGCTAAGTGGTTTGTCATTTATGCATGCATTGCATTAAGTAGTAATGATCTTTCCAAAGCCATCTCTTCACATGTAGATAACCAGTCAATGTCCTTTTTGAAAAAGTTAAATTTTACACAAGTTCAAAACTCACCAATGCTCCTCCTTCCAGGACCATCTCATTTGTAACTGGATCTTTCTGAACAGCAGCAGTTAGACCAACTCCACTGCTCCCTTTGCCAGTTGTGTACACTCCCCTGGGTGCTACATTTATTATATGCTTCAGAAGCTGACTTTTGGCAACACCAGGATCACCCATCAAGCATAAATGTAAATCTCCTCTAATCTGCAATTCATTGAGCTCCTATAACTCTTAAGCTATCCCTTGTATATAATAAATGTATAGAAAACTGGTCTCCTTGTATTTACAAAAATGTTCTACTCATCACTTATACATAGAGGATAGAAATGATATATAACAAGCAAAGTAGTCTATGTAATGTTATAACTATCCATAATAATGATTGGCAGAATACATCTGCTAACGAACATGAAGTGATCTCAAAGAAATGCATGCATTTACCTTCATCCCATCCTTTAACTTTCGATGAGGAGCACCCACGAGAAGAAGAAGTAAAGCCTTTTTAATATCTTCATGTCCATATATTTCAGGTGCCAATGATTGTGCCAACTTATTGTAGATATCTCCATCCTCAGCCAGACATGCAATCTGCTTTTCCTCATCTCCTCTGAGTTCATACCTGCAGTACAGAACAATTGGATCACAAATTTAACTCTCCTTTGATCTCATTCACAGGTGAAACAATAAAAAGCCTTGCCAGTGTGGGTTCATCCGAGATGGACAAATCTCTTCAAATACTATCAATAAGGTGAAAACTCACTCCACAAAACCTTTTAGATTCTACACACCATTTATCTTCGCAAGGTTTACCATAATTGCATATTTGAATTGTTAGCACATGGATTTATATGGACAAACTGAACTTATTTTTATCTAGACCACAAAGATAAGTAAGAAAAAAACAAGAGAAAGAAACTTATCAATTATCATATAGTAGATTGTGACGTGATTATTTGAACTTTTTATCCAATTCAAATTGTCAAGTTCCTAATAAATAAATGCAAATAGAATGACAAGTTTGAAGAATTATACATTAAAATCCCCAAGAAACCGAAGCTTCCCTCACTGGCAAAGAAAGCAAATTTAAAGGAGAACAATAGAAAAAACACGATGCTTTTCCCCCACTTTATCATAGAGAAAAAGTTAAAGACTCCTTTTGCATTTTCTATTTTCCCCCATTTGTTTTCTTACAAGTTTTGTTCTTCTTATGGATAAACCTTCTATCAGCCAGAAAGGTGACAGAAATCTAAACCATCTACCACTAGAAAAAAGGTGTCAACTCACCAAATAAGCTACTGTTCAAGGTTCAGTAAGTTACGAAGTTAGCTTCATGTTGATAAAACTCAGTAAGCAAGAGCACTTCACTTGATTCAAATAATTACAAGTGTTTTTTGATAAAGAACAGAAAAATGGCCTACTCTTCATATTTTTTCTTGAAATGAGTAACAGACATGGCCTCCAAAAATGTGTCGGCAACCAAGCCAGCACGCATTGCTCTGAAACCAGTGTATGGAATTGGAAGGAAGATCCCTGATAATTCAACAACATCACCTGGTGCTACCTGGAAATTTTAAAACCAGGTAAGTAAAAGCTAAATGTGCCAATAGCATGTAAGACATTCAAAGTATGATAAAGCAAATGATGAACCTGTTTGCATGTTGCAATTAAAAGGACCAAACATACATCAGTTACTTTAAGGACGCATACAAGAAGCAATTTCACATGAGAGCAGCTAAAAGGGTAAGCAAGATTTCTCCAGAAAGTGTGATCACAACACCAAAAAACTGTGGTACCGTCAACTAGAGATGGGGACTTAAAATATGAAACTGATGACCAGGAGTATAAAGCTACTGAGAGTGCTTTTCTCTTGTACTAGAAGATACTGACACTGTTCCCTCAATGAAATTCTTCAAATTACCAACCTTTCTTGTGAGTTCTCCTCTGAAATGAACAGTCATCGATCGTGGAATGTGGCCTTTTGGAACATGTTCTGCTAGCTCTTGAATCTTGGCCTGTAGACAATCATCTTCATGTTACAACCAAGAAGAAAGGTTGGTTTAGCCATTAATACATTGTTTGACAGAAAATTAAAATAGTTACCTCCTGAAACTTCAGAAACTTTGATGCTCTGAGTTGAAGAATGAGGTTCCCCTTTGTGTTGTTTGTTTTGCAGCGCTTAGTTGGGCACTCAAACAAGGGCATGAAGACTCGAGCGGTTACTTCCTGTTCAATGCACGAGAGGATAGACGAATCAATGGAACAGAAGAAATGAAGGCAGCAAAAGAAATTTCAAGAACATAATATTATCAAATGAAATAAATAATAAAACAAATCAGCAAACACTACCATCAACAAATTTCTTGTCAATCAAATTAAACAAGATGTTCATTTCCAATAAGCTGAAAAGGTAATGGTGAAAAAGGAACACTTTAAAAGCAAAGAAAGTGTCATTTACACAACATAAGACATAGTTGATGAATCAGACAAGACAGCTTTGCTTGTTAATTACCTGGTAAATTTCAAAGCCACATTCTTCACATGTATACACAGCTACCTGCATCAGTGGTTTAACATCTGAACAACGCGTCACAATACCAGATATCTTCACAAGCTGGCCAATATTTGAAGCCTTGACCTCTCTAATGGTAAATGGCCGCCCTTTCGAAGGTGCTCTAATATAAACTTCACTGGAAGAAGAAAAAACCACACATAAAGAGACTGACAGCACAGTACACCTAGAACTAGAAAACATGAGATGCATAAGCAGACCCTTCACTAAACACGAGTAGCCATTCATTCTATTATAGACGCCAAAAATTGATGTGAGAATGGTTTTTAGACTAGACCATCCTGCAAAATTTGTCTGCCCTGATCAGTCAAAGAATGATAAACTAAACACTATTAACGACACATTCGGCATTCAGCCAATTTAGGCCAAGAAGCGAGTTTACAAATTGAGACTCGGCGGAGTTGTTTAAAATTATGATTCATCAAAATCAGTAATCCTAAATCATTCAGAATCTCATTACTTGCTAATAATAATAATAATAATAAATGATTCTGGGCTAACAAACAGAAGCGACCCAGCACTTATCAATGTAGGAAACAAAGATATGCTTCTCAAATCAGAGATAAATCCAGAAATTAGCTACGAATTCAAACCCAAACAAAAAAATTATCAAAGACAACACCAGAAAAAAGAACAAATTCAACAACCATAAAGGAAATGTCAGGGTAATGCTTACAAGTAACGCTTGATCTCTGAAGGCATCTTCTGATTCACATCAGAACCTTCAACATTCTCAGTTGCATCCTCAGACCTCTGTGTCATTAAAATATCATGGTCATCATCCGGAAATGCCTCAGTCGGCTTTGGCAAAACTTCGTCAATAGCATCAGCAAAAATCCCAACATATCGACGTGTGTTCTCAGTAACACGTCTAAGGAATTCCTCATCCAAGTCCTTATACTGTGAAAAAAAACATAGGAAAGAAAATTAGGGTTTATAAAATCTCAACCAAATAATTATAATAACAATTTACATTAATGAGGTCTTCGAGATCGATCTGGACAGCGCGGAACTTATGGTTTGCAACATCTTGCTGAAACAAAAGAGGGATCAGGGTTAACTCGATGATAATTTTATATAATTAGAAAAATGGAGGGAGAGGGAATAGGGAAAACTCACAAGGATGTTCATGTATTTAGATTCGCCATTAGCGTCGGCGAAATTTGAAAGGAAATCCTTGGCGAGATCTGAAAGGACCGAAATGAACATTTCATAAACAATAGAAGAAGAAGAAGAAGAAGAATAGAGAGAGGGAGATTTTTTTACTTCTCTCTTCTTCGAAGCGGATTGGTTTCATGGTTCCACGGCAGAGAAGGCACGGAAATGAGACAGACGGACAGAAAGGGCAGCGGCAGTGGTAGAGATTTGAGTAGATGGGAGGGAAAGAGGGGTTTGGCGGCAAACAATGAGAGGTAAGGAAGGCTTTTGGCGGGAAAATGTGGTGTTGTTATGGTACAGTTGTGGGGACCCGCTTACTGGGCAAAAAATATAGTAAAGGCTAAAATGTGGCTGCTGGGATTCGAGCCCAGGTCTCTACGGCCACAACGTAGAATTCTTACCACTAAACTACAGCCACTTTTCTCGAGGAGGTTAATTAATTTTAATTTACTTTATTACAGGTCAGCGCTGTCAATTGGTCCGGGCTCTACCATTGGCTTGCCGTTGGACCCACCTTATACAGCAAACAACGCTGCAATATACGATATGACAATGTAGCATTTTTTATTTTTTTTAAGTCTATTTTGGAAATCTTATTTTAGCTCTTAATATATTTTCATCATTTTTATTTACTATTCTTTTATCATTTTAATGTAGAGATTGATCGAAAAGGTATCATTATGTTGTATTTTTTTAAGATTCTATTTTAATTTTAGTAACGTTGGTCTTGAAAATAAATTGGATGATAGAGATGCATGAATAAAGCATGATTACTGCAATAAATGTATATAATGCCTTAATGCATAAGCATGTCTAACTTGCTAGAAAAACAAAAGACATATGAGTGTTTATGAAAATATATTCTAGAATTTAAGCCAACAAATAATACATGAGTGACAAAAAGGTTTAAATAGGATATTTGGTTTTGGAGAGTGAATTGATGTTGGGTTAGTTTTGTTTTTTAAATTATTTTTTATTTGAAAAAAATATTAAATTAATTATTTTAAAATGTGTTTTAATGATTTTAATATATTGATATTAAAAAAATAAAAAATATTTTTTATATATATTTTCAATTAAAAAATTAAAACATATATCACACATGACATTATCAAACAAACATTAATGCTGTACGTTACCTATATTTCGAATAATTTTGAGAGAGAGAAAAGAGCTTCTTGCAAGTTTTAACAAATAAAAATTTATTTTATCTATTAAGCTCTAACAAGTAAACACCTATAAGGTTGTTTAGGAAATCATCTATTAAAGGAATTAAAAACTTGTTCTTTATTCTCATCTCATTTAGCTACTTATGATCCATACACAAATGTCATGCATTATCCTTTTTCTTTACTAATAATACATGTGAAATAAAAAAGCTTACATTGATGAATTATCTCATTTCCTAACATCTCCTTAACCAGTTTCTCATTTTATCCTTTTTGAACAAAATTTTTTTATATGATTTACAATTAACAAGTTAAACTTCTAATTTCAAAGTAATTTTATGGTCAAACTTTTTAGCTGGTAGAAGCCTTTAAGTTTCCTGAACAAAGATGTATAATCTTTTTTTAAAAAAATTAATTTCTATATTGATTAAAAAAATCTTTAATTCTTCCATTACTTATAAAAGAACTGTTCTACAAACTCTATCATTGATTTTTATAAATTTTTTTGGATTTTTTATGTAATAATACACTAAAGTCTGGTAAAAGGCCTTTAGGTTTCTTGAACAAAGATGTATAATCTTTTAAAAGTTTTTCAATTTCTATATTGCCTATAAAAATCTTTAATTCTTCCATTACTTATAAAAGAATTGTTCTACAAACTCTATCATTAATTCTTTTAAATTTTTTTGGACTTTTTTATGTAATAATACACTAAAGTCTAGCTTTTATCTAAGTTCATTTTAACTTTATCATTCATTTTTTATTCCTAAAAGATATATTTATCTTGATAAAATCAAATAAGACTAGAGATTAGATTATTAACCAATCTACCCCTAACACAACATCACATATACCTAATTTAAAAATTCTCAGGTCTATTAAAAACTTATAGTTTTGCACAAACCATTTAAAACTAGAAATATAATAGTCACACAATACAACATAACACTACCATGTATTATTATCATTACTATCATAGAAGACTTAACAATTAAAGCTTTTCACTCTTTAATAACATGCTTATTAATAAAGCAATAAGTGCACCTATTATCAATTAAAATAATAAACTCCTTTTTTAGCAGTTTGCTTTAATTATGATAGTATTATAAGTATAATTACAAATCAAATCATTTAGTGATAGACCAAACTCCTAAATCTTGTTATTCTTTGTTATACTACATTGTTATTATCTATTTCAACGTCCAGAAATTCTCTATATAATCATGTGCAATCTCTTAACAGTGCACTGATACCCATGTACAAATTTATCTCTACACTTGAAATGTTGCTTTAATACACACCTTTATTCATACAAGATTCCAAAATTATTTTTCTATCTCTAACCTTCATCCTTGTATTAACTAAGAGGTTTAACTAGAAGATTACTTATCACCTTCTTCATGTGAACTGTAGAGTTAATTCTTGGCACAAACTTTTTTTTCTTACTATAAAATTGTTTGATTATTCCTACTATTTAGCTTGCTCAAAAGTTGTTATTAATGCCATTGGTTTGAATATCTTCAGCATATGTTTAATATCTTTCTTTAATCCACTATCAAAACTAGAAATGTAGTAAGATTCAGACGGTGAAGAGTTCAAAGCATGCATCAAAGATTTTAATTCCTCTAATTTCCTATATATTCATCCACATCCTATTTTTGCATTAACTCGTTGAATCTTTAACTTTATCATTTTTGTTGCCGAAACCTATTACACATAACTCTTGCAAACTCATCTCAATTTATTATGCTTTCCCTACCACACATATAACCCTTAAACCAAATCTTTGCCTTTCATTATAAGTAAATTAATGCTACATTTATCCAATATTGTATAGAAATTAAGTTTATCTTGAAAAATATCATGTATTTTCTTAACCAACCTCTAATGTTATTTCTATATAATGGTGATAGACCAATCCTTGAAAAAGATGGATTATATCATGTATTATGATGTTTTTTGATTATTTGTTCAACCATTCATATTGCTTTTAAATCATTGCTATGCTTATTCTTGATTGATGTCTTTCCCTATTGTTGGAGTGTTCAATTTTTTTAAAAATTGACTCTAATTTCTCTCTTCCCACCATTTAAGTAGGGAATAACCTGAACTAATTTGATAATGCTTCAATCTAAATATTAATCTGATCATGCTTCAATTTACAGATTAATTTGATCATGCTTTAATTTGCATATTAATCTTGCAGATTAATCAACTATCTTGCTTTGTTCCACCCATTGTTCCTAACACTTTGTTGGATGATCAGCCATTAATTTTTTAATTTCCCAATGAAGGCCCTGCAACCTTTACTCCAATCTTCTTCAATGTCATTCAACAACTTTCACCCTTTTATTTTCTATCATTTTGAGTTAATGTTAACTTCAAACCTAAAATAGGCTTGATTCCAATTAGCTTAACAAAGAGAGCATTGAGAAGAAGAGTGAAAAAATAAAATAGAGAAAAAAAATACACTAAATTCTTATTCTTTGAAAGGAACATATTCCATCTTACATCTTTTATACAACTCAAGTTCAACAAGTAACTTAATTAACCAACATTGTTATTTAGAAGTGTGTTTGATACTACGGTAACTATTGTGGTTGTGATTTGAAAAAAAATTATTTTATAAAAAATATTTTTAATTGAGGTTAGTTTGGAAAAATATATGTTTTGTTAAAACTGTAATTGAAATTAAAATTAAATAAAAACAAGTTTAATATGTTTGATTAAAAATACTTTTGAAATTGAGGTTACGTGTGTGTGTGTGTGTATAGTTTTTCATTTAACACAATAGATTTAACTATCACTATTATATTATGACATAAATAACATTTTATATAAAATATTTTTTATTATTTCATTAAACTATTTATAATTCTATCACATATAAAATACATTTAAAAAAGATTACAATGTTCACAAATTTCTTAAAAGCATAACATCATATAAAATATAATCATGAATAAAATTGAAATTGCAATTTAATTTTTCAAATATCAAGCGATTTTCATCTAATTTGTATGGTATCATTGAATAATATTTAACACTAGTTTTTCAAATAAAACATATTTAAAAATAAAAAATAATTTTTTTATTTTACTAGTTCAGACTCAGTCCAATATATTTTTAGCTTTAAATTAAACCTATCTGTCGAAACAATAAATATGACCCACTATTCATTGAATAGTGTAGCCATAATGAATAGTGTAGCCATGCTATGCTGTTCACGAGGTTTCTCCGCGTAACGCAGCAAAGAATTGCTTGTTATAATTTTAGTAAACTTGTGGCACAACAATAGTTTATGGTAGATCCTACCAGTAAAAAATTGCACTTTTATCAATACCAAACAACAATATTTATGGCTAGGAGTAAACCTCAACCGCAACCACTGATATTGCTTAACTGCTTTTAACATTATGAATCACATGCAATTTGCTCAGCTGTTTCAGTAGTTGCAACTGCTGCTCTCTTTCTTCTTCACTAACACGTGCATTCCTTGATTATAACATGTGTCGAATGTAACATAAATCACTGCGATGCAATGCAAATTGATCAACCAATAACTAGACAAAAATATTGATGTTTGATTTGGAAGCATGAAAACTATTTCTTCCTTACCATAAAAAATTGGAGATAATAGCATGGTGATTTATACAGTGTACAGGCTATATGATTCCCAAGGGACAGCAGCATTCGTATACTAATCATATCATATATTCATTCTTAGCAACGTGGACCGTGAGAGCAAAACTGCAGCAATCAGATCATGACCCATCAAAGGTACACCTTCAAGAGTAAAATCATGAAAGTGTGCGGGGCCATTATCAGGAATCGGGAAACATATACCTTCCTTTTGATACCATCTTACCACCCACAATACACTCGTCGGCTCGTGGATGCCTGTGAAGCTTCTATGACTTGATCATTCCATTCAGAAATACACTTTCCAGTTCCTGATGAATTGAGACATTCTAACCACTGATTTGACCTTCCTCTAATTACGGAGAAATTGGAGTCTGTTCCTTCTCTCTTGCCAACTTCGCTTGAATTAGTTTATCCAAGATAGGAGGCTCTAAAGGAATTGGATCAAGACAACGTTCTGAAGCACCAACAATCACCTGCTCCATAAAGAAATCAATGCATGCCATTTATTGTTAGAAAGTTTCAAAGTTAACCACAGGTATCATAAACTCTGAACTCAAGTGCAACAATTAAAGCAAGGGAATCCAACCCCCATCGATCTTTCCGATATCTATAACACATTTTCATATAATAGAACAACAAACAACATGAACTCCCATAGCAGATTTCCAGGATTAAACTTCAATTTTTTTAGTCAAGTTATTCCTTGCTTTACCTCATCAAGCAAAAAGTCAATGGCAGCTTCGTCTTCAACAATTTCCTTAAGAGAAGCCCTTAGGAACTGAATATCCAACTGAATTTGCTGGAATCCACTCCGGTTGAAAGTCTGGAGTCGAACAAATTCTAGCAAACTCTTAAGACAAAGTTTTACTACAGTAGTAACAACAGATTCCTGCAAATTGCAAGCAGAACCAGTCCATGTCACTTCATAGTCCGTACCAGCAATTCCTCCCCTAATAAAGTTAAAGCAAGTATAGTTTCATACCTGTGTATATTCAGTTTTTGTAAAAATCTCAACTTTTTGCTTGAACAACTTTGCCAGGTGGGTTTCAAGAAGTTGACTCCTGGCCCTATGAGTGTTTGACCGAATCATTTTGTCCTCTCTTAATGGATTGCTGCGAGAGGAAGCAGTGCTTCCATTGCTTTCAGAGCGACGATGCTTGTGGAGTACTCCATAAGGTAAGATCTGCTTTGCTTCTGTTCTTATTGCTTCCAACTAGCCAGGACAAAATAAAAGTAAGTCCTCAATATTTCCTTTTTCCAATAAATAGGCATGGGTCCACACACCACAAATCTACAAGTTGCCACGATTATCATTTGTAGGAAAGTCAAATTAAATAAATTTGGCATCCTAATATACCCTCCAATTATCAACAAGATAATAACCCCAAAAAATCAATGAAGCAACAAACCTCATGAAGGAATAAATCAACAAACATATGAACTTCTCTAGGTTCCTTGTGCTGTAAAAATAAGGAAAAATTAGAGTCAGATATCAAACTAATTCACATCAAAATAATCTTCTAATTTCAAGTGTCATACTAACCTTGACCCAATTTGGAGCTGTAAACCTCTTCCTCAGGAGAACCAATATTTTTTGGGTAATCATGTTTATATACTGAAAAACAGTAACACAAAATAGCAAAATATTTGTTGGAACAGCTAGTAGAAGTGATGTGTGGATGACAAACGTCACTCAAATAATTAATTTTGCATTGCATTTTCTGACTCAATCTGAGAGAGCAAATGATATCATAATAGCAAAATGGTTAAGGAGTTTCTATGGCACCCATGTCCGGGGGAGATAATTGCCTTTTTTTGTAGAGGGTGTTGGGAAAGGAGAAAAGAAGGGAAGGGAGCAAATTTTCCATTTTCATGAGGAATGGAGTTTTTATTTTTGAGAGATCATGGCCCTGCTTGGATCCCGTCTTTCTGTTGCATAATTGGGAAAAATTCAAAACCCAAAAGATTCAGTCCCTGATGCTGTGATGGGACCAGATGTGAGCAAGGGGAAAGTTTTCAGCTATCCTCCAACAGAGGTGTTTTGGGAGCGGGTAGCGTGGAGTATAACTATGTAGTAAATAAATTTATATGAATTTTTAAAGCAATTAAGTAGTGACAGTGCCATGAAAATCCAAAATTCACCATACACCATGAACTGTTTTTGAACCATCACATAAAACAGACACTTAGACATTGCTTCAAGAATTAAAAGTTCTGAATAGAGACTTTAGTTCATACATGCTGTAGAAGTATTTCACCATCTGAATGAAAAGTTTGAGAAATTTCACCAGGAACAAGTGCTGGCCCATTTCCAGAAGCAAGACCGCCACCACCAGAGAAATAAGCAGCTATTTCCTGGCAATCAGGACATACAAATTAAAGGTAAGCCCAGAGACTATAGAATTCTAAATTATGATCTTGCACCCCTTAAAAGGAAAATGAAATGAAACTGTGAGTGGCTCCTTGCCTCAGTAATTCTAGGGATTGCAGTTTGTTCAATAAAAACAGACAGTTGAGCCAGCACAAGGACAAGGCCTGGAATCACTTTCTCAACCTGCATAACCTCTGTGGAATTTTCATCTTGACTGGCAGATTTATTTTTCCCTGAAAGCAAGAGGAACCGATCATGAAGTGCCCTGAAGAAATCTTGAAATCCTTCTCGAACCCACTCAATAATCAAGTTGCTCAGTTGAAGCCCTCCTAAGTTTTCCTCAAGAAGTTGGCGGAAGTCCTGGAATGAATGAGCCAAGAGATTCAAAAAAGCTAGGTGAGGATGTCATGTACATGGCAGATAATGTCCCTGTTGGTGACAGAAATGTCAAAATAGAAGGATTGAGGAAACACACGCACACAAATCACCAGAGAAAAAATAGAATGTAAAGCAAGGCTGTAATATCATTGCCATATATTTGTTAAAAAAAAACACCAAATAGCAAACACAGAGAAAGCAATAGAAAAAGAGTCTAGTTAAATTTTCAAGTAACATAATAGATATTTCAGCAGGATTTGTAAATATACATATAGATTCGGTTGATTTCAGTTATTCCTGGGAGTACTACTGTCTTAATGGCTATTTATTACCAGTAACACATTCACACTCCCTTGAAGAACTGCGGTTTTTCCTGCCTCAAGGAAAACAACCAAAAGATGCTCTTTCACTTCCTCCTTTGGTTTGATATGGACATTGGTTAAGGAATCTGCCAGTTCAAACAGAATTTGAATTAGAATGCTAAGGCTATCTAAAAATCAATAACAATTATGAATTTTCTGAGCTTTTTGGTCAACAAATCTGTATCCATTGTAAAGTCATTGGGTGGTGTAAGGTTACAGCCTTATGGGTTCACACCACTCCAGTATCCTTCATAACCTACAATACATTCTCAAAAGGTGGACAATTGTATTGACAAACAAAAGAACCTATCTAACCAAGTTTTATTTTGTTCAAGGTTTATAACCACAGAAGTAGAACTAAAATGTAACAATACCTGAGATATCATGAAGAAGGTGAGAAAATGTGCTTTTTATATATTGTTTGACAGCCACCTGGGAAGCCTGTGAGAATGTAGGATTTTTTTAGTTACAAAGTTCCATAAACAAACAAAATTATTTTTCTCATTCCAGACCAGCAAGAGAAGGAAAATGCAGGTAGGGATTATTATTGAATCTAAGCACAACTGATATTAAAGGACAACCTTCAAAGAACAATCAGGGAGAAGAGCCTCACTCAACACTTTATCCATCAGGTGAACATCTTTCAATATAATTCCTGTATTTGGTAAAGCATTTCAAGAAATCAAATGCAAAGCTTCCAAACAAGAATGAATCAGCACATGATATTTAATTAACCAAAACTCATCCATAGGAAACCTGGAGCGAATTCAGAGTAAGGACGGTCAGGAACAAAGAATGTTAAATTGATTAGATGGGTGATGAAAATATTAAAGCAATCAAGCATTTCTTCACCATGATAGTTTTATAATGACACATGCTAACTGCATAAAATTTATACAACAAGGGGAAGTTTCCAGTCTCATAGCATCTAACATAACAGGATTCATTACATGGAAAGATAGCTTACCTTTTAGAAACAAAAGGAAGAAAACTTGCTTTTGCAGGTATAGGATAAGTAAAAAACTTCAGTTTCCCACTATCTTTAGGATGGTGAAGAGACCATTTTACAGACCAAACTAAAGACAGCAAAACCAAATTACAAGAATAGCTAAAGCAACCTCAAGGAACATCAGAAAACCAAGCAGCACAATGGGTAAAGGGAACACTGAGGAAGTGCATCACAACTGCAGAGCACTAGGAATAGAAACAACTTAAAAACTCGAGTCCACATAGCTATCTGGCAGTCAAGTAAGTTTTTTGATGTTGTGGTTTCTCCCAACAAAACACCTGATATGGCCCCTAAAGCAGAATGGTGAATTTCGTTGCATTCATGTCATAATTACAGCAATTGATGCTGGAGAACAATGCAATCCAGGTAAAGAAACTTTCGCTTCTCAATGTGTATTTCAACACTCAATCAGTGATCAATCAAGTATTTTAATTTTTTCAATGGAATGTTTCAACTCTCAATTTTTTGCTTTGCAGTTAAGAATTTGAACTCTCAATTTGGTTTAAATCAAGTACCAAATTATATCTTATTTTTTTTCTACATATCACGCACATATATTGGCAAGTATTTTATTAGTTATCCCTGGTTCTGGAAGTGTTATGTCATGCCATTACTTAATGACCAAATTATTTTGTTTTTAACAAACATCCAATTTAATATTGATTGATCACAAATGGGGAGTTGAGAGATGTTATTGAAAAAAATAACAATTGAAATACTTGGTTGAAAAAATCAATTAAGTCCATGTACTTGGAGCCCATTTTTCAGGCAAATGATGCATGTCAGAGAACTTGATGAAAAAACCATTCAGTAAATTTTTAAAAAATCAATTGAAAATCTTGACTGGTCAGGAAACCGAACATTATATTGCCATCTAGATTATGTTGTACGGCATAGCTAAGTTCTAACCTTGCAAGAAGGGGTGCCAAAGAACAAAATAGTTCAATCATGATTATAGTTTAAGGCTGAAAAAACCCTTTCAATTACACATATTTCTAAAGCAACCTAAACAAAGGATATAAAGAAGAAGAAGAAACCCTTGAATTCAAGCATAAAGATGCCCCAAACAAATGCTAGCATGTGTACAGAGAAGAGATATCGTAGATGAATGACAAATTCAGCAATAAAAATTTAAATTAAAAAGGTAGACAATTTAGAGTAGAATTTGTAGTCCAAAACATGATTTCCAAGAGAAGCTGTGTTGAGAGATCCATAGTACTTACGAAGAACACTCAGAAAATTAGCAATTGGAATCCACTCCTTTATGTAACCCGCAGTAATCTCAAAGTGCCTAAAGAAATTGCCAATCATATTACATGAGGAGTGGTGTGTTTTAAATTCATGATGTCCAAAAATTGAAATATAAATAAATATAAAAGCTGTTGTAACCAACTCGATGCCCTTACTTGGCAATCAACTCTTGAGAAAGTTTAATCAGTTGCTTTTCTGAATCAGGAAAAATTACTTGATAAGCTCGAACAGCTTCAGCAAACTCACAAGCTAAAGCCTAAGATCACGCTCGGGATAAAGTTTGTATTAGTATAAGAACTGATTTCCAACAGATATAAAGCAGGTACGTGTTGTACTTACATCATGCACAGAACCAGGAACTGACTCAGTATTGTTTCCTTGTTCTGAAGGGTTGTTAGATTCTACCAAAACATTGGCTATGTCTTCATGCTTGAGCTGAAGGCCTTCAAGAGATTGCTCTAGCTTTTCAAATAGTTTAGCTTTTAAGTTGTCCATCTGCTAAGACAAAGGGCCATTCATCATCATATGCACGCTGGTCTCTCCAACAAAAACATAACAAGAGACGCACAATACACATGCCAGGCCAAATAAGTAAAATTTAGCATCTATCAGCAACAACCAAATGTAGCCTAACACTCATAAGTCAAAAGAATTTAAGAAAAAAATATAAAAAAGAACTGCATCCTCATTAACATGCTAGCCAACCAACAAACAATCTGAAGTGATACATTGAGTGCTATACAAACCGGAAAATTCAACTTCTTAAGAAGTACTGCAGCCTCAGCCCTTGCTTGTATGGATTCAGAATCCAGGAATAGCTTTCCCTGAAAAGAAGATGAAACAACAAGAATTCCATATCAAGAAAACAAAACTTACTTTTACAGCACATATCAATAGAAGTCAAGCCTCAGAATTACGATTTCATTCTTTCAGAAAATCTCTTACCTTAATTTGGAAATCTTAAGTAATATGCCCAGAGATATAAGAAGTCTTAAAGATTTATGACACAGTGCAAAAACTTTGTCAGAGGCTTATGCTGGAGATTCCCAACCCCAAAAACCTCATGTAAAGATATATTAATTTATTGCAATACCATCGCTATTCATGTTGCATGGTTTGATATCTGGTATCCAAGTACAGAGCACCGTCCAAACATAAGGAGCATCAACTGAATTCAAATATTTTCACCAGGAGGAATTCAGTGATCTAGCAAAAGTAACAATGGGCTAAAGTATATCCCCCGCACCCCCAGAGAGAACAAGCAAGTACTTCCAGTCCAATAAACCTAAATGGCAAGTTATTCCAACCCAAGCAAAAAAGAAAAAAAAAAGACAGAGACCAGCTCGTACAAGTAAACAGCTTGCAATCTAAATGGCCAAAGAAAATGAAGGAAAAATAAGAGACAAATACACCATCCATGGTTCCCCTGTCCATATGTTTAATTGGGAAAGAAGAATATACCTGCAATTTTTTTATAATAGTGGCCATAGCTTCTTCAGATGCTTGCTTACAATCCTGGAATGATGAGTCCCCATAGGCCTGGTACACCAAAAAAAAAAAAAAACTTAAATTTGAAAGTAAAATATGTAATAGAAACAAAAAGAAAATTCCCAGAAAAAAACAATAAAAATAAAAGCTTGAACCCACCATCGAAGGACAAGGTATAAAACGACTAACCTTTAAAATTGGCATTGCTCCCATGTAGATCTTGACTGCATCAGCATATGTCTCTGATTTAATACACTTCCCGAGTCTAGCAGGTAGATCATATATGAACTGCTCTATTCCAGAGAGGAAGAAATTCGTATGACTAGTATATTGCCAAAAACTGGAGTTTTAATTATGTGGAATAAGCGGATTCCATTAAATCCATTACAAACTTGACTAAAACTATAAAAAAAAAACAAATTAGGTTGAACTACAAGACCCAACGTTAACTAAAAAAATCCATTGCAGCCTTCATTATAGAGACTCTTATGAAACAAAAATGTTGATACATGTAATCCTTACTGTCAAGTAAAAACTGGCAAGTGACTAGCATGCAACATGCTCAAAGTTCAACAGCGTAAATAGGTTCACATCACAAACAAGTCAACTAGCTAGGTCAAAAACCAAAGTGACCATACAACATCGACGTTATGCAGTTCCAATTCAGCATCCTTGGTAAGGAAAATTCTCTAATCTTCATAAAATACAATTCAATGTTAGTTGAAAATTTTCTCAAAAGTCACCTGCAAGCATGATGTTATGAGTATATAATTATGAATCGTGCAGGAAACGATGTTTTTGATTACCTGAATTTTTCGAAGAAAGTTGTATGTGCGATGCAATTTCTCTATATGTTCTCTCTTTTCGAAAAGAGAAGTGTTCACACCATCACTTCTTGATTGTACCGATGTTATCTGCAATGAAATGGTAATTTTGTGATGGTTATAACACTTGGGCACCGTCATTTACATATGTGCAATTCAAAGGACATATTTAAACTAGGGAATATGAGAAATTTCGCACATGCCTTGCCAAGAAGCTGCTCCATACTTGCTTCCATGCCCACAATATTACTTTTCATCCTGTAGGACAAGAGAAGGAAAAAAATCAAAATTGCACTGAAAGGAATTGTTAGCAAAGTCAAATTGTGAGCGGGAAGGGATACCTTTTAATTGTGTCGGTGGCGCTAATAAACTTGTTGTAATTTTCATAAACTAGCATTTGCAAATCGGTGTCTAGGTTTTTTATCTCAGCTGCCATTTCAACATGCCTCTGTAGAAGCCCTTCCAGATTTGATTTTTGCACCTGAATTCAAGTTATAAATTCATGAATTAATCAGGAAAAAAAATCAATAAAAGATCAATTTAAAAAGCAGGCGCACCAGGAGATTCATGTACTGTTCGGCGTCGAAGGAGGTGGTGTTAATGGTATCTAAAGACGCAAATTTGAAAGAATTGCTAGTATTGGACACTGAAGGGTCTGGAGAATAGAAGCTTGATAACAAATCTCTCGTTCTCTTTGCCTTATCATCCAACGGCATATCGTCTTCCCCCATTTCGTGAACTATAGTTTCGTTTTGTTCCGATTTCACAGATTCGATTGGTGAATCTTGGATTTTTACTGGAAATCAATCGATTCTAGGTCCAAGTTAATGGCGATGGGTTTGATACTTTGATTGAGGAAAAGTGACAGTGAAGTAAGTTCCGCTGCATTTACCATGAACGTCTCACGAGGTGCATGGCCGCGGCCTCCAGAGAGGCAGCACCGGTCTACAAGCTCGTTCCATTATGGCCCAATACCATGCACTCCAAGCCCAGCATCATGTAAACGTTTAGTTTAGTATTATGTTAGTTTGTTTTTATTTAACAATAAATAAAAAACTGTTTGATTATTTAAAGAGTTCAGTATTGTGGTGTAGATGTTTTTTTATTAATTGAAAATATATTATAATAAATTATTTTTAAATATTTTTATATTATTATATTAAAATAATTTCAAAACATTTTAAAAAATTAATTTGATATTTTTTAATTTAAAAATCACTTTGAAAAAAGAAATTACTACAGATGAAATAAAATAATGCATTAAAGCTCACATGTAACTGCATTTCAAGCATTAATTTTGTAAAAACTAAAATAACATGTTTTTTATTTAGTTTGTATGTGAAGATTCATCTCATGCTAATTTTAGTTTTAATCAAGTATGTATATTTTTAAAAATCTATTTTTTAAAAAAATAATTAAAAGTATTTTTCTTAAATCCATTTTTTAAAAACTAAAACTACAATACCCGCCACAAATCATGTATACACGGAAACCTCAAAATAGTGTAAGAAAAAATGGACATCTTTACTCCTCTTCTTTCCTTTTGATTTCTTTTCATGTGTATTTAGTGGTGGTAAGATGTTTTTACATTGACAATATATTAAAGTATTTTTTTAATATTTTTGACATTGATATTTTAAAATCGTTCAAAAACACCTAAAAACATCAATTTGTATTTTCTTTAGGTGAGAGATAATTAAAAAAATTAAAAAAATAAATTGCAATGCAGAAACAAATACCCACAAACTTAATCACACATTCAATCTTCTCGCTCTCACCTATTCCAATCATTTCCAATTTCGTTAAATCTCCGTCTCACCTCTCATAACATTCTCACCAATTAGTTCTCACAATTTCTTGGACGTGAAATATATTAGAATAATTTGATTTTGAAAAATATTGTCAATCATTTTATTTTATTTTATTTTATTACTGTGTTTCGTCGCGGTTTGTGAAGAAGACACGGGGAGAAATATATGGGTTTTTTTTTTTTCCCTGGGAGAGGAGAAATACGGCTGTAAGGCCAGTGAAGACGAGGAGGAAGAAGGAATAAGAAGAAAATTAATTTTTTTTTAAAACAAAAAACAAGGAAGGGAAGGGAAAGGAAGAAATCAAGTCAGTGATATTTTATTCTTTTCATTTGGATTTAAAGTGTAAGTTTTCAAACATGGGAGGAAAAGCATGACCATGCGCGTACCTTGAAAGGTTGAGGGAATTCTCCATTCTTGTTTTCTACACGGGAGAATTTCTTAAATAAAGCCATTAAAATCTCATATTTATTATGATTTTGACCCTCTGAACTAGTCAGTTGATGGTTTTATTACCATAGATGTATAAAGATTTTTCTCTACATGTTCATATTTATTTCATAATATTTTTATAGCAAATCCAGGGTGTACGGCATTATAATAATATTTTTTAAAAATATTTTTTATTATAAAATATATCTAAATAATATTTTTTAAAATTATTTTTAAAATATAAAAACAAATAAATCTTATAAA
This sequence comes from Populus ilicifolia, assembly GCA_015708895.1. NCBI lineage: Eukaryota > Viridiplantae > Streptophyta > Magnoliopsida > Malpighiales > Salicaceae > Populus > Populus ilicifolia. The sequence goes on along the minus strand of SRLM01000076.1, from coordinate 308,789 downwards.
AAAATTCAAATTCTAATTTTAAAATCACCCTGAACAATCTTCCCGAGTCATCAACTCCTATTTCCCTCTCTCTCTTTAATGTGTGTGTTACATGTTACTAAAAAAAAAATTAATAAGATAAGTAGTGTCCGAGAACACGGTTGAATTGTATTTTTAAAAAGAAATTAAAAAATTATTTTTTATTTTTATTAAAATTTAATATAGTTTATATGTTTTTGATTATTTTAATGTGTTAATGTTAAAAATAATTTTTAAAACATAAAAAATTATTAATATATATCTCAGCATAACAAATTATTTAAAAACTAATCACTGTCACTGCAAACACCTAAAAATTTTTAACATGAAAATTCACTTGCCTTTGAGCTCGAGGCTTTGTTTAGAACATTGAGCCCGTGTAGGTTTGTCATGAATTTTTACGATTCTAGACTATCAAGAGGTATGAGCTTAAAAGACCGGTGCGTCACTGTAATAGCTTCATTTCCAAAGGCTTTAGTGTGAGAAAATTACATTTGAATTACTTACGAGGGCGTCATATGCCTTGAACAGGAGTGTATTAATGATAGGTAATACTTCTCATTTAATAATCGAGTGGAAAAAATAACAAGCAAAGACAATGTTTAAGGTAGCCATACTCAGGGGACGTGTGGTCGAATATCTGGTCAATCCTTGGTCGAATGGTTAGCACCACATGTATGTTTGAATTATACAAAATCAAGTTATCAACTTATTTAAATTCCCATCTAAACTAAATTTTATTTTTAATTGAAATAAAATTATTTTATTGAAAAATAAAATGCATTGACTCGTAAACCTGATCAAAGTCATAGACTACACAACCCTAGATTACATTTAATAACTTTTAAAATAAGTGTTTTTGGTTTGAATAACGAGACGATACTGTTTCTAAACTTATCCACTATCACACGTATATTTGTAAATATAAAATAAAAGTTTACTAGCATGTTTTTCATTCTCTCTTTTTTATTATTCAACAACATATCATCCACTCTTTTCATATGCAAGTTATAAAGTTGTTGAAATTGGTTCATTAGAGAGGGGGGGGGGGATCTCTAAAGCTATGTTCTTTTATCTCATAAATGTAATGTCGCAATAAATGTTACTCGTGCAGGAAAGGAGAGTACGACTTCAAGCGTGCACAGTGACCCGTTTAGAACGTTGTGTACGGTGTATATGACTTGTCATATACCTTGCTAGTGAATTTTTTTTTTTAATTTACATGGGGTATTCAGGTCAGCTTGCGTACACCACGACTAATCCTTATGGTCTACTGAATATCCTGCAAACTTAATAGGCATATAAAACACCGCGAGGTGACAGACGTGCATGCTAGGGCTCGAATCCAGGTGTAATGAAAGGAGACAAGCCTCTTCCACCGCTAGTAACTCTCTTTAATTGTTAGATGATGTTGCACAATAAAAATAAAAAAAAAAGTAGAAAGGAGAAAAAGAAGAGAGAGACAATAAATAAATAAATATTGAAAGCATATTAAATTTCCAATGAAAACACTGCTTGTACAATAGAAAATTACCTCTGAATTGTTATTGTATTTTATTAATGAAAATTATTCTAAATTGAAATAAATATATCTATATGGTTTTTTTAAAAAATTCATTCAAGTCAAACTCAAGATAAATCCATTTACTTTACAATTATATGTTATATTGGGTTATAGTAATTAATAATTTATTTATTATTTTCATTAAAAAAATATGTTTTTCATCGTATCAGATCATTGCTCACACTGCAATGTTAATATCTAGGATTTGTAAATTTGTTATTTGGCAAGCGTGTGCTCGGGGGAGGGGGTGGGGTGGGTAGTTGAATTTATATAACCTTATAAATATAATGGATCCAAGTATAATTTTAAGGGTCAATAAAAATATTTTTTAATTAAAAAATTCAAATAATATTTTTTAAAAAAACTTGAAATAACATACTAGATATATGTAAAATCAAGTTAGATTATCAAATATACCACCTATATCATGGGAACTTCATGATTCTATTTAAAATATTTTTCACTAAACTCATTTATCAACTAATTTAATGTTTAATAATGAAATTAAAAATAAAATTCAATTAAAAAATAAATCAAACTAACCAATCAAACTTAGATCATAAAACCAATATTATGGTCTCGTCAAAAATAAATTATGAAACTTAATTAATAAGAACTCAATACCAAATGATGAAATAAAAAAGAATAACCAGGAAAAATATATAAACCATTCTAGTTAATCCGAGTAAACCAACCAAACTTATTATCCTATAAATAAGATCGAGATAACCTCATAAAATATAAAAATAGAAAAAATACGAAACCTAATTTTCAACAAACATAGTATTGAACGATGGAATTTAGAAAAAAATTAAGTCAATTAGTCTAACCCGCAACTCAAATTACAGGTATTTAATAATCTCATAAAAAAAGTACATGTAAATTTAACTTCTAGTTAATATAATATGGAGGGATTATGTTGGAAAAAAAATAAAAATAACATAAAAAATGAGTCAGGTCAACCTTGATCAGTCCATCAAATATAAATCAGGAGATAGAAATAACTTCATATCAAACATACAAAAAAATTACAAAGTTTAATTTTTAATCTCAATATTAAATGATAATTTTTTTTTAAAAAAACTCAAGTCAAACCGACCAGCTTCCGAAACTCATCACCATGAATACAGGATCAGGATAATAACATGAAAAATAAATTATAAAATTTAAATTTCAATTAATTTAGTGTAAGGTAAAGTTAAAAAAAATAAAAAACTAAGTTTGAAATTAAAAAAATAATAATCTTCAAAGATTTTGAAGATCAAAGCAAAAAGACCTTGTATTTTGTTATTTATTATTACAGTAAAATATCAAGAAGTTTTAGTCCATGTTAAATTAATAATAATATCCATGATTAAGAACTTGATTTAAATTCTTGAAAGCCAATTTAAAATACCGTTGTTTGATCATACGATAATAAATTAAAAATCATGTCATATCAATGAAAACACACCTATCAGACAAGTCTTTTTAAATAATTTATTTTACTCTAATTTTTTTTTCATATATTAAATATAATATTACTTCGGAGGACGATTCTTTTCCAAGAAAAAAAAATCTTTAATATAAAGTTATTACAAGGAAACCAAGTAATTAGCCAAAACATAACAATCAATAGAAGATGGAAAAGATCATTGATCGGAAGCTTACAAAAATAAATACACCCGAATAAAAAAAATAAAAAAACATTTATACCTATCCCACTACTAAAATAAAAAAGACCAATTATGATCAGTACTTTTTTTAAAAGTACTTTTTAGTCGCACTAAACCAGTTTTAGTACATGTCCAAGTCTTACATTAACCTTGAAAACAAGTTTCGGATTCTAACCACGATCATGGGCCAATTTTTAATCCCACGCCCAGTATCCCTGAGGGCATGGTGTCCGAGTCTAATGCTTAAGCCTGATAGCGTCTGGTGCATTTAAAAAGAACTTCTAAAAAATTTTGAATCTTTTTATTTTAAATTAATTTATTTTTAATATTTTTAATTTACTTTAATAGAATGATCCAAAAAATATATATTTTTTTAAAAAATACTATTTATATATTTTTCCAAATAAAAAATATTAAAAAAATAATAACCACACCTCCCAACACACTAAATAAATTTAGACCCAAATGCCAAGTATACACCTAATGAATAACGAGCTCTAGCTTCTCAAATATTCATATATTCAATTTGTCTTGCACTGATGTTTTAAAATATTTTTTAAAAAATTTATTTTTTTAAATTAATATATTTTTTATATTTTCAAATCATTTTAATATGTTAATTTAAAAAATAATTTATAAAAAATATTATTGAAATATTTTTTAAAATAAAAAATACTTTAAAAAACAATCATAACAATATTCCCAACACTCACACATCATTCCTTTTAAATTCTTATTTTTTTTTTGGCATGAATCAAACATTTTTCTCCTCAGAACGTTTTTCTATCAAATCTTGATCCTTTTTGCACACCACCGGATACACAAACGCAAAGATCTCTCGTGACTTGCCACTTTCTGTGTGAAAGGTTGCCTTTTTTAATTTCTTCCACGACTGCCCGGGCCTTTTTTCTAAATCTTCACGATACGATCACGTAATTGAATTCATTGGTATGTAATAAACATAATTACATTCATCATTCTAAAATTTTAGCACGGTGGTTAAAGATATCAGATCTTAATTGAAACCTATAGTAATACTAAAATATTTTTAGTATTTTTAAAAAAAGAAAAACTAACCCGCATCTGATCCAACATAGGATAATATCTGCAACGAATGGTCTAACATAGGATAGTATTTGCAACGAATCCAAGCTCTTAACCATTTCCTTTTTGAGTGTTATCTCTGGGCCCAGTCCAGTAAAATACAGATAAATTCTTATAGTTTCCATTTTAAATCTTAAAAATCTCCAATACACATCCTCATTATTGATTCAAGTTTTGTGTGGAAAAAAATATCAATAGCGATCCATTAACTACTTAAACAATCCTCGACCGTTGATTCAGCCACGATGACATTGGGTTTTTAACTCCCTTTGCCAGCCGTTCAGGCCTCTTGAATGAAAAAGACCAACAAATCTCAAGAGTACAGGAAGCTTCGTCTTACACCTTGACGCGGTAAGAGAAGAATAACTGTAGTAGTTTCCTCCATGAAAAAAAAAAAGAAAAAACAATGGTTAGATTGGCTTCCAAGCACAGCTGGCGTCATCCTGCCCGCCACCAATGACACCGATGCCACTCATAACTCTCTAGATAATTTAATAACCCCACTGTTTTTTTTTTTAAAAAAAGAATTAAAAGTATTTCTCCACACCGGGCGAACCCTACCTTTTCTATAAAATCCGCAGCCAACAGGGGTGTTGGCCTTCCTTTCCCTTTGCCTGTGTGTTGGTGCTCCAATTCTAACGTTTCTGTCCTCCCAATACTCTCCTTCTCTTGGTTTCTTTAGCGTGTCGCAAGCCAAATCTTCCCTTTTTAGTCTCTCTCTCTATTATCTGTCTTCAGATCTAGAGTTTCGGATCCGAGTTTTGGGTTACTTCTTCTTCTTCTTCTGTTTTCTTTCTTGATAATCTAGGGATCGAATATGAGGGTTCTTTAAGAAGTACCAATGTTTTTAGAATTTTTATGACTTACTCTATCCTCATGCGGCGAATTCGAATTCTCCACTCTTTCTCGGTTGTGTTTCTCTACTGGTTCTATGTGTTCTCATGAGTTAAATTAAATCAAATATCTCTGCTAATCCTGTTTTTTTTTTAGATATAGATCCCTGATTCTTCATCTAATCTAATTACAGCCGAAGGTATTGAATTTATTTGATTAAACTAGTGATAATTTTATCGAAGAATCTAGAAATTGTAAAAAATAAAATGTCTGCAAGGCAAGCAGCGAGCTCAGGATCGGACAGCGATCCACGATATGCGAACGTCGATGAGAGGAAAAGGAAGAGGATGATATCCAACAGGGATTCTGCGAGGCGGTCTAGGATGAGGAAGCAGAAACAAATGGAGGATTTGGTTAATGAAGTGAGCAAATTGCAGAACGAGAACAATCAATTGATGCAGGGTATCAATGTTGCCCAACAACGCTACATGGAGATGGAATCAGCCAACAATGTTCTGAGGGCTCAAGCTATGGAATTGACTGAGAGGCTGCGGTCGTTGAACTCTGTTCTGCAGATTGTGGAGGATGTTAGCGGACTCTCCGTGGAGATACCTGAAATACCTGATCCTTTGTTCAAGCCGTGGGCAGCTCCCGTGTTCAGTACAGCCTATTATGACATCTGCTGATTTTTTTCAGCATTGATGAATGTAAGCTTGTTCGGTGCTTTGCTGGGAGATTGTGTTTCTTGCTGGGCTCTTCTTTTTGTCAATCTGGGTCTTTATATTATGTAGTTGAGGTCGTAGGTGGATGCTGGGATTGCGTGGATGTGTTTTGATGGGGGTGTGGTTTGGTCGGAGTTGTTATGTTACGTGTCCTGTTTGAATTTCTCTCTGTGTTTTTGACGAGTCAGTTTCCAATCCGTGGCATTTTCTTCACTGCTATATTTCTGTGCGATTTAATTTCAATGTGCTTGCGGAGTTGTGTGTATTTATGTTAAAACGGTGTTTAGTGTTTCGTGTTGAATTTTTTTATTTTTAAAAAATATTATTTAACAAAACATTATTTATATATATATATTTTTAAAATATTTTTAAAAACAACTACCAAATAATGAATTAATATAAAAGTAATTTTTTTTCTAATAATATCATATTTTAAAAATATAATTTAATAAAATTATATTATTTATGGTTTAACCAATTCAGTTTTTAAAAACTAAAAAAAATATCAAAATTATCAAAAATAAGATATTTAGTAAAAAATTCAATATCTAAAAATTTAACATTCTATATAATAATATCATAGCTACAATAAAAAGAACATAACCTGAAAATTCTTGTAAAAATTTAATTATAAAAATTTAAGTGTGATTAATAATTAGATTAAAAATTATAATTTTTTTGAATTATTAGTTTGTTGTCAATCAATTCCAGACCTCCTCCTAATATATATATATATATAATAAGTTGGATAATATTTATATTTTGACTCATAAAATATATTTAATTTTCTAATAAAATTATAATTTTTATATAAATTAATTAATTAATTAATATATTTGGATCCAATCAGTCAATTAGTTCAAGTAAAAGATTAGAATTTGATCCTGTTATGTTTTTTAAGTATAATATAATGAAATTGTATTATTTCATCAATTTTTTTTTGAAATGATCCTATTACGCAAAATTTTCAAGCTTATTGTCCTAAAATTATATTAAATAAAATGGCGAAGTCTCCCCTCCTGCACTTTGATTGCCACACGCATGGAAGGAGTCGTGACTCGATTGTCCGGACGATGAATTATTACCGGTTTATAATTGTTGTTGGCTACTTGTTAGTAGAAGGAATTCAATTAGTTAGGGTTGTTTGGGATTGTGATAATAGTGGTGTTTTAAATTGTTTTTTATTTAAAATTATATTAAAGTATTTTTTAAAAAATTATCTTTGATATTAATATTGTAAAATGATCTAAAAATATATAAAAAATATTTATTTTAAACCAAAAAAAAAATCAAAGTATCTCGTTCACAAACACTTCTTCAACGTGAATTAGTGGGTTTTAATGCTTATATATATATATATATATATGATGCAAGTTGCACTGTCTGCTTACTTGCAAGGATAATTGCTCCCATTGCACCTCATCCTCTAATCACTGGAAGAGAAGAAAATGGCGTTTGTGTACAGGAACTTTTAGTTTTCTCATTCCTGCATCGGAGATTAAATTTGTTACTTTTACTTATAGATGGCGTCTAAGCACTTTGCAGCTAGCTAGTTTCCGAGTGATTTTTCTTTGGCTTGGGATGGAAGGTACAGATCAAGTCGAATGATTTTCCATGGGGTTTATCGTCTAAGAATGCGTTTGTTCACGAGGTGCGTCGTAAACAAACGTAGCCTAAGTGAAGCAGGAGCGTATGATCACTTGCAGCACCGGACAGGTGGCTAGGCATATTTCTTATGGTGGGTACTGCGTGTCTGTTTTGGGAAGTTGAAGGTTCATGGAAATCACTGGAAAACTATGTGCTGTCAAGAAGCTGTGCAAATTGGACTTTCTAGTTGATGTTCGGTGTTTACCCGCCTCGTGCATTGCTATTTTCTATTTTAGGCGTCAGGGTGAGTAGAATCATTGGATGCGTTCCCTATACTGAAGCTTCCGGGAAGATGACCTGCCATGCAAAAGCATGCGAGCTCAATCAGAAATTCAATATGCAAATCTTCTTTGACTAGTAGGCGAGGAAGCAATGAATATTTGCGTGAGCAGCCATGATTCTTGCTGTAGGGCATCTGGAGTGTTCTCAATACCACTTTGAGACGCTTGTTTTCTGTTGTTGTTCTCATCTCTTCTAAAATTAATTTTGCCTAATCTGACAAGCAATATGTCTAAGATGAAATAAAAAATTAATTGGTGAGACCCGTCGCCGGTATATATATTCCTTTCTTATTTTTCACCAGAGAACTAGGTACCCTCCTGCTAAAGTACTTGTAATCTATTCGGTAGTTTTTGTCTTTTCGGTTTTCTTTAAAATACGTTGACCTTGATGTTCTTCGTAATGTTGTTGATGAATTTTCTAGCAAAATCATAAATCCCCGCTGCATCGCACTGTCATAAAAATCCCAGCCTCCGCCCTACTGTCTTCTTAGGAACAAAAGTTAGATTTTTAGGGGTATAGATTTTATTTATATGTTATTTAATACAATAATAGTAAAGATTATTTTTAAAACATTTTTATTTAGAAATATTTTAAAATAATATTTTTTATCTTATAAAATTTATTTTGTGTATCATATATCAAAACGATAAAAAAACATAAAAAATTAATTTAAAATAAAAAATATTAAAAAAAACAAACAAATTGTAATTCAACCTGCATCAAATAATCTCTTAATACATGATAATGGAATCAGACTGTTAATTTTATTGCTTGTCATTTAGCCATTGCTCTCTTCTATCGTGGTTAGCCTGGATTGTGCACAAGGATATCCTTGACCAGGCTTAATTTAACGCAATTGGTAGGTAGCCGAAAAACACAAGGTGGTACGGTAAATTTTGAGGGATGGCCCAGTAATAGAAAAAAATAGATAATTGTATTGTACTCGTAAATTTTTCCAGGACGTAGGTTACAAAAGCTAACGGTGTAGTTCATTGCGTTTAGGCTTCAGCTACACGAGTAAAAAATATATTGGGTTTTTTAGACTTTTTTTTTTGGAAAAATAAAGACGAAATGGCCAGTAATTAACACTAATAATTAACCACCAAATTTATGATATCCACCACCTCCATTGTTACAAAAACCAGTATTAAGGATCCAAATTTAATAAATATCCAAGAAAAGATGCACCAAGTAAAAACCATTTCAATCCTCGTAAGTGCGGCATTCATCTATCTCTGGGTTGTCCTTGCAGTACTCCTCCAAAGGATCGGACCTTTTCTTCTTGTCCTTGGCATGGCTAGCAGCCGCACTCAACTCCTCCACTTCATCCCATGCAGCTGCGCATTCTCCACTAGCTGCATCACCGGAGCACGCCTCCTCCGCTTCTTTTATGCTCTTTTCCACCTTCTCTGATATTCCCTCAGGAGCTGCTCTCACGGGTCGGACATGCACGCGCCCGGACCACAAGTGGTAGCTCCTCCTCCGTTGTTGGTTTAACTTGATGAGGGGTTGCGCTTTTGGGGTGTCTGTTGCCTTAGCTAAGACTCTAGGGGTCGAGAGGTTAAGACCAGCTATTGTTGCCATTCTAGTTTTATGTTTGCTGCGGTGGTACGGCACAGCGGAGATAAAATTGATATTGTTGAGGGGAGGTGACCTTGAGGAGCTTGCTATATAATTGGAACACGAAAATCATTTGAACACAGATTTCTTATCAGGTGACAACCAATTGCACGCTTCCACGTCAGACTGGGGCTCGAGATATTTTAAAGAAATATCACTTTGTCCTGACTATTACTGCATGCAAAAATAGCTGTATTTATTTTTGCGGTTTAGATTTTTTTTTAATATTTTAAAATCATTTTATATGCTTGTGTTAAAAATAGATTTTAAAAACTAAATATATATATATATAAACATTTTCTAATACAATTTCAAACACTGTTATTCTCTGGACAGTTAAACTAGATTTTTATCCAATTATATTCCAATGAAAACACAGCAAAATGCTATTTCAAATTTCATTATTAATTTTGAATTTAGATGGATTGGATTAAAAAACAAAGTTCTATTATTGTGATTTTTATGATAAATAAAATCATATTAATTTATTTAAATTTAATAGTTATAATCAGATATCATAAAAATATACAATATAGAGAAATAATTTGTAGTTACTGGTTAGGTGTGTGTGAACGCAATATTTTTTATTTTAAAAATATTTTTGATAATACATTTTAAATTTTAAAGCAAAAATTATTATTGTAATTTTAAAATACAACTCAAGTGTTTATTTGAAACAATTCCCGGTCATATATGGGTAGAGTCAACTCAGACTAATTCGATTTAACTTAAAAATAAAAATAATTATTATTACAATTTTAATATTTGACCTAGAATTAACTTTAGTAAGGTTGTAAGCAAGGGTTGAGTTAACCATTAACTCAAATAAAAATAAAAATAAAAATAATTATCATAATTGTTTTAAAACTCAATTTTGAAATCAACCTACATCACATGTTGAAATAATCGACTTAGATCAATATATAGATAAAAATTATTATTATTATCATTATAATTTTTAAAAATAACTTGGAAATTGACTAAAAGCAAAGCTTGAGTGATGAGTTAAGAGGACTGATATGTGTTGACTTGAGTTAATTATAATTATAGTTTCAAAACCTGTAAAAGTCAATAGATAAAACCCGAGTAATGGTTTAAGATGGTCAACCTAAGTTGATCTATTTTAAAAAATAAATAAATCAAAGTAACTCTGTTATAATTAAAAAAATTAACAATTTTTTTCCAGTTTTTTATTATAAGTTCACCCGGTTGCAAGTTGATCCGAACTTTTAATTGGGTTAGGTTAGATCAATCATTTCTTTATTTATTTAGATCCAAATTAATTTTATCTTTGGACCAATTTAGTTTTACAATTAGAATTATTATAATATTATTAGTTTTACATAATATAAACTAAAGTAAAAAAAATATAATTTTTATTTTTTTAACATACAAGTTTTACATTGATATGTGTCAAGGAAAAAAATAACTTTTAAATATCACATGAAACCAAAACCAAACCAACTTCTAAAATTTTATAAATTATCAACCCGATTCATACAATTATTTTTTGACCCGAGCAGGTTCTATATAACAGGCTAGATGAGATTTCTGGTGGATATTACAAATATTTACAGAATTGGGTACGTAAAATACCTGATTATTTGATGATGCTAAAAAAAACACACCTATCAAAACTTGATAAATTCCCTTTTCATATATATTTGAATTGCTTGGCAGATCTGTATAGCTATTGTCCACAATCTGCATAACGATAGAGCAAAAGTAATATAGGAGCAAAAAAGAAAAAGAAAAAGAATGACTGTATGAAATAAAATATGAAGTTAGTAACTACAGTTCCATGTCCATAGAACGGAACAAGCTTCTCCACTTTCTCATTAATGTTTTTAGCTAGTCATCGGTAAATAAATAAAATGTTTTAGAATTCCCAACACAAACATAAAAAATTACACTTTAGACGACACCAGTATAAAGTTTATAATAATGCTCTAACGCAACTCAAATTTTATTTTTGTAATTAAAAAATACATGTAAGATCAAAATGCAAGCGAAATAAAAGAATAATTTAACAAAAAAATTATTAACTCTCATGCAAAACTTTTATCATTTAATTCAAGCGGCATGCAATATTTAAAAGCAATTGAACCAATCCGATTTACAAATAAAAAAAAATTAATTTAATCTAATTTTGATTTTAAAAAATTAAAATGACAGAGTCAAATCAAAATTAATATGGTTTCAACTAATTTAAATAAAAAAATAACATAAATAAGCAACTTATGCTAGTACTAAATCATTTTTTCCCTTTGGCCACCCCTCTTCCTGCCCTCTCTCTCCTGTTCTTCCACGTGATTCACAGATCAAAAGCAACTTCAACTTTTTTTTTTTAAGTTTTGGATTGTTATTTTTATGTTTTAAAAATATTTTTAAAATTTTATTTTTATTTTAAATAAATAATATTTTATATTTTAATATACTAATATCTAAAATATTTTTTAATAAAAAAATATTATTTTAATTTATTTTAAAAAAATATTTTCAAAAATAATCACAACCACACCAACATCACCAACCGCATCTCCCCATCCCTGCCCTCGTTCTCCCCTCTTCTGTTCTCCTCTTAACCCTTCCTTATTATATAACCAAAGCTTCTGAAGGTGGCTGGTTCATGAATGGTGATCATTCCTTTTCCATTTCTTGTTAATTTCCAATTTAGCTGTTCCTTTTGAAGTATAAAAGGTTGATTATTTTGAAGTTTTTTTACCAGTTTTAACCATTACAGATCGAGATGGAAACAGGTTTATGGTGAAGCATTTCTAGATTATATTGTTTTTTTATTCATATGACAATGGTGATGCGATTTAAAAAGAAAAGGGGGGACAAGAAGGAAACATGGGATATGCTTTGCAATTTCGATTGATCATCGTAAGTGGAACTCTCTCGTCTCCTCTTTGTTTTTGTCATTCACAATCAATTTATTCAGAAAATCAAGTGTTATAGATATCTCTTGGACACTTCAGACTGAATAATTTGGTTTTGTTCCATATTTTATAAAATGCTTAGACACCCGGCCTCAAAGGCAAGACTCCCAATTATTATATTTCATAATCTGTTTCAAATCATTTGGAAAATGGGCCTGAGCTGTTAGGGGATTCTTGTTTGCAGTGGGATGCAAATTACAAAAGCACTCGAGCTGCAGATGGAGGTGCAAAAGGGTCCCTACATGAGCAATTGGAGGCATGTTTTCCTTGCCATTTGGCATCCAATTAATTTGTTTATTATCATTTTTTTGTTCTCTCTCGCCAGTATGGTCTTTTATCACCGACCTGGGTTCTTAAACTCCTGTATGAATGAGGAAAAAGAAACAACACAAGTCAGTAGATGTTTTTGGAACATGAACATCATAGCAACAAAAGCAATGAAAGGCCAAGTAATTTTTTAGTGCGGTTTCTAGTGACGTAACACCTTGATAAAGACTGTAATAGTAATTTGCAGAGGATGAAAAATATATTTTACTTTTAAATATCCATGGCATTAGTTCTAATTTGAATGTTTGCTTAAAGTTACTGAGGGTTTAAAAAGTTTGAACTTTCGATCATTGGTGATACCAATTTTTGGATTTTTTTTTAACTTTTACTTGTCATAATAAATTATAATTCAATCTAATTAAAACATAATTTAAACAGAAATTATAAAGAGACCAAAGTAAAATGATAAATTTTGCAGTCAACTGCCATAAATTAGGTTAATAAAGAGATTTTAAGAGTTTGGTAACAATTATTTTTTAAAATATATTTTTTTATTAATAAATTAAAATATTATTTTTTGTTTTTTAAAATTAATTTTAACTTTTATCCAATAAAAATTTGTTTTTTTTTACGAACAATGTTTGGAACAACTTTCTAGACTCGTTGTGAATCAAACACCAAGTTAAAAAAAGAACATGCTTGTAAAATAAATCCAGAGATATTTGGATGACTAAAAAAGATATTTGATTGGACACTAAGTTAAAAAAGAAACATTAAAAAATAAACATATTAGTAAAATAAATCCTATTTTTTTATTTAATTAAGAGACATTTAAATGGCCAGAAAAGATATTTGACTGGGCAACAATTAGCTTGTAATATTAAAAGTTTGTTTAGAAATATGAATAATGATTATGTTTTAAATTTTTTTATTTTAAAAATATATTAAAATAATATTTTTTTTTAAAAAAAATATTTTTAATATTACCGTAAATGATCTAAAATTATTAAATACAAATATTAATTTTAAAAAATATATTTTTTTAAATACAATATTAAACGCACCCCAAGTCAACATATAGTGGTGGGAGCATCAATCGCTGCTACCCAAACTGCGCTCTACAAGTCCAAACAAGATGGGCCCAAGTTTGTGTGGCACAGGCTTAATGGCAGATTTTTTCTCGAAGAGATTTTTAAGTATAACACAAGACGTGACCTATTCACTGTCCGCTCAATTAATCACCGTTTATTATCTCATATATTATTGCAGATAATATTATACATATTTTTAAAATCTTCGGTTCTTTTTTTTTTTCACGATCAAACTCTATTGAACCAATTTAGAAACTAATTGTATATTTTTTTTTGAAAGTGAGAGTTGAGTTAAAAAACAAAGGATTAAAATGAATAAATCAAGTAAAATAAGTGAAAAATCTGCGATTAATTTATAAACGTCATTCATGTTCATCATTTTTTCAAGCCTTTTTGCTAATCAGTTTTTATAATTTTTTTAAAAATATATTTTGATATTAAATTTTATTTTCTTCTCTTTTAATATTTTTTTGAAAAAATATAAGAATTTATTGGATTTAGGTGAAAAAAGATAAAATTAGTGTTATAAAAGATTTAAACTACTAAAATAATTGATTTTTATAGTAAATAGTTTTATATACTAAGAAAAGTTATGATTATATTTGTTTTTCAATTAAAAAATAAATTTAAGTTCATGAATATTTTTTTATTTTAGATTTTAGGTTTTTTTTCATATGTTTAAGCTATAAATTGATTTGAAAAAGTTTTAAATGTATTTTTTAAATGTTTTATACCAAACAAGTAGGTTTAAATTGAGTTTTTTAATAAAAAAACAACTAGTGTGTAGTGGTAGATTCTTTTGCAGGCGGTCAATTCCGATTGGCTAGCTTGGTACAGCGTTACAACACCATTACTTCCCGTCTCCATTTAAAAAAAGTAGCAGGTAGAAAATGATGCGGCTTCACAAAGTCTATCATCGCCTCACTCTCTTATCTCTCTTCCCATCCTTTCCACCACCACCACTTCCCTTGACATCATCTCCAAGCCTATTGACGCCCGTTCGTACTCCTGGCCACCTGAGAACTCATCGCCCTAAAAGGTTCAAGCCAATTTGTACTATGACTTCTAGATTCCCCAATCTCGTGCCTCTAAACTCGATTGCAGCCGAAAATGTAGGCGGTCGCTCTAATGACTCCGTTTCTTCCGCGTCTGCTGAAGATGAAGGTGCTCGCTACTTTTCTCATCAATTTTTATTTTCTAGTTATGCTTTAGATATAATTGTTTTTTAAACTGTTTTTTTTTAATAATATATATATATATATTATATTTTTAATATTACCACCTTATAATAATTTAAAAATAAAAAAATAAAAAAATCATGAAAAGTGTTTCAAAATAGCCCCTTATTGTGCTATTCATCGTATCAGCTGACTAGATTCTTTGAAAAATATGAGTTTAAGGAAATTGGTGAGGAATAAACGATGATTGCTTGATTGAGAATCCTTGGGCTTTGTAAAATAAGTTGATCACTAGTCGAATATATCAAGCAATTTGATTATTTTGCGTAAATTACGCCTCTGCTTTTGTCAAATCTTAGTATTTGCGGAAGAACCGATGATCATAGCTCTTATCGAGTTTTTTTTTTTTTTTTTTTTAATTTGTGAAACGTAGAAGCATTGGCAGGTAAATATCAGCTTCCCCCACCTGAGATAAAAGACATTGTTGATGCCCCGCCTCTCCCTGCGTTATCATTTTCACCACAAAGGGATAAAATACTTTTTCTGAAGCGGAGATCCTTACCTCCACTGGCAGAGCTAGCAAGACCAGAGGAGAAGCTGGCTGGCATGCGTATTGATGGAAAATGTAATACTAGGAGCCGGATGTCATTCTACACTGGTATTGGCATTCATCAGTTAATGCCTGATGGTATACTAGGGCCTGAAAGAGAGATACATGGATATCCAGATGGTGCTAAGATCAATTTTGTCACCTGGTCTCTTGATGGAAGGCATTTGGCCTTCAGCATCCGATTTGACGAGGAGGACAGTAGCAGCAGTAAACTCAGAGTATGGGTTGCTAATGTGGAAACAGGGCAAGCTCGACCTTTATTTCAGTCACAAAATGTTTACCTAAATGCTGTTTTTGATAATTTTGTATGGGTGGATAACTCTACTCTATTGGTCTGTACCATTCCATCATCTCGTGGAGATCCACCAAAGAAACCATTGGTGCCATCTGGTCCAAAGATTCAATCTAACGAGCAGAAAAATGTCATTCAAGTTCGAACCTTTCAGGACTTATTGAAGGATGAGTATGATGAAGATTTGTTTGACTACTATGCGACCTCTCAACTTGTGTTGGTTTCTTTGGATGGGACAACGAAGGAAATTGGAAATCCAGCTGTATATACATCAATGGATCCATCCCCTGACCAGAAGTACCTTTTAGTTAGTTCTATTCACAGGCCATACTCTTTTATTGTACCGTGTGGAAGATTTCCAAAAAAGGTAGAAGTATGGACAACTGATGGGAAATTCGTGAGGGAAGTCTGTGATTTGCCTCTAGCCGAGGACATTCCCATTGCAATCAGTAGTGTGCGCAAAGGGATGCGCAACATCAATTGGAGAGCAGACAAGCCTTCAACACTCTACTGGTATATAAATGAAAATTCTAATTTTTCACTGTGCTTTGTGCTGGAATCGGCAGGATTACATGATAGCTGCATGACCCTAGTTACATAACAGTATTAACGAACAGTTTTATCATTATGTAGTGGCACGGGCTTGTTACTTTTGTTCCTTATTTTTTTCATTGACTCCTGTTGATGTTTTAGGGCAGAGACACAAGATGGAGGTGATGCAAAAGTTGAAGTTTCCCCAAGAGATATCATTTACATGCAGCCAGCTGAGCCGTTGGAAGGTGAACAGCCTCAAATCTTGCACAAACTTGATCTTCGCTATGGGTAAGACATGATCTGCATGTTAATTGCTTTCTTTGCGAAATTTGTTTGCAAGGGGTTCTTAAATTGTGAATGGCTGGTATAATTTTAAAACTTTTGGATCATTTTTTTTTAATATGTTTTGACAATGATGCTCTCATACTTCATAGAAAGAGCTTAATCTTGCAGACTTACTGACATTAAAAAAAAATAAAAAATTCTACAACCAATCACAAGATTCTTAAAGATAGGTCTAATGCTAGCTTGGACTAGCATTCACTTCTGTCAAAGTACGTGTTTGTTCTTTCTCCAAGCTCTAATTACATGTTGCCTTCTCTCAGGCACCTATTTCATCCTTACATTTCCAAATTTTTGTAATTATCTAGAAACATGTAACAGTTGCCTAGGAGGGTCATTTGAAGACATGATTGTGACATTTCGTTTGATCACCTTATGAGTGGGTGTGGGTTTATTTTGGAAGACTAATGCTACAGATACTAAGAAACTTTTACTAAAGCGTTTAACTAAATGAGGCATTGTTATCACATTGGTGATCTTTGCTATGTAAATGGCACATGATTTATCACTTAGGGAAGATTTAAAATTTATTATGATGTGCCCGTTCACCTATATGATTATTTAGCAAGATATTTTAGCTAGAAAGTCTTAAGTTTCTTTATCATTATTCTTTTTGAAAAAACACTAAAAGAATAAACTTAGGTTCTTGTTTTGACTTTTGTTTTCTTTCACCTCCACAGTGGAATTTCTTGGTGTGATGATTCACTGGCACTAGTTTATGAATCATGGTACAAGACAAGGCGAACAAGAACCTGGGTGATATCTCCTGGTTCAAAAGATGTGAGTCCAAGGATACTATTTGATCGTTCATCAGAAGATGTGTACTCCGATCCTGGCTCTCCCATGCTGAGGAGGACTCCTGCTGGAACTTATGTGATTGCAAAGATAAAGAAGGAAAATGATGAAGGCACTTATATTTTACTGAATGGAAGTGGTGCTACAGCTGAAGGGAACATCCCCTTCCTTGATTTGTTTGACATGTGAGTTTTTCAGAAAAGAACCTTTCGACACATGTTCCTTACCTGGTCCCCAATACTCGTTCCTCTCATAATGATCTATACCAATTTCTTTCAGAAGTACAGGCAGCAAAGAACGAATCTGGGAGAGTGACAAGGAAAAGTACTATGAAACTGTTGTTTCTCTTATGTCAGATTACGAAGAAGGACATTTGCTCCTTGATCGGTTGAAATTATTGACCTCCAAGGAGTCAAAAACAGAAAATACACAATATTCGATCCTGAAATGGCCTGAGAAGAAAGTATGTCAGATAACAAATTTTCCACACCCATACCCACAGTTGGCATCGTTGCAGAAAGAGATGATCAAGTACAAGAGAAATGATGGGGTTCAGCTCACTGCAACATTGTACCTGCCACCAGGCTATGATCCGTCGAAAGATGGCCCTCTTCCATGTCTGTTCTGGTCTTACCCTGGAGAATTTAAAAGTAAAGATGCTGCAGGACAAGTTCGTGGTTCTCCTAATGAATTTGCTGGCATAGGTCCAACATCTGCTCTTCTTTGGTTGGCTAGGAGGCATGAATTCTTCCCACCTTTTCGTGTTATGATTTGTTATGTTGCTTGTACTGTCTCCGTCATCAGCTGATTTCTGCTGCACCTTTACCACGGCTCGCATCTTTTGAACATGCTGGACCTCATTATAATAACTTCGCATCCTGCAGGTTTGCTATTTTATCTGGACCAACAATCCCTATTATTGGTGAGGGTGACAAGGAGGCGAATGACAGGTAGCTTAATATATATGTATCTTACATAATTGTGTTTTTTTTTCCTAGTTCATGTGAATATGATTATGTGGGTTTTCTTCATGTACTCATCAAGTTATTGTCATGAGTTGCTAATTATTCACATAACTCAAACTCTTGCATTGAGTGATGTATGCATTTATGTTTTCTTGAAATTATGGTTACAATTTACAAGTGAAACAAATTATTTGTTATATGGCAATCCTTGTTCCATGGTTACTAACATAAAGCAAATGGTTCAAGAAATAAGAGGATAGCGTTAGTATGATGCCTGTCCCCTTAACCCGTAAGTTTTTGCAACATCCACAATATTGAACAAGGGGCTAACTCTTCAGTTGCTCTCTGTTATCAAGAACATGTTTTTAGATTTCTTCTTAGATATAATAGGAGGTATCACTAAATGAACTATGCTGTAGAGTCCCTGCAATTTTATTTCTAACTAAATGCGCCAACTAGATATGTAGAGCAACTGGTTGCAAGTGCAGAGGCAGCTGTTGAGGAAGTTATCCGACGTGGAGTAAGCTTCTTCATTTGTTCTTGTATGACTATTATTTCCATAGCACTGGATGAGTTTGTGACAAGTTATTTTGGTGCTGAATATTCTAAGGTTGCTCATCCCAACAAAATTGCTGTTGGAGGACATTCTTATGGTGCATTCATGACTGCAAACCTCCTGGCACATGCCCCCCATCTTTTCTGTTGTGGAATTGCTCGCTCTGGAGCTTACAACAGAACACTTACACCTTTCGGTTTTCAGGTAACAGAATAGTGGAACAGATGTTTTTTTCCCTTTTTTAGCTCTGGTACATACTGCTAATTGAACAGTGTTTCTTATATTTTTCTTCCCTCAATTGTTATTTCTGTCATAATTTTGGATGATTCTTTTTATGCTTTTCATCTTTATTGATATAGAATGAGGACAGAACTCTTTGGGAGGCCACGGGTACCTATGTTGAAATGAGTCCTTTCATGTCAGCAAATAAGATTAAAAAGCCAATACTGCTTATCCATGGAGAAGAAGACAACAATTCAGGAACGCTAACCATGCAGGTATTTATATAAAAAAAATTCATGGTTCTAACCTCCCGTACTGATTATGTAAATTGGACTATCCATCAGTAGGAATAATTCTATCCTTTATATTCTTACTAGTTGATACTATCTTTTTAACCGCTGATTTCTCAGTTTAGTGGTTTGTTTCCAGCTTCAGTTCGTGTTCCCCAACATGTTTACTTGCTGCTTATCTTCCATTTTCACATGATGCAGTCAGATCGTTTCTTTAATGCCCTGAAAGGTCATGGTGCCCTTTGTCGCCTGGTCATTCTACCCTTTGAGAGCCACGGGTATGCTGCACGAGAGAGCATCTTGCATGTTCTATGGGAAACCGATAGGTGGCTTCAGAAACATTGTGTGCCAAACTCTTCTGATGCAAGTGCAGAACTTGATGCCTGTAAGGACGAGGTGAGCAAAGGAGTTGCAGACTCTGATAACCAAGCAGTTGTTGCCAGTGGAGGAGGTGGGCCAGAGCTGGCAGACTTTGAGCATGAAGGATTCTACTCCTTACCAAGGTCATTATTATGGTAAATTCTTCATCCCTATATCTGTATTGACAAAATATTCAGTCCACTAGTCTGTGATTGATTTGTTATGAAATCAACCAAAGTGAAAGCCTTGTTCAATCTTATCATGCTGAAGCTTTAAATCAGTGTGTATAGTTAACCCGTCTGAACTCTAAAGCACGCTACTATCGTGTAGATGGTTCACCATTGTCAATACATCTTTGTTTTGTCAAAATTACTGTCCCCCCNCCCCCCGGCCCCAATTTCAATCTCTTTATCTTGTGCCCCATTAATTTGTTTAGTTAAGGTGAATTTTTCTTCGACTTGCATTTATGCATAATTTTCATGTCTGAATGACCAATAGTTCGTTTATTTCTATTTCCTATGTTCTTGCATGTTTCAATCTATTAACCTTGAACTATCATCAATGTCTGTTTAGACTCGATGGTGTTTGCCCACTGTGCGTTGATGTTGAGCAGCAGCATTATCGGTCTGTGGTTGGATGCAACAGCTACGTCGTGTGTCCCGAGTACAAAATATACATCAATTTTACAGGCCATAGATCATTGATCATGAAATGTATCATCCACGATTGATTGTCGTTATACATAACTTGTAAAAACACCACCCTCGTCAAGTTTGATGTATTCGCCACCCAAACAAGTATATAATCGTACTCCAGCCATTGCATGATTTTGTGCTCTCTGAAAAGATTTTGTACAATCCGTGACCCTCACGGAACTATTAAAATACTCGGTTACCTTTCCATACAAGCACTTGAGCTCAGTTTATCATGAGTTGATTGTTCTTGCTCTTGATCGGCAAAGCCTTCCCGCAGAAGTTACAGCGCCATACCAGGACTATTTTAGAGGCCTTTTCACATATATATAAAACCTATTGCTCTCCAAGGATCATCCCAGCAGCAAGGTGCCTGCCAATGCTCATTTTCCTGTGCCTTTCTCTCTGTGATTCAAACGGATGTTACTCTTTTCTATGCTTGTTTTAAGCAAACTAGTCAAAATCCACCAGTGAAATATGAATTAAAGAATAGTCTTCAATCAGGTAACTTTTTAAATAAATTAAGGGTGTGTTAGACTTGATTTATGAAAAATAAACTGGCTTTCAACGAGTTAAAGAGTGTTCTTAAGTTGGAAGTACTCAGAGAAGAAAATCTCGAATAATTTTTAAGAAAAGTTAAAATTCACAAGTGAAATATTAATGGTTTTTTTATTAAAATATTAGTAATTACATGTATTTTAACCAATCGTATAGTTCTTGAAATTAACAATCATATAAACTCTAATTATAAGATAATTCAAACTTATTATAATTCAAACTCGTTATTAAAAAGCAAGTTAAAAAGAGGATCTTAATTTTATCTTGTAGGAGGCTTTTGATTTAATTTAAGCTACAAAGTTAACATGCATTTCATGGAGCTGTGCTATTTTCACAACTCAAATCTTGAACAAGAAATGGAGGAGGGCAGTTTTCTTTTCTTTTTTAAGGTTGTTTAAGCAGTGAAAAAAATCCCACAGAGAAACCCTGGTGCTTACCGTGAGCAGTCCACAAACAATTCCAATTTTAAATTTTAAGGAAAGCCAAAGTGATGATAAGATAACAGAACATGTTTTGGGCACATCACTATACAGAGGATGGTTCTGTAAGAATACGCCTCTGATACCGGCCGGAATTTTTCTCTTCTTGCTCTCTTCGTTCATAATTTCAACTTGGAAGCCTCTGATATGAGTTTCAATTGACGTTTTCTACGTTCCCTCTTGTCGATTAGGAAATATATGCAGGGAATGTCTTGTAAATTCTCTTGTTTTGCCTTGTAAATTGTGTTTGCTTAGAATTTTCAAGGCCATGGTATCCTGCTGCTATCCCCTTTCATCGTTAGTGTTATCGCATGCTTGTCGTCAGACATGGCATCATTCCTAACTGATTACTGTTTGCTGATAAATGAGGACATGATTATGCTGTGGTTTTTAATATAAATGTGTTAAAATAATACATTTTTTATTTTTTAAAAATTATTTTTAATATTAATATATCAAAATAATTTGAAAACATAAAAAAAATAATTTAAAGCAAAGAAAAAATAAAATAGATAAATATTTTAAAGATATTTTAAAAATACAAAAACAAACCAGTATAATTCTTCTTCCATAAAAAAGTAATAATTTGGAAAAAAATTAAAAAATTAATTTTTAAATAATATTTTTAAAAAACAAAAACAAGTATAAATAATTCTTCTTCCAGATCTGTCTCAAAGTTATACTAGTTAGATTCACTGTTTGAGTTGACATTAGTATATTTTTGGATAACTTAGTTACCCCTCCAGGGAGTGTTACATAAATGTACCTTTTTTCCTTGCAAGATGTCCGGGTTTGACCGTTTCGATTTCCAGGCCTGCCACTTTTGCAATCTAATATTTGGCTTTTATAATTGGTGGCTTTTCCTCTGATAACTTTTTTTTTTCAATGCATGACAGACTTTATTAAAACAAAAATAAATCAATGGTGGCAGTCGCAAGAAGACATCCAGTACTGGAGTATTTATTGGCAACCATTTCAGATGAGTATTTATCTGAAGTATTGAATTCATTTTTTTACGTGGAATCTGCGAAAGATTGCTTGTATTTAAATTACGAAATGTTAACTCCATATCTTAAACCAAAATAAAGATACATAGACAACGTGAGACTTGCGAATCGCTTATGTAATTTCCTCCTAGCTGCTTCTATCTTGCACGTGCTGAGAATCCATAGACAGAACTCGGGAGATAAAAGGGAGGTTTATCGATAGCCGTCTATTTCTGTTTTGAGTCTGATTTGAGATAATGCAAGTTATGTTAGCAAAGGTCTATGACATGGTTTCCTTTATATTAATTTAGGAATTTGGAAGAAGAAGAAACTCTTGTTTATAGTCTCTTATATATCGACAGTAAAATTACGATGAACATTATTAGTTAGCTTGCATGCATTCCATTTTTCTTTCATCCTTTTTTTTTTTTTTTTTTNGGGGGGGGATCGGGGGCTGAACCTTCCCATCAAACTTCAAGTTTATTTGCATTTCTATTTCATGATCTAGCTGTGCACAACCAAAAAATAAAAACTAATATCTCAGGTAACAAAACCATAAGAGAATAACGATAAGATAGGAGATAGCACATTACAGAGTGAAAGGCATTAACTTCACACATTCATGTAAAACAATTTGAGTGCTGCACATCTCAAACAAGAAATTTATTCAAAGTCTGAAGGCTAAGTACCCACAGCTTAAATTAAGACATGGGTGACAAAACAGAGTACTTCCGATGCTGTCCATAACACAATGGCAGAGGTGGGGGAATAGGACATTTATTCTTCCACGACAACACTGATCTCACCTTTTTCCAGCAAGTCATAAAACGATCTCACTTTCCTCTGCTCGTTCCAGTGATGCATTTTCCAAAGACCACCAGCAGCCAAGCCAAGTGCAAATCCAATACAAATCTCCCTGACAACACTTGGTCCTTTCAAGGTCGCATGAGCAAGCCTACCACCAGCCATTTCACTTTGCTAGTAATCTGCAAGCGACATTTTCTCTGTTCTTATCACCCAAATAAAAATTAACGAAAAGTATAAAAATGTACTATTGCAATAAGCCAATCAGTGTTTCTCTCTGTGTGTTGTGGGGTGGAGCGCTCCTCTAGAGACGCATATCTATTAGCATAGACTAAAACAACTCCACTGCACCTTCCCAAAAGAATAAGCATAATTGGCTACTTCTAGAAGACAACATATGTTACCAGACTCCTTTTAACGAGTAAAAAATACAGAGAAAAAAAGGGAGCAAAACAATGGTCAACAAAAATAAGTAATGCAATTTGCAAACTAGATTACTAAACTAAACAATTCAATCAATCAACAGATATCTACCCTGTAACAGATATAAGGGCAAGAGAGGGACTGGGAGAACAAGAATTCGAATTACATTGCAAAGTTTGATGCAGACACTTAAACAAATCTTATGGTTATAACTATAAAATTTCCAGCCTATTGACAAAGAGCTGAAGCAGTTAGTGTGTAAACTATAAGAAATTATAATAACTACTCATGCTTGTTTTTAATTCATAATCCAACCACTCATTTCAAGTTTGACCCATCAGTGAACAAGTTGCAAACACTCAGCTTTTAATTTTCTCTTAGACGTGAGAGGATTTTCAAAAGTGAAAAAAACCCTCTTCTATTTCATTACTCTCCAGTAAGTGTATTCACACGCATCTATTAGTTTTTCATAATTATTAATCAAAATCACGATTAAATAATTAGTATCAAAATAGAAATCTGTAAACAACATCCGATGCGAAAATTGTAAAATTGGATTTCTTTTCTTTTTTGCAAGTGCAAGATTGAATTAAAAGAAGCAGGTAAAGTGAGATTTCTTCCAATGACATGTAAAGTTACAGTATAGAAACTTGAACATTAAGAACAAATCGCGTGAAATTAAAATATAGATAGATAGATCGAGACCTAAATAAAATGACAGGGTGACTGATAAAGAGAAAGAGTTCGATCCAAGATAGATCGAGAGGGAGGGAGGGCTAGAGAGACTAGGTTTTGCTGACCTTAATCGAACTGCGCTGAGAAGCTTAATACGGGGGTTCTAGAGAAAAGAGAGGCGATAGCCTGCGTGACTTTTACCTTTCGTGTCTTCTCTGACGCCGAGGGCGCTTGTTTGTGGGGCTATTTGTATCCGAAACCGGGGCTAGGAATAACGTTAATTGGAGGACCTCATGGGCCCATTTGGGATGTATAACTGGGCCATTTCTGGGCTTCTGGATTTAAAATGATTCGAGATATGGAGTGAACGATAAACATTTGGTTGAAATGCATAAAATTTTTATAGTTGTATTTTAAAGTATATTTTATTTAATATTTTTTTTTATTTTTTAAGATATCTTTCACATAACACATTATAAAAATTTTAAAAAATTCATTTAAATTAAATAAAAAATATAAAAATTTTAAATTGTTTCAAAAATATTTTTAAAATGCAAAAAAATATATTGTATTTGTTCATGCGGTGCTATATGTTTTTTTTAAAAAAATATTTTTTAATTTAAAATTAATTTATAATATTAATATTAAATATAAATTTTAAAAAATAAAAATATTATTTTAATATATTTTTAAACAAAATACTATACCAGTATCTTATATCAGAGAATCTTACCGGTCCTGCAATAAATACTATACCAGTATCTTGTATCTGAGAATGTTACCGGTCCTGCAATAAATCCTCGACTCTTCCATTTGAAGTCTCTGCTAACGCACAAGCCGCTATGGACGCATGGCATGTTTGGAATTGTTATCTTGTGAGATAAAAATTGCTGCTTTATGGTAAAATTAGTGTTCTAAATTATTTTCCTTTTGTATACTAAAACCAGGTCAATTTTTAATTAGCTTTTAAATAAATCATTCGTGCTGGGTTAATATATTCACGAAGTTTCCTTTTGAACTGTTAAGAACATACCCCTCCCATGAACCACACCTCAGATATTAATTGACACAGGAAAAAATGTCATGAATATCCTATAATTTAACCATTTTATTTTTATTTCTTATAAAATTATAGTTTATATCCTACATTAATTTAATTTTTAAATTTAAATACAAAATAAATATTTCTTTTAGTAATAAAGATATTCTCATACCAATTTTCACCCCATAAAACCATTTCATCTACTTTTAAATAAGCTATTAATCAATATTATATTTTAATACCTCTCAGCAAAGGAACACACATTTATAAATCCATGATGATAGAATAACGATGTACTTTCTCTAAATATTATTTATTCTTTGTTAATGATAATAAAAAATTTCTTTACGGGTTCAGCCTACTCCACCCAATAAAGTCCAAAATCACTCACTGTATGTGCCTTTATTATATTGACAGCACGCCAATACCAATCAATAAATTGTCTTTTATTTCCATGGCTTTACTTCTCTCTCTTTTTCCCTCTGCGACAAACCGGGAACATCCCACATAAAAAATAATAGGATGAAGGCAATTTTCTCAAGACAAAAAACCAAAGTATTTGTTGGAAAAAAAGAGAGAGTAAAAATAAAAATATTTTTTGGAGAAAAAAACAGACTAAAAAAACCAAAGTATTTGATAAAAAATATTATTAATGAAGACATTGATATCATCACTATCATTACATTATTATATATAATATGCTGTAAGTGTAATTATTATTATAAAGTGATAAAAAATACTAATCCATGTTTGTTTCGTCACACGTAAAATTACTAAAATCTCAACTACAATCGTCTTAATATAAAAAAATGCTTACCTTAGAAATAGGTTCTCGAAAGTGATTTATGAATTTGTGATCAATTTTTTCATGCTTCCCTGATTTTCTCTCCTTTATTTTTATTAATCGATGAAATAATTTTTTAACTTGTCTCCGTGACTTGTGACTTTGTCATATCTAATCAACGAGTCAATTATGCATTTTGTTTTTACATTTTTACATTATAAAATATTGAATGTCCCTCTGCTGTTAAAAAAACATCTCATCCTCTTCTACGCATGTTCTCTTCTGCAATCACTAGAAATCAGTGGGTTTTACTGTTATCTAACACGAAGCTTTGATATATATAAAAATACGATCTAAAAAAAAATCACACATAAATACTAATTTATAATTTTACTATTAAATATTTATTTTTAATTAGTCTGTCTTTTTAAAAACTTTACAGCTATTTAAACAAACAAGAAAACAACCTGAAAATAAAAGAAGAAATAATAAAAATTCCACTTAAAAAATAAAAAAATAAAATAATTATATATAATATCTAATTTTCTAAACTAAAGAAAAAAATACAAATAACAAAGAAAAAAATATTTTTCTCTGGAAACCTTGGTAAAATTAAAAAACAAATTAGTAAAATTACACGGGTAGCATTAAAAAATATTAGATAGAAGTGTAACATCGATCAATGTATAAGGTTAAGACTACAATTTTTCCATGAGTTTCGAGGTGCTCTGATTATTATTATTATTATTTTGCTGGACTTCATGTTAATCGAATACATTACGAAATAAAATCCGGATGGCAATGACAAAATCAATAATCATTTCCACGAAAAGCAGCATCACAAAGTAAAGAGAATATCGAAATCATTTTTTTTTACCATAATTAAATTTAATTAAAAATAAATTGAATTTAAATATTACAAAAAAATAAAATTCATTTCATTTCATTTTTTATATTACTATCACTATCACTATCATCATTTTATTTTTTCTAAGATTTTTTTTAAACTAGATAAGTATTTTAAAAAATTAATTTTATTTTAAATTATAAATAAAAAATTGAACTCTAATTTATTTTTATAATTTTTCAAGATAAAATTCATTTTTTTAAAAAAAATTCAATTGTTAACCATCAACATATCTTATTTTATTAAAACATTTTAATGGAGAATCAATTAGAAAAGTCACATACATGCTGTTCACCAGCTCATGACTTCAAATCCCAATACAAAAATCCAACCAACAGGCTCTTCCAATCCCATCTCTACCCATTGCCCATCTCTAACGTGTACTGCCCCACTCACGATAAAATCAGAAGCCCAGGTAGACCACTTTGCTGCATCTCTACAACAATGGCCTTTTCACTCTGCTCTACAAAGACCCTCCTCCTTTTCTTCCTCATCTCAGCCATTCCTATTGCCTTTATTATCTCCATGGAGCTCGCCAAGCCGCCAACCCACGTGTACCACTACCACAGCTCAGGGTTCTTCCGCGAGTGCGCCAAGTGGGATGATCTAAACAGTCGATTCCTCGTCTCCTTCATGGAAGGTGGCATTGGCGAGATCGCCGTCCCCGAAGGTCATGGATCGTCAATGGAAGAGGCTGTTTTACAGGAAGTCACGGTGGTTAAAGACCCTGACTTGACCGGGAACTCTTCTCTTGGTATCGTGGTTGACCGGCCGAGGAATCGCCTTCTGGTGGCGATTAGTGATGTGTTAGGGAACAATTACAACGCCCTCGCTGCTTATGATTTGTCCACGTGGGATCGTTTGTTTCTTACCAAACTTGGTGGCTCAGGCACGTTATTATCCTTATTCTTTTGCTCCTCTGGTTCCTTTCCTTTTGTTTTTTTGGCTAATCACTGTTCCTGTCCGAGTTGAATTCGATACAATTTTTTATTAATGTCATAGACGACACGCAGTCCATTTTCTCGAGGGATGTTAGGGCAATTTCGTAATTAAATAGAAAATATAATAAGGTTGCTACTTTCAAGAAGGCTCTTTGTATAAAGGCGTGTTTGGTTAAGGAGTTTTTTTTTATAAAAATTAAAATTACTTTTTTATTAAATTATTTTTTTTAATATTCTAGATTGTTTTAACCGGTGTAAATTTTTAAAAATAAAAAAAATATTATTTTTATATATTTAAAATAAAAATATTTTAAAAAACAATGATGTGACATTTATTTAAAAGGAAAAGCGGATGATATCATATAAAATAAGACATGTATTACCCCTATCTTCGACGTAACTTGTCGAATTATATTGATTAAGTCTTGTCTTGGACATGCACGGAATGTTTGTTCATGGTAGGATTGTTTCTAGAAGCAGAGAAAAAGGACTCTTACCAGCTAATAAATTATGGTGGTTGAACCACGACGCGACACATTCTCCGAAGACAATTTTACCCCTCTGGCAAGACACTACAAATTCCACCAGGGTGGTTGGCCCTCCCAGTGATTGCACCATGCGGCTGGTTGTCCATTATTCAATTAGAAATATTAAATGATCTGGGGGACAAGCTAGGTACGAGGCAGTGGCAGTGAGGGGCATTCCACCCCTAAAGTCTAAGAAAGATTCCAGCTTGATCATTAGATTTTTTATTTTTTCATGATGGTTAAGCATTTGGCATTCCCAAAAATTTCATATTTCGTCTTCCATCTTTGACTCTTCTTAGGGTTGTTTGTGAGTGAGTGTGGTTGAGATTATCTTAAAACTAATTTTTTTTTAAAACATCATAATGCCAAACAAAACTTAAATTTACAGGGAGGTTTCTTTCATATCGAAACTAATCCATCTAAATTCAACTCATTTTCAAATCACCCTACTAGTTTTTTCTTTTTACACCCCCTTATGAAATTCTAGTTCCTTCCTCATCTATAGTGAGTTAATAGAATGTGTATCCTCCCAATGGTCAAACGCACCTTATGACAATTGCCATCTAGGTTTCTTACTAATTGATAATAAAATGATGACTTGAAGCATGCTTTATGATTTTTAGTTGATTCTGCCTAATTCGTTGCATTCAATCTTGTAGACAACGAGAAATCCTTTGCCGATGATGTAGCAGTTGATGCAGAAGGTAATGCCTATGTTACTGATGCCAAATCTAATAAGATTTGGAAGGTTGGGGCGGATGGGAAGCTCGTATCCTCTATCAGAAATCCACTCTTCATTGCGAAAGAGTGGTACAAGAACCTGGTTGGGCTAAATGGGATTGTTTACCATCCAGATGGGTTCTTGATTGTCATCCATACCTTTAGTGGCATGTTATATAAGATTGACATAGCCAAGGAAGATCATGAAGTCAAGTTAATTGAAGTAGCTGGAGGTTCACTTGCATTTGGAGATGGTCTAGAACTCCTGTCTCCAACTAAACTTGTAGTTGCCGGAAATCCTTCGGGGAGATTGGTGGAGAGCTCCGATAGGTGGGAGACGGCGTCTGTTGTGGCAAAGTTCAAGGGGCCTGCGCATAGGTTGGCAGCAGCAGCTACTGTCAAGGATGGGAGGGTTTATCTTAACCACTTGCTTGGTATGGGATACCCTAAAAAGAAGCATGCTCTTGTCGAGGCTGTTTTTTCTATTTGAGAGGAGGGCAATTTGAGTTGTTGGTTATATGATCCGATTGAAGTTTCATGTAGCAAAACTGGCTCCTTGCTGGTTTTGGATCTGTAATATTGTGTCGCTACTGACTACAGAACATTTCAGTTCACTAGTGAAGCATTCTGTTATCCACGCCTGGCCTTAACTTCCCCGGAAGAATCCTCGGGACAGATCAGGATTGTGTATTGAAAATATTATATTTTTCTCGTGTTATTTTAATTACTTGCTCACCAAGGAGGACCAGGTTTTAAAAGTGATACACCATTACGATTTTAATACATGGTGGTAGAGTTTACAGTGGAATGATTGGTGAGATTGGTCCCTCGATTTAAACAGATCAGAATGCGACGACTTTATTTACTACGTACATCAATCTATTGATTATTCCACGTCATTGTCCCCTCCTGCTGTGCCTCCCATTCTCGCATTTTCCTGGTTACAGACGGTACACCGTTAGAGGTTTTCGTTATTTTGAAATATGTGAGAATAATATATATTTTTTTAAATATTTTTAACATAGCATAGTATATTAAACTAATTAAAAAAATAAAAATAAAAATAAAATTCAAAAATATATTTGAGTAGCTTCTCGCATGCAACTCTTCTCTTGCATATCAAGCAAAGTCAACCAGTTCAGTAACATGTTTGAGTTGTTCAAAACAAAAAGGGACAGGAAGATGAGATGTGAGGGAAGGTGGTGGTGGTATAGGTTATGGTTATTTTTTAAAATCTATTTTATATTAAAAAATATTTATTTAAAGAAAAAAATTATAATTTTTGTAAAGTATTTTTAAAACTTAAAAATAAAAATACATTATTTTATTTATTATTCAAGTTATTATCATGAGAGAACGACAAAGAAGAATTAAATAAAAAAAAACATAGATACTTAACATGAGGACTATTTTTATTTTTTGGAGAAAAGTTATATGTTAGTTTATCTACCCCCACCACACACAAAAAAACAAGTTAGATAAATTTTGATAGTGTAGTTAAATTGATTAAGTTAAAAATTATCAATTCGAATTTTATAAATTTTAGAACCACTAAATATTTATATGATTATTAACTTGAAGATCCGTTAGATTAGTTGAAAAATATACAAACTATTTTGAATATTTATATTAATAATAAAAAAATAAAAATTGTGATATGTTGGATGATTGATTTTTCATGTTTGTCTAATTTCTAAACCTTTTGGATTAAAACAAATAAAAGTAAGAACGAGCAAATGATAATTAATAGCAAATCTCTACGCAATTTAACATAATTTGGAGGATTTTATCCTCCCTGGTTATTTTAGGATAATATTTGAGAATGTAGTAATAATTATTTTATATTTAAAAATATATTAAAATAATATTTTTTATTTTTTAAAAATTATTTCTTACATCAACATATTAAAAAAATATTAATTTAAAATAAAAATATACAAAAAATATTTTTTTAAAATATCTTTAAAACACAAAAACAATTACCCTTAATGTCAAATGATGGGTTTGACTGTGTTGGTAATGGGAGATTGGATAAAGATTACATAAGGTTGAGAATCTTTCTTTCCTTTTATTTTGAAAAACCAGGGACTTATTGATTTTAATTGAGAGTACGTGGTAAAGGGAATTATAGCTTCAAGTTTGTGGTAAAGATCTGATCATGCAATACTAACAGGTTACTTTGTGTCTCCTCCTGTTGGATTTGTAGCTGTTTCCTGAGTTTGGTTTTGCAGGACTATAAATGTACACTTCAATACCGATAAACTTAAATTTAACAGGTTTAAAAAACTACGAGAATTATCTTTTTTGAATTCAGTCAAGAAAATAACCATATCTTTGACAAGATCAATAGAATGAGTATCCTGTAAAACATGAGGATGATTATGCATTCGAGTTAGAAAAAAAAAATTATTATAAGTTTGCACGCTATATTATATAGAGAAAATCATGGTTGTGTGTATCTAGAGAAACAATAGATGATCAGATTTGATGATTAGATAATGTTACATATACTTTGTACATGACAAAAATACCCTATGATAATTTTAATTACACAAAATACGCATGTGAAAATATCAAAAAGGCAAAACTTTCTTTTTTATTTAAATCTTTTTTAAGGTTAAAAATGTCATTATATTGTACATGGAAATTAAAAAAACCTAAAATATCCTTGTCTAATAGCTTATTCTTTTTAGATCTTGGAGGCAAAAAAAATTTATAAATATTGTAAAACCTTGATTAATAGTTATGAATTCTGTTAATTCTAGGAATAAAAGAGTATTTTTACTATGTTTAAAATTTTTAAAAACATTTATATTTCTAAATAATCTCTTAATGACCACTAAGCTAAAGAAAAATACATATCCCCATAGATCAAAGGCTTAAATTTAAGTTATTTAAAGGTAAAAAAATAATTTTACTGTAGAAATCCATAATAATTTGTGTGCACAGCTACAGTGAAATCCCGCAATTTAACTTTTGTTAATTTCTTTACTTTGTGTCTATACTGTGTCGTTTGTAACATCTGCTGACCTTGAAAAAGGATCAGCTATTATCAGGAAGGTAACCAAGCTCATCCCCAGCTTGATGTGTCTATAGCTTTCAGAAGAGCTCCGATGACTTGGGCATCGTGGGTTTGATCAGACACATTAATCCGAGAGAGACTGAAAGTTTTCTTTCGAAGTTCGGCGCCTTCACATTTCAGGTTTGTTTAGTGCTGTCATGATCAATGCTTTATACTCCACATATCAAATTGTTGAGTGATTTTTGATGCGTCAAACAGGGGCGGACAATGGAATTCGGGTGGGCATTGCAAGGAAGCTAGGACAATGAAACTTCAAGTATGGGCTGCCGTGAAAAGACTTATGTTGTAGAAGAGATTATCGAGCACATGAAAACTCCAGTAACTTTCAAAATATAACCATTTTCTCTGGATTTAGGATAGGCGGGCATCCATCCATGTCTGCTGGTAAGCGCTCAAGCATTCATGATTGCAGCCGCTGGTGTCTTCCTGGCGTTCCAGATACGTGGAATGAATTTTTGTATTTTCACCTGCTATCTAAACGAGGGGTTACATCTTAGCTTGTACACTCTTTTAGTTTTTTCTGCATCTTAAACTTGTTGGCGGTCATGTAGCGTCTCAGAAACACAGGGAAATTCTCGTTTTCTTTGTTTTCCGAAGGAGGCTGAGGTGTTTGCTTGAGATTCAATTTAATGGAAACTGAAAGAAATTCATCATTCTGGAATCACCAAGCCTCTCACACATGCCTGCACGCACCGCGCACAAATAATGCACACAGATGCTTCGAAGCTTAAGGTTAAAGTCAAAACAATTGCTGAACCATCTCATAAGAAAGAAACAAAGAAAGCAGGAAAAGAATATTGTCTTCTTAACATGCCAATTATTAATGGAAAACCGCATATTTCATCCTATATTGTTGCCTTCTGCAGGGAAAACAGCATATTTCATCCTGTATTGTTGCCTTCTACACGAAACTGAAAGATCAGTTTCAATCTCAATATCTATAACAATGTTTGACCTTTGCTAGCCTGTCTTATTGAAAAAGTCAAATTCACAGGAAGCACGCGTGTGCATATGTACAAGTAAATGCCAGGCATAGCTCAGTATTACGCTTATGTTCATTATGACAAGTGACTGGTAAATACACCCTACAATTACAGAAACATGCTCCATAACATCAAGCCATGCCAATAATCAATCAATGAGATTGGTGTTTCTTTGCTCTACCTTGGGAGACTGTGGAATCATCTCTTTTGGAACCTTCAGGTTTTCGAGCCCATGCAGGTGTCTGGTCTGGCCCATAACGATAATCATAGAATAGCTCCTCGCTAGCTTCTATACGCTCGTTTGCAAAGATGCCTACTCGATGGTCTCCTACTACCAGCATTACCTAAATAATTCAACATATTAGCTCAGTCAATGTCAAGGAATGAAAAACTAACATGAAGAAACTTGAATACCTTTGCATAGCAATTAGGATTTGATGAATGGTTGGCAAATTTCAGCTTATCCCCCTTCCGGTAAGCATCAAGGACAAACTGATAAAAATAAAAATAGCAAGCCACATTAATCCACAAGGATGGCCACGAAAACAGATCCAGAAAATCACATTGAAAATAGATCCAGCAATATATATATATATATATATATATATTGATGCTGCAAATTGCATTGAACTTCCAAAACTCTAAACCAATTCAGTCCTCCATGTTAGATATCATCACTCCAATGCTCAGTTGTCAAAGAGCAGTCATTTTGAACATGAGGTGAATTTGATCTCAAAGGATGACCTTATTATTATGTTCTTACACATGGAATTATCTAACTTGTAATAATTAACTATCACTTGCCTGATCATTCAAGTCAAAAAGGAATGATGAATTGGCACGGTCATAAATCTTCCCACGCTTATCTGCTTCTCGATGAGAGATCAATTCACCAGTATATTCTCCAAGATAATCATTTTTGTTGACAGGTTTCTGAAATCACATCATCAAATTCATTGGGCAGAACTAGTACACAGGTAATGAAGAACATGGAAACAGATGCAGGCAGTAATACCTTTAAAAAGGCTCCCCACCCAGAAACATCAGATTTTGCCAAGAGGATCTGAAGAATGAAACATAAAGAATGGGAAAACAGAAAATTTCTTTCAGAACATATCTATAATATCAGTACAAATAACAGTAAGTTTTTCGGAATGACTCACCCTCTGCTGCTGCCTTAGAAGAAGCCTCATGTTTCCACATTGGCCATCTCCTCGTTTCGGAGGCTCCCCTAATGAACCATCTCCACAGCTGCATAAAAACAAAACAAATTTGAAAAAATAAACAAAAATTAAAGGAAGTGGCAGTTAATGGGATGAAAAATGAGCAATCATGGCCATCGATAGATGCCCAGAATTAATTAACTCAAATCAGAGATCAAATTGTAAAGGCAACCAGTTCATGGATCACATAGTTCAATTAATCAGATCCATGATACTTAATAAGAGTGCTTACTAACTCAGGACAGAAAGGTTTCCATGACTGACATAATTAGTCAAACAACTAATGCTTTACTTTCTTTTTTTGATATGTAAAATCCCTCAACCGTCACTAGTATTCTACAAGTCACCAGATAGCTCCAAAACTGGAGACTTTGAAATAAAGACCTGGACTGATGCATTGTTCAGATGTTTGTTTGCTTGGCTCCGGTTCAGGATACAAAACACTACTTGAGCCCAAGAACTCAAAATTCTTTTGACTAGATAAAATGAGATCAATTTTCGAGACCACTAATCTTCGGTTGTGAACCACCTTTTTCAGCGCTAATCTTTTAACTGATGACCTACCCAACCCCTGCCCAACCATCTAATCAATTGAGACAGCCTATGGGACTAATATCCAGTCATCTTAGGGTGACAGTCTTTGAAAGGTTTCAAATAGTTTCATACCAGATGTTTAGACCACCCTGTAAATGTTCCTATAGTTTAGAAGGCATGTACTGGTCAGGCCAAAAAAAAGGGCATCTCATCAAACTTTGTTCTGGAGGCAACATGGCGTTCAATCTGCCACTCCTGATGGACACTAAGGTCTTATAGTATGGTGTGCGTGCAGCATAAATTATCATTCTAAGGACAAAGAGATTGCGTTAATGCTGAAAGGTGCTGTGTAGGCATGAGAACTTGACAATTTGATGACAAATGTTTAACAGAAGCACACTCGTATAAGAACAGAAAAGCAATATGGACATGGATATTTGCAAATGAAACAATGCTTATCAAGTATGAGCATATACAATTCTTTACCTAACCCAACAATTCCTACAAATATCCGGGTCACATTCGCGTCCAGCAGCAAAACATGGGCATTGTCTACTTCTGCATTGGCTCTTTGCACAGTGGCATCCTCTGAAGCGGTTTTTGCAACTTTTTGAGCACCTGAAGAATTTAAAGTAGACTGGTAATAAACGCTGTCCTGATTCAAATACTACTCATAAAGATGCTGTATAGTACAAGTGCACAAGAAACTATTCTACATGATATACATGTTGCATGAAAGTCTGTATTAAGTAGTAAACTTATGGAAGGATACTTACAACATACCCGCAATATTTCTCACAGCAAGTTCCATCATGCAGACAAGGGCACTGTTTTCCACACATTGACTGGCATCCACAAGGTGTATACTGCTTACAGGACTGATTTTTGCAATCAGCAATTCTTTTCCAAAATGATGGATGACCAGCAGACTTCCAAGAATATTTAAGTTTCCGTGCTCTTCCCCTCCTACGAAGTAAACGTGATCTTGTTGGCATATCTTGCTCCTACAGGAAACAAACAGTAAGAAAGGGATGGGTTTATAATGCAGAACCAACTTGTTTGGATGAAAGGTCAGAAACCTACAGGAAAAGAAAATGGATAGGGATAGACCCCTATGGAACTGGAAGGTAACAAGACAGAGAGAGGAGAATTGAAAGCAGTAAAGCATGACAATATATTTAAAAGAAATTGCTAAATAATGTTGGAAGTTAATATTACTATTCTGATAAATATATGAACATGATTCTCTACCACCCTTCTTTTTAAAGGGAAGCATATCTCTTCCTGAAAAATCGTTGGCAAGACTCCAAGAAAGACAGGAAACTTGAGATAGTTGAGACACATGGTGTCCTTTAGAAAAGCAAACTTGAGAATACAGTAGTATAATCCTTCCTGAAATATCATAAATAGTAATGCATACCGCATAATCTATATCAATCTTCCCACTGTCTTCTAGAAATGATCTTGGTGCAACAGATCCATGAGGCGTCATAGCTCCACTTTCACGCATGTAACTGGACACCTCTATACAAGTCCTCAAGCCTGAAAGTAAGTTCCTTGCAATAAGACAACTGCAAAGCACAAATCATACTTTGAGTGCAACATGAAACATAAACACATAAAAGTTTCGTTCTGTACAAAAGAAAAGTGAAGTTATATTGAATTTTTCAATTCCAGTAAGTTAATTAGAAGAGGGATGAAAATTGCTGCTCTTTTGGAACTAACATAATCATATTATATAACACTCGGTTAATAACATGAATTTATAGGGTACATCCAGGTTCCTAATAACTGAACATGGATTGCTCTTTCCTATTAAACAATTTTCAGTCATTTGACACCTACCAATGAGAAAGATATCTCAAGACACATATTATTGTTACCTGCATGCATGCATGAAATGTTATTTATATAGGCAACCCCATACCTGTTTTTCCCGAATATCTCCACTCCCTTCAGATATAGTTCTTTTTCAATAGGCTTCCACTCAGACTTTTTTAAAACCCCTTCCACTTGTCTTTCTACTGAGGATGACCATTTTGGTTCGGGCACTTCAAAGACATCATTTGATCCATCCCCAATGCTCTCCTCAGTGCCAGAAGAAGCAATTCCAAAGGAAACATTGGTAGTCTTTTTTGTGGTCATCTGAAATTCAATTTGATCAGTTGATTTTTTAGCAGTTGATCCACAACCAGGACTTGATATATCTTCAGCAGCGACATCCAAATGCAATAATCTTTTCTGTTTCTTAGTAAAATTCTGCGTATCATCAGGAAATTTTGACGAGTCATCTGATGCTATATCTGTACACTGTGACACTTTGCGCTTTCGCATGTATTCTTGGTTATGTATCACCATAGCAGAAATATCCAAATTCAGAGCTCCAGAAGCAGGTTCCAAGTTACCAGCAGCTTCTGAAATAACAGTTATTTCTTTCTCTGAAATACATCTTTCATCTATCATGAGGTCTACACTGCTTGGCTCTTCAGCATCGGAGGCTGCTGCAGTCTTTTTTTCCTCAGCTGAAGTTGCAGTTTCTGTCCTATGCAAGGGACTATTAACAGAACCTTCAGGCAAGTCTTTGAGAACACTTAGCTGAAAGGCATTTATGTTAATGTCAGACTCACAATTTTCCAAGCAGAAAGCAAGAACTCCAGATGAAAAACTATAACAGCACATGCAGCAGAAAATATATATTAGAAGTCATTGGTAACCACATGATCAGCCAAGTCCCTTGGGAGTGAATGAAATTTTCAATGATAGTAGTAAATAAGAGAGTGTACATACAGACATAATAGCACAAATAATCTATAAAGAATAATAAGTACTTAAAACAGAAAATGGTACAACTTTCCTGCAGGAGCAGCACAGACACAACAAACAAGTTAATTTGGAATCAAAGAGTAACTTTGAGTGGCTTGTTTACATGAGCAGTACAGACAGCACTATTACCAGCTCCACATCAAATAGCAGTCTCATGCTTCAGTAATCATGAAAAAAGATTAAAAGAAAAGGAAAAGGAGAGCATAGAATCATATACCACAGAAAGTTGACCTCTCCTATTCCTATTCCCTCTTATCTGCAGTTATAATAATTTTTGACACGTATAAGACTTCATCTGGGGTACAGTTTTTAACATTTAAAGCTCCAACAGTTAAACACAGATCTTGTTGACCAGAAAAGCATCACACTATTTTTGCAGAAAGTTTAAGATGTTCAAAAGATATTTTTCAACCAAAAAGCTCAGATAAAAAAAACACCTGAAGGCTACATTGATCACTGCAAGGTTTCCTATCATCTTCATATTCAGACCAGCATGATGGCTTTTCACTCTGCCAAGCAAAGCCTCTTATTAGATATAAAAGAACCTAGTATGTGTGTGTGTGTGCGTGTATTATACACACACACACACACACACACACATACAGCGCATATATAATGGAGGTTTCTACTCACAGGATTGATCAAAGTTTGGGAACAGCCATGGAGGCGGCAGTCAAATAGCTGTTCAATAGATGCAAGATGAAAAACATCAAGGTTGATGTAATTCAAGAATCATTTCAGTAAAATTCACCTCATGATTAAGGCCAGAAATGAGTACCAAGCAACGGCGACAGAATAGGTTATCAAAAGAATCTAAAGCAGCACCAAGGCTTTTTTCCAGAGAAATGCCCCTCTCAGATACTGAATCAATAGAATCTTTGACATTTTGGTCATTGCTATATTTTTCCACGAGCATCCTACAACGCTCCTACAATATCAAACTCAATAAGCCACAGGAAACCATTCTCAATAACCTCAAAGTAATACAAGCAAGGAATGCTGGAAGCAGTTCGAAACACAAAGTTGTTGATATAAATTCTTTAATACTACCTGGATTTCTGAAGTGCCAACTCCAATAAACTGGCTAACAATATTCAGTACCTCCTCAGCTAGTCCAAGTTCCTGAAAGACCATCCTGCCAGATTTGACAGATACATTGTGAAGTACTTCGACTGGTGGTAAGTAATTGTTAATTGATTACAACTGGTGGTGTCATCAAGATCAGATAGATAGCATATTTTATGTATTTCTTCCTCTGGTTTAAGCACTAAAAGCAACAAGGTTGATGATACAGGCACTCTAGAATATGAAGAACTACTATTACCACAGCCAAGAAGACTAAGAGCGACAATAAGAATCAAATCTACAAGAGTTTTACAGCTTTCAAACTGATCTGCCTTATTTTTTATTTGGGTCTTAATTTTTGTTCTTGACATATTCTCTAGTGTGAAAGTTAATTTGATTTTGTTCAACAGCATAGGTTTTGCATGGGTTGCTAGTTTAGCGAAAAAAATGGAAAGAGACAGCACAGTTCATTATTAAGAATGCAATCATGCTATCCTGAATTTTAAATGGCAGATATTGCATTCAAAATATATGTACCAAAATCAAATCAATCTGATTACCACAAAAAGCGATCTTCGCCCTCAGAAAATTCATGTTTCTCTTCCTCTGGTTCTATGTCTTCTTCACTGTCACTGCAAATCAGAGCTTCACTGTCATGTCGATCATAGTATATGCGTCTCCTGCCAACCACTGACTGGTCTTCAGCCATCCTCTGATTCCTGTGCTGCATAATTGCATACTTGAGATATAACAGAAAAACATAAAATCTGCATATGTACAACTAAATGAGAGAGCCAACATAAACATTAAATGCTTTGCATTATTTTCCCTAACACATTGCAGGTTAAATTTCTCCAAGTTAAAAAAAGAGAGGAATTGAAACCAAACAAGAACACTCAACAGGTAAATTCAACTGACATATTGTTTGTTTGCTTATTTATTCATCACTGGGTAAAATATGT
The DNA here is from genome assembly GCA_015708895.1 of Populus ilicifolia. Classification (NCBI taxonomy): domain Eukaryota; kingdom Viridiplantae; phylum Streptophyta; class Magnoliopsida; order Malpighiales; family Salicaceae; genus Populus; species Populus ilicifolia. The sequence goes on along the minus strand of SRLM01000076.1, from coordinate 268,689 downwards.
TAAAATTGAGCATGTACTATCTGACATACTTGTCCAAAAATATCCAGGTAGTATACGGAGGTATCTTCTCTACAAACGGAAGCTTGGTACTTGTTGAGACTGCTACTTCATGACCATTGATAAGATCTCTATCACCCGATCCTTGAGCGAATCCACCATACTTACAAAGAGGAGCTCCGATCCTCAAAGAAATCATTTTAGAAACTCCATTCTGCCCCATAAACGTTCTTGAAGTTGCTAATCTTAGCTGAGAAACATCAGCTAGAAGTTTCCTTCTGTTTCTCTCAACTTTATCCTGTACAAAAATCAAACATGAATTGCTTTGCAGTATATGATTATCGACCTAGTCATACACTCTTGAATATGATAAAACTTCACCGACTTACCTTTATCGAAACAACCCTTTCCGCTTGAATTTGTCTTTTAAGCTGATTCATCTTGTATGTCAGGTTTCTAATACCGTTATTTGACGGTTCTCCATCTGATTTCTGCCCCCACATATCAGCAATTTGTAAAAATAATAATCAAGAACCAAAAAAAGTTGTAACTGAATATATATTAAGGAAGAAAAAATCAGAGCATAAAAGCAAGCAATTATATAATAGAATCACAACTGTAATTAATGGATTTTGTATATATCATTATAAGCAGCTGGACAGGGCACACATTCAATAGATTAAAAAATATTAGGAGATTATCAGATGCTCCAAAAATAAAGACTGATAAGATTGAGAGCTTCAACTAATTCTCATTATTTTTCTATATGAAAGTGTGGATCATCCTAATTATGTTAACTCTGGTCAATCAATAAATGACCTTATCACACAAGGATCACGAAAACGAAACCTGAAAACAGTCTTACAGATATCAGAGAAATGAATATAGTGAGGAAACTGACTCTGAATTTAGAGGCAGAGTCGCTTGATTTTGACACCATCGCTGCTCTGCAACTCTCCACCGAGAAAGTGAGTGGCAGAGAGAGTGGAAAAGGTAAAAAAGAAAGGTCACATACGAGATCGACACGTGTTACCTGGTATGACGTGGCTTAGTTTGCATTTAATAATTGAATCCTGCCCGTTGATGAGATGTCATGCGTCGTCGAAATCCCCAAGGGCTAAGTTCGTTTGGCAAGGAGGAAGGAGTACCCCACGTTTTGCCTAGGTAAGTTTAAGATTTTTTTATTTTTATTTTTAATTGAGTGTATTTAGGAATTAGGAGAATAAATCCTGTTTAATATTTAATCTAAAGTTCAAACTGAAAAGGTTGAATTAAATTTTTAAAGGTTGGTTGTTCATGATATTGTGGTTATTTTTTATTTAAAAAATTCAAAAATATTTTTTTATATTTTGAAATTTATTTTTAATATTAGCATATTAAAATAATTTTAAAATATTAAAAAATCAATCTTTAAAAAAATAAAATTTTAAACTCTCATGAGACCTATCATTTGGAGTCAATTCCCTCCTATTCTGTTTTTCATTTAATAATAATAATAAAAGCTAAATTGTATAGGAATCCTTTGAACTATTAATCAAAGCATCATTAATGAACTAAATATTTTATGTCAACAATTCTTGTACATCAGTGAGAATTAGGTTTCCGTTCAAATCACCTTGTCATTTTTTATTTTTCATTTTTTTGGTAAAAAATTAAAATTATATATTAAGGTGTTTTTTTATAAGGTCATGTGATTTTCACACGCCAATTCCTTTATAGATTGAAATTTTCATTAACGATGGATTAAATTAGATCAAATAATTAATACAAGGACCATTAGCATAGATTTTTTATTCAAAGTTCAGCACGTTTGTTCAATTTAGCTTATGATATTTTTTCCTTTTTTTTCCCTCCTCTATGTTTAGCTCCTACTTATTTATATTTTGACTTAAGAGAGCAATTAAAAGCATTAAATTGGGGTTTTGGTTAAAGACATTTTGATTCCTTTGTTGATCGTAAATTTAGCTTTAGACTTGGAAGGAAAGTAATTAAAATCATTAAATTGGTTTTTGATGGAGGACATTTTAATTCCTTTGATTTTTTTGAAAAGATGATATAAGCCAGACTTAGTAATAATTTTGGTTAGCTTATTGTAAATTAATCATCTGAATTACATGTTTGATTTAGATTAATTTTATTTATTTTTTTAATTATATATTTTTTAATATTTTTAATAGTGTTATTTTAATTATATGACGTGAATCATGGGTTTGACGTGTAAACTTAGGTTTACTCTGTTCATTTTCATGGGTTATTTTTTAATTGAATATATTTATTTTTTTAATTTCACCTTTAATAACTCAATATTTTATTTATTTATTTTATAATTTTATCTTTCAATATTATATTATCTGAGAACTGAGTTTTATTTTTTTCAATTTATTTTTATAAAGTTATCTCGGTCTCATAAATTTATTTATTTTTCTCAATTTTAACCTTCAATATTTGATTCATTGGAAATAAAACTTCATAAATTTTTTTAATTTATTTTTTATAAAATTACTTTATTTACATGATTCAGGTCCCTAGCTTAATAAGTTTGTCTAGGTTCATTTAAATTATTTTTTATATCTTTTTTATTTCATGTTTTAATTTTGAGTTGGTTGGAGATTAGATTTTATATTTTTTTATTTATCTTTTGATCCAGATTACAGGCTTAACAGATTAATCTAAGTTGATCTGGGTAGTTTTTTTTATCATTAATAATATATATATATTTTAATTTTATCTATTAATATTGAATTAATTAAAAATTGATCTTCATAAATTATTTTAATTTATTTTTATAAAATTATCATAATTTTATAACCCTAATTACAAATATTTACAAATATGGCAAGTATAAATCTATTACTGATCACCTAAAATCAACATCTAATGGAGTAAATTTTTTATCAAATGATTTTTGTATATCACCTTTGAGTTTTCAAGAATACTCTCTGTAGAAACTACTTCAAATTGAAATAAATTTAATTTTCTGAAGTATAATAAAATAATTTATCTTAAAATATAATTACTTTCTTTTTTTGGCTAAAAGGAACCAACCTCCTTAGAACTTTTGGACAAGCCAAATTATAGCCCTTGAGCTAAAGGATTGTATTATATGAAAACCGGGGATTTGCAGCTGATCAAGAGTAGACTCCCGTTTTGGTTTTCTATCTCTCTGTCAATAACCCCAGAGCAATCTTTGCCTGATGTAAGTGATTCTAAACAGACGCAACACGTTCCTTACATACGTGGGCCAAGACAAACCTTGTATATAAATCTTACAATAATTTCCATCTAAGAAATAGAAAACCATTTTATTCAGTTCAATAATACAATTGAAATACATAACCTTCAATCTAAGAGTGCAAGCAGCCACTACAAGCAGTTTCAGAATTTATAATTTACAAGGACCTCCGTAGTCTCTCTCTGGAAAACTTCCAAGCTGAAAGGGAATGCAATGGTGTTCCTTCCCACCCAACTATTAGGCACTTTCCATTCTTTTCAAGAGTGCATGAATCGCCATAAGGAAATTGCTTTGGAATCAAGCTAGCTTGGTACAGGGACGTCTCACTAAATCCTACTTCCACCATTCTAAATCTTGAAAAGAATGCCCTCCATACATCTATTTTCACATTTCTAGCAATCCTGTCGGTGCCTTCCATAGCCACCATATTTTCTATCCCGTCAGAGAAGATTGCTTCAGCTATCGTTCTGTGCTTAGTGTTCTGTTCCAGGCAGGTCTCAATACAATCGAAATATGCACCATAAAAGAACAGTGCTTCAATGAAACGGTTCACAAATTTTGGTGAATTGTGATTTGCTTCAACTTCCCCGACGATCATTAATGAAGGATTAAGATTTTTAATCACTTCCATCAAATTTTCCAAGCAAGCTGGCCTTGAGAGCATTGTCCTGAGTATCATGTTAGAGACAACAACCACGGTTTCATCAACTGCTGTTTCAAATAGTTGCTCCTTGATTTCAGACATGCTAGATATCTGAATTGGTTTGAACGTGAATGGGAGTTTCATGGACTTAGCAAAGGTTTCTAAGCTCTTACCAGTCTCCTCTATCTTTTGTATGCCTCTCAAGCCAACAGCAGTTATCTTAAGATGGTCAAGCCGGCGTTGACGATCTGTAAGATCTTGCATCAAGGCCGTCCATTGAACTCCACTCCTGATTTCGAGGTCAATCAAATGGATCTTTCTTGCCGATCCAACATTTTCATTTATTGCTTTGGATCGCTGTGAGTTGCATTACCTGATTAATAGGAACTTTCTGGTAGACGCTAAGGTGAGCTAGATGTGTACTTAAACCATGAAGAGTTAAACATTTTGGTTTTCCCTTCATTTCTGTTGTGGGGAATCTTCCCGTTGCCTTGTCAATCCTCCTTCGAAGAGCTTCTGCGAAGTGGTACACAACCCTCTGAAGTGGATTGGATCTCTCAGATGCAACCCGCTCACCACGGCTTAGCAATCTGCTTGCACGATCAAATTGTCGGTAGCCTACCTTCTCTGCTGCTGCTAGCAGAAGGTGAGTGAGTTCCACATCCCTTTTTTCTTCCTCGGATAGGCCTGAGAGTGCATAACCAAAAGGGTGCAAGAGCAGGGAGAAATCATCATGTCTTTGATCAGAGAATTGTATGAACATTGATCCAGCTACTCTTATGATCTCCTCAGTTGACAGTTTCTTTCGACTCCCGAAGCAAGTTTCATTGTTAGCACTGCTGGGCTGGTTCGCATTCAACTTCTTGATCCCACTTCCATAATTGTGAAGGAGTTTTAGATATGATGATAGAGGAGGCGTATATTGCATCTCTTTACTATGCTCGACTATGTTCTCAAGCTTTCTGATTTCCTGCGTTGGCTGCGCTGGTGCTGGGAAACAATAACCAAGCAAGTCATCCGATGCCAAATTATTTGACTTGGGTGGCGATTGTTGTTGTTGTGGCTGCTGCTGGTGCTGATCTCTAAAGAAATTGAGCTCCTTGTTCTCTGTGTTATCTTGATAAGCACCATATTCAGAACATATACGATAAACCTGCCCCAAGTTTTCCATGGAAAACATTCGGTCTTGCTTTCCTTTGATCACCAATTCCTCTTTCTCAGAATCTTCATTATGACTATAACCACTCTGTATTCCATTGAAGTCGAATGGAACGAAAGAGAACAAAGCATTCGCCATCTCAGATTAAAAGCTAATCGGCAAATTCACAATATGGTTATCTAATCTAATGAAGCATAGACACGGTGCTGCTAAAATTGCTTGGACTGTCTTGGCTCACTCCATATGTTGATCAATGGGGACTGCTCCGCTAATGCCTTCTCTTTTTTACCTTCGCAGCTGTTTAATGATGCCCGGCAAATTCTTTTTAATATTAAGAAAACTTTCAAGTTTCAGCCGGTGAATGCAAGTCAATGGCATTGTAATAAAAACAAAGTGCATGGGTTTATCGAATCCTTGATTTTTTTTCTCTTTCTAAATTTCTGATTAATAGCGTGTTTAGTATTAGTTAAAACGCCTTCAATGAAAAATTTAGTTTTTTTAATTATTTTTTATTGTGTTAATAATAAAAATAAATTTAAAAAAATAAAAAAAATATTATTTTAATATATTTCTAAAAAAAATCATTGTCACAGTAAAAAAATATCCAATTAACTCGTACCTCTTTACACAGTCCACGATGCAATAAAAAAACTCCTAATAAAAATAAATAAATATTTTAAAAAATCAAGAAGGTTTCTTTTTTTCTCTTAAAGTTGAAAAGCTACAGAATGCTGGTCGATTGCAGGTTAAAAGCATTGAAAAGAAAAGCCAGGTGTCGCTAAGGTATAAGCTGAGATGAAAAGAGAAGGCATCAGCAGCTCCCTTAATCAAGTACTGTGAAGTCCGAAGGATGCAGTGCAACAATTGTGTCATTGATTGGCAAATAGATGGTGATATTTTGAACACGGCCTGCTTCTCTTAAAATAGAATAAGATTATAATTATTATTATTTTTTTGTATTATGCTAATAAGACTATTAGTCTGAGATGTCCTTATCCCTAAATCTAATTCGAAAGTAAAGAGCCGAGCGGGTAACAATGGTGTGTTTCTATAAAATTAGTCGATCCAAATATCCTAAGAAGCTCAGCCGAGCAAGAGTGGACGGCAGCAGCTCGAATTAATTAAACACGGGCAGGGAAAGAACACAGGGCACACCAATCACGGGCATGTAAGACAAATGAAAGAATCATCGATAAAACACAAAGTGCTGCCATCAGAAGTTTAATTTTGGGGCCAATATGTTTTATCGACGGGGGTACCCTTGCCAGCTGCTGAGCTCAATATAATAATTGCCTATTCGTCCGTAAATTATCACAAATACTCTGAACCCCGTGCATTATATGGGTAACGTAGTTATTTTTTAAATATTTTTTATTTAAAAATATATTAAAATAATATTTTTATTTTTTAAAAAATAATTTTTGATATTGATACATTAAAATATTAAAAAAATATTAATTTAAAATAAAAAATTAAAATTTTTTCAAAACTTTTTTTGAAATGTAAAAATGCAGTCCATCTCGTAATTTTACTATAAAATCAAAATAAAAAATATTAAAAAAACTTGATGGTTTCAGATAATTTTAAATAAAATATTCATTTTAATTCCCACACTTTCTTGAATATAATTATTTGGTTTCAAAAATTAAGAATAAAATTACTTGTGATTTTCAACTTTATTTTTTTATTTTTTTGATCTCTAGAGGTAACAGAGGTAAAAGAGAAAGTTGCTGAATTTCAATGATTAAAAAAAATAATCATCATTTATCCTAATTAAAACCATGAAAAAGAGTTAGTTAAGTGTCAAATAATGCTTTTTACCATGTAGAGTTTATGCTAAATGTTTTTTTTCCCTTAAACTTGCTATATGGTAAATTTAAACTTGTAAATAATTTTGATTTTAAGTTAATTGTGGGTTTTTAAATCATGTCTTGAGTTGTTTAAGGTTATAAATATATTTTACAATACATTCATGTTATTTTTTTTATCAAAATATGATTTAAAATGATTTTTTATTAATTTTTAATTTTATAAATTTTTATATTAAATAAAAAAATTATTAAAAAAAATTGTCTTAGCCTAATTAAGCCAATAGTGTGGATTATAAATTTAGTTGGTTCACTTCTGTTAGTTAGTAATTATGTTTATTATATTTTTTTAATTGTATAAATTATTATTGATTTATTTAATTAAATGCATGTGAACTTTTTAATTTATATTTTTAAATTTTTTATGTTAAAAAAATATGTAAAATGCTATTGTTTTGGGGACAAATATCCCAAAGAAATATTTATATAGGGCACCTGTATTGAAAAAAAAAAAACATCAATAAAATTTTTCATGGTACCGAAATATGACACGTGTCAATTTTTACACTGATAATGAAACTAGCTGGCCGCAACATGTGATGAAAATATAATATATATAAAAATTATATTAGGATAAAAATAGCACAACGACCTCAATATATGAAAAAAGTAGAGGAGCGTAGGAAAATATTAACCCTTTTTCATAATATAATATTGATGAAAGTTGACCTCTTAATATTTTTTATATTTTACTCTTCTATGAAAAAAATGGGACACGGAAAAAAAAATCACCATAACACTTTCATAGTTAAGTTTGAATTTAGAATAAAAAAATATTAATTAAAAAACTCGTAATTAAAGAATTTTGAAACGAGTTATACACAGGATCTAAATAATAAAATCAGAATATATTCATAAAAAAAAATGTATAAAAAACGTCATTTCCAATAGACCTTTAAAATCAAGGGAAAGAAAAACTAAACCCAGAAATCCTGTGTTTATTCTCTTTGACCCAACCTTTGTTTGGCTTTTGAACTTGAATGTTCTTGTCGATTTATTTATTTATTTATTTTTATTCAACGGGAAAATAAAAGGATTGTGACAAAAAAAAAGGAAAAAAAAAAGAAAAAAAAAGTGTTCATCCTAACACTCAATAGCTCAGGGACCAAGCCTAGGTCCTCTCACGACCTCTGCTTGAAACTGAAATCAAAACCTAGCCAAATGGGCCATGCCTGATTGATACGTGTATCGCACCTAAGAATATAACTTTGGTGGTGTCTGTTTCTAATTTGAGTACTTTTGACGTCAAGCGCTACCCTTCTCTTTTTATACAATTAAAATAAAAACAAAAATAAGCACCAACCTTCTCTCTTTATTTATTTTTCTTTTTTTATTCTTTGAAAACTAGGCTTACCCAAACAAAATAATCTCCACGAGTGAGGTGCAAAATAAACAAATAAAAAAAACTTTAAGAGTTATGATTAAATTAATTATATTTTAAATTTGCTTTTTAAAGTTCAATAGTTCGATGTGATAAAATCTAGAATAATTAAAATTTTATCTAATTTTTAATTTTAGAATTTCAAGAAATTAGTAGGTGTGCATCCAAACCAAAATGATTTAAATATCCATAGCTATATATATGTAAAAGCAAACAAAAGGTAGAAAGGATGGAGAAAAAAGGCCAGTTTTGCTTTCCTTTATGTAAAGTTCTCTTTATGATAGATGCGTGGCCAGCACGATAATTAATAAATCCGTGGAGATCATGTGAACCTTTATTAATATTTTGTTTCGATTGTTTTAATTATCGGTGGAACTGTTCAAGATTCTTGGTGTTTAAGTCATGTTGATTGGTGTTTTAATGAGCGTTGATCAAAGGGCTGTGATATTTCAGGAAGCACGGGCTAATAAAGGATAAACAAAGATAAAATCGACCAGATCATTCAAGTTCAAAAGCCAAACAAAGGTTGAGTCAAAGAGGATAAACACAGAATTTCTGGGTTTAATTTTTTCCCTTGAATTTAATGGTATATTTGGAATGAGTTTAATATTAATTTTTTATGAATTTATCTTAATATTATTATTTAGTTTTTAGATTTAACAGGTTAACTTGACTTAATCCAAGTTGATTTTTCTAGGATACTTCTTGTAATTAAATTTTTTAAATTTCATTTTTTAACACTGAGTTAGTTAAGAATTAAGTCTTGTAATTTTTTTTACATGTTTTATATGAGATTATCTTAATCTAATGACCTTGATAATAAGTTTATTATGAGCTCTATGTTTTTTTTATTATCTTTTTCATATAAATATTTTTTTTACTGGACATTGTAATTTTTTTATTTATTTTATGAGATTATTTTTATTTTATAATTTAGGTTGTAAATTTAATAAGCTAATTCAATTTATTTTTTAGAGTTTTTTTAAATTAAATATTTTTTTAATTACATCCTTTAAAAACTTAATTTTTTTGTTTTTTAATTTTATTTTTTAATATTAGATTATTTGAGAATTAGGTTTTGTAATTTTTTTATGAAGTTATTTTAGTTTTATGAATTTAGTGTTTTTTTAAAAAAATAATTTTTAATATTAGTTATGTTAAAAATAAAATTCTGTGATTTTTTAAATGTTTTTATTAAATTATCTCGGTAAGCCTTCGATCAACCGGTTCTGGAGAACTGGCATACGAGGAAATAGATCGACGTTCGATATTTCTATTTAATAACCGAACTTTATCGACAAGGTCGAGGGGACCATGTGATTCTGAATGGGGTGATTTACCGGGGCTGGGAGCTTTTATGACATTTTGAAATGAATCTGGTCGAGAACAGCAAAGAGGACTGTTCCTGCTCTTTTCATTCCATCTCTCCTTATCTTTTTAGACCGGTTCCAGGGAAATTCTTTATTCATGAATAAAATATCCAGTAGTAAAGCAATGAGAATACCTTGAGAAGAACCCTCCACTGTCTGCTGGAAGGCGCCAGATTGAAGGTGCAGATGAAGAAGAGAAGACGGTGCTCTTAGCTCGGAAGGTGTTACCTTACCAGTTCAGCAGGATAATTTAAATTATTTTTTATTAATATATTTTAAATTTTATCTTTTTACAAGAGTTAGTTGAGATCAAGCTTTAAATTTTACTTATTTATTTATTAAATAATTATTTTAATTTTATGATCTAAATTACAGATTGAACAAGTTCATCTATATTGATTATGTTTATTTATTAGTATCTTTTTTAATTAAATATTTTTTAATTGAACTTCATAAATTTTTTATTTATATTTTATGGGTTTATCATAGTTTTATATTACTAGTTATAAGTTTGATAAGGTGGTTGGGTTGATTTGATTTATTTCTCTGAATTCTTTTTTAATTGATTCTACTTTTCAATACCATTCTCCAACAACTCAATTATATTTTTTTATAGTTTATTTTTTAATTTTATCCTTTAATATTAAGTTTGAGAATTAGACTTATTGATTTTTTTCTATAAAATTATTCTAATATCGTGAATTTAGTTTTTTTTCTCTTGATTTAAATCTTTAATGCTAGATTTGTTAGAAGAGGAGCTTTGTATTTATTTTTTATTAAGTTATTTCAATCTCATGATTCAAGTCGTGAATTTAACATGTTAATCTCAGTTGATCATGATTATTTTTTGTCATCTTTTTAATTATTTTTTTTAATTTCATCTATCAATATTGAGTTATTAGAAATTGAGCTTCATATTTTTTATTTATTTTATATGAAGCTATTTTAATTTTATAATTTAGATTGTAAGTTTGGTAGGTTAGCATGAGTTAACTTAGATAATTTTTGTTTTTTTTAACAATTTTTTTTAATTTCATCATTTAATATTTAATTGATTAGAAATTAGATTTTATAATTTATTTTAATTTATTATTTATATAATTATCACAATGACATGAGTTATATATTTATCAGATTAATCCATGTTGATTTAATATATTGTTATCCTAATATTTTTAAAATATAATATCTAAAATATCACTATATCAATAAAAACATATTATTTAATATATATCATATTCTGAGTTCATGACTAAGTTTTTTTTATAAAAAAACAAGTTAACAATACAAAAATATTTTTTTATATTGAAAAAATTGATTTTATCCACAGTGAAATGCATTACAATTACTAGTAATTTTTATTTTGTGACAACAGCTACACAATTACGAAGACCACGGGTAAAATCAGGATGGTATTTTGAAATGTTTTTGATATTGTAATAGCTTTTTATAATTGTGGTATGGAAATGTAGTCCTTAAACAGAGAATGGAAATAAAAGCTTCTTAAGGCAGGTGACCTTGTTTTCTAATAGAATTAAAAAAAGTGACCAGTTTGGTGGGTCTGTATACGTAGCTTTCTATCACAGCTATCTTCACTCATCAGCGAAGTGGCAAGCACATGTCAAAAAATTCACATGCCAAGCCTATCCTGTTGACATGGTTGGAGCGATTGACAAATAAGAGAATTCCAGGTGTTTTGACTAATTTTAGAGCTTTATTTTCCTCCCAGCGGGAATATAAATTTACACCTAAAAATGAATAATCCTACAATTTTTGGTACAACATCACACCTACTCATTAGAATGGTTTATTTTTATATTTTTTATTTACTTTGAATTAATATATTTACTTTACAATTTTTTATTTTTTATTTACTTTGAATTAATATATTTTAAATTATTTTAATGTATTTGTATCAAAAATATTTTTTTAATATTATTAAAATATAATTTAATATAAAAAATTATTAAAAAATAACCACAAATAATAAAAACAAAGATGGAGACAGGCCAGACTCAACATCTATAAAAATATTTTTTTCAATTTTATTTTTAATGATCTTTATAATTTTAATTTAAATAATAAAATAACTTAAATTTTAACTCCTTTTAATTTTATTTTCTGTTACGCCCCTGAATAAAGGAATGCAACATATTATATTACAGAGCAATTGCCCTGCAGAATGAAAAATAAGAACATACTATTAAAAAAGAAAAAGAGGATAGAGAAGGTCGATTTCAGACCTTGTCTAATTCATCCAGCTCACAAGTTTCAGCAGAATTCCTTCTTCTTACTCTCTTACAAAGCAAGATCACCCCAACCCAGATAAGACCCTTCACAAGTCTTACCATTCCAATTGTTACCGTCAGGTAATACAGCCACCAACCAACCATGTCAGCCACTGCTAAATCCATCAGCAGCTCTATCTTTGCCTCTGCCACAAAAACCAGAGACTCAACTTCATTCCTTAACCTCCACCACCACAAAGTACCACAGCTCAAAGCTACAGTCAGCCTTTGTTCCCACTTCTCGTCTCTAGCCGCACCAAAAATGGTGTCATCAACCACTGGCTTAACAACAGACCTGGACCAATGGATCATGGTCTCATGCAACCCCAAGAAAAATATAACTCTACTCAAGAAACTTCTTTGAATATCAAAACCAGAACCATCGAACATCCCAGCAGATACGCTCCGTTGAACGCCCAAGCCAACACAAATCTGTAGCGTACATAACATAATCCATGCAGTGTACAATCCGGGTCGGTAAGTTGCGCCTGTTGACTCACCTAGAAGGGTGATTTTTCCTGTCAAGCCATGAATAAGAGTGGCTATGCTAACAACTGAAACAAGAAAGTACAGAACTGCTGTATTGATTGACAGGAATAAAGATGTGATGAAAGAAGATGGTGGTTGTTGTACAACGTCAGACGTGATGGTCAGCAGATAGTTGTAACTGGAGAGCCTGGTCAGGAGGAGAAATGAGAGGGGCAGCAAGAGACTGAGGAGGGTAATGATCAAGATATGGAAGGGTTCTACGAAGATGGCGCAGCCCAAGAGCTTTTTTGCCTTCTTTTGCAACCCCATGGTTTTGTCCTGGAGCAGATACGACTTGGTTACATGACAAGAAACATAAAATGAGGTCTAAATTTATGTGACAGAGAAAGTGGTTATCACGTCCGTGGTTTAAATTAGTTGAGACCGGGCACTGTCCAAGCCCATGCCTTTTTTTTTTAAATGGCCTGATCATGGAAATCGCTGATAGGATGTCCCCCTCAGCGGTTGAGGCTATTTTTTTTATTTTACTCTTTGTTAGTTTGGTGGTTACCATTTTAAAATTATTTTGCTGCTAATTGTTTTTGGATTATAGGTAGGGGTAGGTCTAACTTGTTGTTTATGGTTGGATATTTTTTGCACAAAATAATAATTAAATATTCAGGTTTTTTACATAAAAAAATTTCAAATGTAAATCAAAAACTTATATATACATGTAATTAAATAAATTAAGAATTATATATATAAATAAATAAATAATTCAGAAAAAAAAACTAGAAAAATAGAGAGATTAAAGTATATCAATATATCTGATCTTGTAATAAGGGTTATTTACCCTGTTGTTTTTTATAAATTTATTTTTTATTTCATTAAATGATAATAAAAATATAAAATTGATTGAATAAAATAAAAGAGAAAAAACTATTATGCAATGCTCTATATATTAGAAAAATAATTAAAAAATAGATATTTTTTATTTTTAAAAATAAAATTCATCTATATAAAATATAAAAAAATTATAAATCACTTAGAATAATCTTTTTAAAAATTATATATATATAATAAAAAACAGTAAATATTTAAAAAATGCTAGACAAGTAAAATAAAAAATGCATAGAATAGTATTCATTGAAATGTAAATTAAAAAATTATTACAAAAACATATTTTATTATAAAAGAAATGCAAAAAAGAAATGCAAATAAAAATGAAAAGAAAGAAGGGCTGCTACGTCCGGCTCATTTGAAAAGGGCCCACATGGAGACCCTTAATTTTTTTTAAAGCTAAGGGTGTGGTCCTAATTTTTTTTAAAAAATAAGTTAAATAACACGCTGTCTGTAATAGTGTAGATTCCAGCTATTATAATGTTTGAAAAACATAGCCTTATGATTTTTTGATTTAGAAACTTAATTTTAATTTATTTTTTATTAAAAAAATATAGATATTTTAATAAACTCATTAGTAATCTTAAAATATCAAAACAAAAACCATAAAAAAACTTAAAATCAACTCAAAACCAAAATTTTCTCAAACTTATAATTCAGTGATAATTTTTTAACACTTAAGTAAAATTCTTCTTCTCAAATAAAATTTATTAAAATTAAAATTAATTATTTTAATTATCAGAATTGATATAATAATAATTTTGAATGATTAAAATAAAAGATTCACTGCTCCAAACCACAGTGAAATATGATAGGGAGCATAGTTGAAAGCTATATCGAGAAAATGTCACACCGCTTAGTTTCTTTTATTATATAACGTTTTGCATGATTACAGGTTATCGACCCTAATTGACTTTGTAGGAACTAGTTTTCAAGGTAGTGCCATGTTGTGGTTTGAGTAAATAAAAATAAAGTGAAAAAATAAAAATAATATAAATAAAAATTCAAGAAAAAACTATTTAATATTGTGATTAAACTCAACATGTCAGTCTTGAAACCCCAACCCCAGCCCCATTTCTTATCTAATCTCAAAAAATTGTATTGTCATGGGGTCCAAAAACAATCCACATAATAGATAAAAATTTAATTTGATTTTAAAAAAAAATTAAGATAATTTTTATTTTTTAATTTTGAGATAATAATTTATTATATTAATCTAAATTTTATGATTTAACCAGTCAAATCTATAATTCGGCTAGTGAACTTTAGTAGGTTTAAGAATTTTATAATTTTAAACAAAATTATTTTTTTACTTAATTAACCTATAACAAAAAAAGATACTTGTAAAATCAAGCATAAATAAAATCTAAAAATATTTATTTTATAGTGGAATAATTTTATATAAAATAAATTATTTTAATTTATAAAAATAAATTTAAGATTAAATAAATATTAAAAAATAGAACTAAAAATGACAGAAAGAAAAGGAAAGGGGAAATGCGAAAAAAAGAGGGATAAAATGCGGGGAAAAAGCAGCCATCTCCCTCATTATTTATTTAAGTTGCAACCAAAGTTTTTAAGCATATAAAGTACAAATATTTATCAACCTTCTAAACTGAACAGAGGAAGTTTAGCCAACTTACATTTAAAATTCCTCGTCTCTCTCTGTTAAGCTAGCTGCAATAAATACGACCAAAAAACTTTGTGTTATGCACCGGCAAATATTAAAAAACATTGAAATTCTCTGAAACGCTGTGTTTCAAAAGAAAAGTTCCAGATCATTTTATCCCAATGTTTTTTTTTTTTTGAGAGGCATGCGTTAACCCATTACATTAATTGCATTATCTATGAGTGAAGTCAACGGATTAGATAGACAAGTAGAGAGAACATGTGCCAGTCATTCTTCTTTTGTGCTATGTTTTGAGTGGAGGAGTATATCGACGTTGTTAATTTTCTATGGATTGTTATTTATTTATATTTCCTGATATATATTTAGTTGGAGTTAGTAGAATATTTCATTATTGTATTAGCAATTGATGCCCTATAATTTCTTACATAAATATCGTGTGATGAACATGGCAGATTTTGACCAGTTCCCTTAACGTACTTGTCGGCATGACATCTGTCACCAGTCTTCCAATCAATTTCCTGATACATATAATTAATTGTAAAGGGTAGTTACAGTAGTACGGTTTTGAGTTTACTTCTTAATATTATTGATGTAAATGCTATAAATTTCAAGGTTATTAGAAATTTATTCAATTATTAATTTTAAAATTTTAAAAAATTAGCTGACCGTACATTCATGGTTACCCAAAAAATATTCTTAATATATATTTATTGATAAGTATCATGTTGATTTTCAATTGTTTAAATAATATTTTATTATTGTTTTGGGATAGAAAAGATGAAAATAATAAAAATATAAATATTTTTAGTTGAAAAATATAAAAATAAATATTATTGGACAAGTTAATCATCGAGTTAAGTTTTAAAACTATGATAATAACCACTTTTATTCTTGTATTAACCTGGATTAACATTCAACTTTTCTTTTGACCCAGACATTGCCACGTGTCTATTCCTAAAATGAATTTTAAAATTATAAAAATAATTATTTTTATTTTTACTCTGACTTAGATCAACTCGAGTTAACCGACTCATGACACGAGCTTTGCCTCGAATTGATTCTTAAGTTGGATTTTAAACTTATGATAACAATTATTTTTATCTTTATATATTTTAGTTGAATAATATTGGAATTGAAAGTTCTTTTACAAATATATTCAAGAATAAAAAATAAAAAATATTGTCTTTGAAAACGTGTTCTTTATATATCTCCTGTTTGGAAAGTATAAAAATTTAGCCTAAAATTATCTTGTAAATAAATTTATTTTTATACCTTTTTTTTGTGTCTTCAACCAAATACATTTCTGTCTTTGTCCTATAGCAGTAACAAAATGCTACTTTAGGAATGAGAATGGTTGTTTACAATAATGAGTTTTAATACAATTGTAACTATATATCAAAAAAGAAAAAGAAAAATTGATAATATCCTAAAAAATTCAAGTAGCTTGGAAATAAAACTCTCATATTGAATAATCGGTTAATCAATTGGTCATAACAATCATATTAATTATCTTTAGCCAATATGGTCGTAGCTTACACTTGGTGCTTGGCAAGCTAAGGTGGTTTGTTGCTAGTACTTGCAAAAAATCTCTTTCAGTATAGGTAGAGACTCTTTGGTGTTTAAATAAATATTTTTTTATAGAGAGAAAATACAATAATATTATAGAGAAAGATGCTATGAAAATATATATGTAGTAGAGAATAAAGTTTATGAACTTTTATTCTAAAGGTCTCATAGTATATTTATAACTCATGAATCTTGTTCTTTTGCAAAGAGAAAAGTCTAAAGTGTAATTTTACTCTTATGATATTTTAAGTTGTATTTTACTTAAAATAATACATATTAAATCAATATAAAATATTGAGGGACTCGCATAAGGTTCTAAAAAAATTCTTGAGCGAGTGTTGGGCTCGGGTAAGGTGCCCAAGCCCTTTAAAGGTGAAATTGGGTATGAGTGCGCTGTCTAGACCTAAACACACTAGGTTTGAATGTCATAGCCTGAGCTAATAAAAGGAGAAAGTAGTTTTAGGCACGCTGCCAGGACCCAAACATGCTGGGCTTGACCGTGACAACCCAAGCTCACGAGGAGTAAAAGTGAGCTCGGGTGCATTACTTGGATCTAAACATGTTGGGCTTGGGTATAACAATCCGAGTCAATGAAGGGTAAAAGTGGATTTAGATGCATGGTAAGGATACAAAAACACTAAGCTTTGACGAATTAGATGTGAGAAATGGGTTTAAGGTGCACTCTCGAGCCTAAGCAAGTGAGGCTCGGGCATAAAAGCCCAAGCCCATACTATTTGCATGGGCTCAGGCTTTTTATCCAAGCCAATACTTTTTAGGGAGTTGATTTCTAATTGTTATACCTAAGTTCACTTTTTATAGGCTCCTGTTATTCTTCAAGTTTGAGATACAAACTAGAGCTTGAACAGATGTTTTAGTTTGTCTATTTTAGGGAGTTTTGGTCCATTTTACATGTACCCATCAAAAACCATTAATTATAACTGATTGTTACCAAAATTTCAAGCATTTTGGATAATGGTGACCCAAGAAAATAAACTAGTAGCAAGCTTGGGCAAGAATAAAGGGCACCAACCTCAAACTACTACTTCCATGCAAAATAATTTAGAGTCCTAACCAACCACGGGAAGACTTGGTTCAAAATTTAAAAGATCAATCACTTTCCATGTATTTCTTGATAACATCAATTTCACAAATGCCTTGAGGATGCTTTCAAAATTATTTCCCTCTCATGGTGCGGATTTCTAAACTGCAATGGAATTATCATGCTATGGTCGAATGACTGCAATCTGACTCTTCACTCCTTTTCTCAACTAATTTCAAGCTTCTTTGTTTGTTTCTCATTGTATTTGGCTTAAATGACATGTTGATCGAGATGTTTATTTCAGATGTAGTTTTTTTTTTCAATAATAAAAGTATTATATGTGTGTCAATTAAAACTAAATTTTTTAAGTGATAAAAAAACATTAAAGAATAGAAGAAACCTCTTTAACTACAAAGCTACTCTGTTAAACATCCATCCACTTATATTTCAAGGGAGTGATTTTGAAGGTTTTTATAGATGTTATACGGAGTTGCAGTGCAATTTGTGATTCATGATTTCTAATTTTTTTAAATTAATATTTTTAGATTATTTTAATGTGCTAATTTTAATAAATAAAAAATAATTTTAATAATTTTTAAATAAAAAACACTTTAAAAATAACCTTTTTAAACACTTCCTAAACACATCCATTGCACAATTGCTGCTGATACAATTAAATCAGGGTAATTATTCTTTTTTTTTCTTTTCTTGGCTTTTTTTTTTGTTTGCAGGAGAGAGCACACAAATTTAACAGGTTGTTTTCTTTTCTTTTTGAAGACTTTTTTTTTAACTAAAATTGAAGAGAGAGAGAAGCTTTCAAAACCAATTCACAATGCATTCGGAAAATTCTAAAATATTACCTGTTTTTATGTCCTTTTGAGATTTTTTTTAATTTAATAGATTTGTTATTTTTTGGATCCATTTAGCTGAGATGATACTGACACGTCAAATGAGAGAGTGATTCCACATCATGACTGTATTTAATAGATAATCAAGCAGACCGTACGACTCGAAGTGGCGTCTTCGAAGCCCTGCACTCTTCAGACAAATTCTATAGTTTAAATGTGATTCTACCACAAAATAGAGATGTCCTCTTTGTTTTCTTGTTGCTTTTCAGATCTTCTGGTGTGTCCACCTGTCCTCAAAAGTGCTGCTCCTTTTTATCTTATTTAGATCTTTTGATCCATGGATTGGCAAGTTAACTGGCGGCCGGCCGGCAGCCGGTGCTATGCATGATGCTTAAACTTCATAATTTTTATTTCAGTAGCGAGAGAAAGAAAAAAAGAAAAGAAAAGGAACAAAGCATTAATTACGTCGTTATCCTTATCTCAGTGGTTAACGTTTCTACATCAGCGCCACCCAGTGAGATGAGAACAATTTTTAATGACAGACTGCTCGTGCTTGCTTTTATCTGAACAGTTCCCGGCCCACAGGGGTTGGAGAGTGTCATGTCCTGCAGCCGGCAGCTATTTTTTTAGATTAATATGGGTTATCGATTTGTTTTTGAAAATGTTTTTTTTTAATATATTAAAATAATATTTTTTATTTTAAAATTTATTTTTAATGTTAATATATTGAAGTGATTAAAGATACTATTCATCAAAATAATCTAAAAATATTTAAAAAATTAATTTAAAATAAAAATAAATAGATTTTATCCTTAACAACATCTTTTGCAGCTCAGCTCTACCTACCAATCTATCTCCATTAAGTTTGCCCTTCACCTCATCTCATAGGTTATCAGAAAGGGGACATAGGGCAGCCCTGCTTGGGCAAAATTAGGAAACCTCTCTTAATTAAACTTGTCCTCTTACATTTTATGGTTCATACCAGGAAGGTTGCTTGTTGCTAATATGTGCAATGACATTGTCACCTCACCAAATCCAGCAGTAACCAAATGCATTGCATCTTTTTATGCTTGGCATGTTCCGAAATGTGTCTGCACCCACAATAGAAGAAGAAGAAGAAGAAGAATTATTTCTTACATGGCATGCTGACCAAGATAAGAAGTTCCACATGGCAAATCCAAAATGTGCATGGACACAGAGATGGTCTCGCTCTTCTTTCAGCCAATCAAGTGGAGGGAGAGATGGGGCCTTCATGTTTTTCCCATATGAAACAAATATCTTGACATTTATGAGCAACTGTGCGGGTGGGTTTATTTTATAGCAAGGTGGGGGTGGTGCTGATGTATACATGGTTGTTCATTGCTTTAATATAATATAAATGTGTGAAAAGAAAAATGAGAGAAAGCAAAATATTGAGGTTCCTGTCATCTATTGCCTAACTTCCTTCTCTCCTTTCCCTTCTCTCTCTCTTAATCAATTTGATTCGAGTATGATCCCAATCCTCATCTGTCTTCTTTCACTGACTTCCCCTTGTTAATATTCAGAGCACTTCTGTGTTTCTTCAAAGCATTTTCGGGCATAAGTTAGTAAGAAGCGGCATAGCAGCAAAAGGTGTGTCATGGATAGTTCTCCCTCTAGAAAATTGGACTCTAATGTTTCCGAACTCACCCCAGAAACTCAAACATCTAAAAGAAGGTGGGTTGGTGCTCTTCTTTCTTGCTTTTGTTTTCTTTTATATTCTCGTCAAGTATAATTTCATTTTGAAAAGCTAGTTGATTTTGATGCATGCATGTTTCTTCCCAGGCTTATTCTATACTTTATAACCCTGATTTATTTGAGAATATTGTGCTTGCTTTGTAGGAAGATGGTTGAGAAGATTGTTGTTAGAGTGAGGATTGGAGAAAATGCTCGGAAATTAAAGAACGAAGGGCCACCTTCTGATTTCTGGTCTTGGAGGAAATATGGGCAAAAACCTATTAAAGGATCTCCTTATCCAAGGTTTACCATCTTCTTTCAATAATTTTTGGATCAAGTCTCTTCTCCCTTCACTATATATGTCTTTATGGTCTAATTTGTTTTTTTTCTTCTTCTTAATTACAGTAGATCAATCAACGCAGCTCATACTTTTTGCTAATGTTAATTTTGTAGCTCACATTTTAGAGTTAAAAAGTGAAAATCTTCTCTCTATCCTTTGGATTTTGCCAAAATGTTTCAAATACTACTTTTGTCCATCATTGTTTCTCCATGATGGTTTTTCCTACACAAAGCAAGAGTACTTGTCACTGGTTTTCATGCTTCTCTCTGCATGCAGGGGCTATTACAGGTGCAGTACATCAAAGGGCTGTTCAGCCAAGAAACAAGTGGAAAGATGCAGGACAGATGCTTCGGTACTCATCGTTACTTACACCTCAAATCACAACCATCCAGGTCCTGATCTCCATGACTCTAACGTGAACCAACAACCAAGAGATCCAGAAACCCCACCGACTGATCTTGTAGACCTTCCCATAACTCCCAAACAAGAGAAACCAGAAGAAGAAACAGGAGAAAGGCACGATCATCCCATCAAGCCAAGCACTGACGAAGATGTCAGTGAAGGTCACAATTTCCACTACTTAGAATCCCCAATAAGAATTCCTCAAGATATCATGATTAGCCAGGACTACCCTTTCACTGAGAACTCGGAGAAAAGTCATGACATTGTCTTCGACGAAGAGCCCATCTGTTGCTCCAGACTGATGACATTTTCAGCACCCAAATCAGAAGAGAACAATGACTTCTTTGATGAACTAGAAGAGCTACCCACAACTTCATCCTTCACTAGCTTCGTGAGGGGCAATTTTTTCGATGAAAGGATTCCTGTTGTCCCTTCTTGATTCTAGTTGTTGTTTATATATTTTTTCGCCTTTTGGGGCTTCCTGCCCGGAAAAATGCAGTTAAAAATGTCCATGTATAATATAGGGCACTTCTAGTGGTAGTTGTTACTTGTGTATTTTTTCTTCCAAGTGAGTAAAGTAGTAATAAAGTTGCACACTAACACGGAAGGTAGTGGAGTAATGTATCATCTTTTATAGTTAGGTTTCTTGAGATTCAGACTAAATGCTCTTGGCAGACGAGGAACCCACATCTTTCACAGTGAAGGAGGAGAGAAGGGGGGCCGGCCTCCTGTGTTTGGTTGTTGGGTGCGTGTTTTTGTATTTAAAATTAAACAAGGCACGAGGTTCACGAGTGAGTGCTTAAAGATATCTTATGAGATAAGTCTCTCTCTCTCCCTCGGTTACTTTTTGGTGAGTGCGTGATTTGGTGGGAGAGATGTTTGGCCTTTCTGGAAGGTGCCTTGTTGTGCAGCTGTGATTGAGCAAGGCTAAATATCGCCCTTGTCAAAATATAATGGTGCCTTGCTCTATGTTGGGGCTCGGAGTAGCTGTGGTCGTTTTTGGTTTTTTATTTAGGAATATATTAAAATAATATTTTTTATTTAATAAAAATTATTTATTTAATTAGTATATTAAAATAATCTAAAAAAATTTAAAAAAATTAATTTTTTAATTGCATTTTAAAATGTAAAAATAAAGCGAGTATATTAGCAGTCACAGATGGTAAGGTAAATTCAATGGATATTTTTTTTTGTTGGGAAAAGGATTGACGTCAGCCTAAAAAACATCTCAACTTGTTCAATATCTCGTATCAATTTAAAACATCTCAGCTGGTTAAATATCTCATATCAATTTAATCACATGTTTAGATTTTATTTATTATTATTATTTTGATAATTATAAATATGATGGTATATATATACTTTGATTAATTTCTCTGAATTATAAAATTAATAATCATATAAATTAATATTAAAATTTATGTTATTCAAACTGGTAAGTAATTTTTGTGAAGTAAATTCAGGATTTGATTAGTTAATTTATATTTTTTAGAGTTGTTACATAAATGCTTTTTAGACAATATAAAATTCAATCTAACATCTACTTAAACTCAACCTGAAATATATATTTATATTTTTTAATATAACATGATATATATATATATATGTATCTTAATATTGATATAAAATACATATATATGAATAATATTTATTATTTAATATATACACCCAGTTCAAATATATATAGATAATAGATACTTATTAAATACCCAAAACTTATAGATAATTTAAATCTTTTACCCTATAAACAATGGATTATATATATATATATATATATATATATATATATATATATATGAAACTCGTTCATACCCGTTATCATCCCTGAATATATCTCAAGATTTTACCACAATAATTGACCAGGAAAATTATAAAGAGAAATTCCTTGTATTTGAGGCAAGTATACATACACAATTACCATTGTATTTTCCTGTGTGTTTTTTACAGGTTCGGTTTGGAATGGTATACAAGATTAAAGAGAGATATAACAACATCGACGAGACAAGATGTTTCAGACGAGATTAGTTCGTATTTTTTATAAGGTACAATATATGGACTCTTTTTTGTTTCTGTCTTTGTTTAGTACTAGGGCAAGTCGAAATAAAATACAAAAAAAAATAATCTATTTTTCCCTCATATATCTTTGTTATGCATGTTATTTATTAATACTTTTAAATGATTTTATTTCTTTTTCACTCGGAGAAGAAAAACTGTAGTTTCGAGTACAATAAGTATAGATTCATCAGACATCGTACATTGTCTTACTTGCATTAAATTCAAAATTATAGGAAATTTATTTTTTATGATAATAAATGCATATTTTATATTGCAATTATTTTCAATAAAAAGATGTCATTTACCTTAAAATAATATCAAATCTTGAATTAAAAGAATGCATGTAGTAAATTTTATGCATGTAAAATCATATAAAAATAGATTGGTAAAAAAAATTATTGTAAATTTTCTAGCATATATAAGTAATAAAAGTAAAATTTATAAATTCAAAGCAGGAAAATGTTTTTTTAAAAAAAATAGAGAGAAAAAAACAAACAATCTGGGCTTGGAGTTGACCCCAAGCTTGCCTGGGCCTTACTCCAAGTCCAACCATGCAGACATGCGTGAAGCGTTGTTCTTGCAAATGACGTGTCATTCAATGAATTCTTCAACCTTGCCCAAGCAAGAGCGGAGTTCCAGCAAGGGAAGGTTGCAAAATATAAAATCCCCATTTTCATGTCTTACCTTGTAAACACAAATCTAACATAAAAAATCATTTTTCAACAAAAAAAGTAAACACAACATTCAATTTTAAAGTTTTTTTTTTTTATTTTGAAACTCAAAAGCATATATTTTTATAAATTCAACAATGAGATGACTAGGATTGGTATTGTACTGGGCTTATTTAAATTTTTTATAATATAAAAAGAAAAATTTAGATGCTATTAGAATTTTAAAGAAATGAGAAAAATTAGCAACTCAAATTATACAAATCTACATCTAGTAAGGTAGTTTTATTTAATTATATGGTTATTAAAAAAATGATGATAAACATCCCAAATTAAAATAAAATTATGAAGCACGAGTGATAAAATTTAAAAAAATAGATTAACTCAGGTTAAATGTTAAAATTACCACTCAGATCATGAACTTGCGATAACTAAATAAAAAATTTAACACTGAGAATCAAATAAAAAAATCAATAAAAAAACCAACTAAATCCATTAAATCCCATAGCCTTGATCATTCAAAAAAGAAAGCATAATAGGAAGATTATAAGAGCATCTCTAATGGAAGATACTCTTTAGAAGAGCTAAATTGGTAATATGACTTTCTAAATAGTGTAGATATAGCTTTTTTTGTTGATATGCACTCCAATGGTAAAAGCCTTCTAAAAGAGCCAATTATATTTTAATATATTTAATACATAATTTAACATAGTCTGTTAATATTTATAAAAATAAGGAATCAATATCTTTCTAAGAGCATCTCCAAATAAAAAATGTTATATTGAAGAGCCAAATAAAAAAAATAGTTTTTTAAATAGTATAAATATAGCTTTTTAAATTATATACATTTCAATGGTAAAAAGCTATATAGAAAAGTCATTTATATTTTAATATATTTCATGTTAAATTAATTTAAATATAATTATATAAATAATTTAAATATTTTATATATAATATAATTTGTGAACGATTATTGTGAATGATTATTCAAGTTTCCTCCATTATCTACAAAGCAAGCATGTACACAAGCCCAGAACTGTTTTGTTTGTTGTTCAACTCCTGTAATTGGATCCTTGCTTTTATGTAGTCATGTAGAGACAAGTAAACAATCCTTCTCTGGTGAGAAATTTTTACTTCTTTGTGATTTTTTTGCCGAATAGACATTTAAATTCGAGCATGTTAAGTCATCAATTAATTTATTAGAATCACTTGGTTGAGAGAGAATATCTTCTGACTTACTCAAAAGAAAGTTGATAAAAAAGCTTGGAAAATTTGAATCCATCTACATTAAAAAAAAACTCAAGTTAAAACTTTACAAGAGAGTATAAAAAAAGCTTGTATTCAATGTCTAGCAATTTTGTAGTTTTCATACATGCGAATTAATAATAAGCATTGCCTCCTACTTGTTTTAATATAACAATTTGACTATTTTTTAGAACTAAAATAGAATCGATATACTAGTTTAATTGTATTTTTAAAAAGATAAAATATAATTGACCTCAAATTAAAACATACAATCAAAAATAAATTTTAAATATGTAACTCTATCTTTTTATCAATGTCAACTACCATTATTAATTCCTCTTAATTTTATCAAAGATAACAACATAAATATAAATTATGTTCCTTAATCCATATTAAAAACATTAAAGAATAAAGAAATAAAACTCATCACAGATATTAAATTAACAACAAAAGGTCTAAAAAATCAAGAGATATATAAAAAAAATAAAAAAACTTTAAACAAGCATACTTTTTAATTTCAGCTAATTAACACAACCGATATTAATAATTAACCGGAGAATAATTGATTCTTATTTTTTTTTAAATTTGAGAGAAGGATGAGGCATAATACAAAAATTTAAAACTACAAATTTTTTCTTTATGCATTTATAAAAAAAAAATTTTATATTTAAAAAAAATTATTAACCAACAGCTATAAAAATAGCTATTGACCAACGGCTATAAAAATAGCTGTTGGCCAATAGTTATTGTTTTAACTAGTTTTATAGTTAAATGTAGAAATGACAGAGCTGCTCTAAGGGCATCCAATTCTACCAATACCATGCTGAGAGATGCGTAAACTTAAAAATTATTCGAATCAATACATTATTGTGTCTGTAATTCGAATAAAACTAATCTCAAGCATGGAGTGTGCCAATATTTATAACTGGTATACTTCTTTTTTTAACACTCAGCTAAATATTTTTGCAAGTCACTGGCACATTAATTGATTGCACGTAAAAAAAAAATTAATAGAAAATGACCTTTATGTATGCACGCAAACATAAAAAAATATATCTAGTAAATAATATTTTTACCTATTGCTATCATTTAATATTATAGACAAAAATAAAGGAAAACAAAACTTATATAAATTTATTATTAAATTAATCAATTTATTAAAATTAATAGCATGAATCCTAGATTTTTATTTTTATTTTAAAAAAACATTACTATTAAAATCAATGACATGAATCCTAAATTGTTTTATATTCTATTTTTTATGTTTTAAAAAAAATTAATTTTTTTTATTTTTTCTCTGTTTCAAATTAATATTATTTTTTTTATATTTTTACATCATTTTAATAAGCTAAAACCAAAAATAATTTTTTAAAATTTTTAATATATTTTTAAATAAAAATAATTTAAAAAATATTCAAAACCATGGAATACATGTAAATAGTTACTAGTCATTTATTTTACATTAAAAAGCAAAACCTAACCCGCCCTGCAGCACAGCAAAAACCACGTATCTATTTAATAAACAATTTTTTTCTTTTCGTTGCCGTCTCGCTTATCCTCTAAAAGAGATACAAAGATTTTAATATATTTTTTTTTCTGATAACAGAGAGAAGAAAAGGTCTCGGAAACCTAACATAATATTTTTTGTCCTGTGCATATCCCTTGCGCCGTATATGATATTCCGAACCCAACCTCATGTAACACGAGGGAAACATCGGAGCTGTAAACATAGTAACAGAGACTGAAAATGTTTGACCATTCAAGGACTCTCTTGAAAACTTCTATATATATTTCAGGGGCATATGAGTGGCTTACGAAATAATAATGAACTGGATGCGTTTGTTGGGTTTGTTCAATCTCTTTCTCAGAATTTAGTTAAACTAAAAATCGCCCAAAAAGAAACAGTTTATGGGAGAGAAGCGCAGTGTGGAGAAACGGCTCTGCCTGAACTACCAGCAAAGCATGTTCTATAATTCCCTGGATCATAGATATCAATATTCTTGATCATTAAAACAAACTCAGGGTCTTCTTTGATCATTCTCATTCAACTCTACAATTTAGAGTAACAACAACCGAGAAGTTTACACGCTAGACGTGTCATTGTTGATCTGCTGCAGCTGCAAGAGGCTGGAGGGCCTTGAGAGGATTCAAGATAACACCATCAATGAGCCCATAGTCCTTGGCTTCTTTCGCACTCATGAAGTAATCCCGATCTGTATCCTGGTTGATCTTCTCAAGACTTTGACCAGTGTGGTAGGCGAGATACCCATTTAGGTTTGCCTTGTGATGCAACATTTCGTTTGCCTGAAAATTATGCCGATTTAAGATATGAGAAAGCGTGCCGGGAACCAATAGGTCTCCCATAACACAACAAAGAAGTCATTTCAGATCAAAACCTAGTTCGTGTCAGGAAAAAGGAATGGCAATAAATCAGAAGCACTAGGATATACCTGTTAAAAAAGCTTCACAAATCACAAGCAAATAAAAGTCTGGGAGAAAAAGGATGCATACCTGGATATCTATGTCAGATTGCCCACCTTGAGCTCCACCAAGAGGCTGATGGATCATTATCCTTGAATTCGGCAAGCTGTATCTTTTTCCTTCAGTCACATAGGAAAAGAGAAACATATTCAGTAAATTTTGAAGCAGCAAACACAGATTCGAACTTTAAATCAACAAGTAATGGGCATTTTACCTTTGGTCCCAGCACTAAGCAGAAAAGCCCCCATACTGTTTAACCAAAATTAAGAGAACAAAAGACAGATATTTTTAGTAATGGAAAATGTTAAAGAATGCCGAGTGAGAATTAAATGGTATGCTTTAAGGAAAATTATTTTCCCTTTCCCACTATTTTAGCAGCAATAAATCTTAAAATATTTTTTTTACACTTAATACAGAATGTTAGTGGTTCTATAAGCAGTCTATTCATAGGAAGTGATAAGGAAAAGGATCAAGTGCAGAGTTTAGTATACTAAATCCTCAGCCTAAAAGAGGAAGTGTGGCAGTAGTTTTGACAACTATTGGCATCCTTAACTGGGAAAACAACATAGAATTCACAGGCAAAGACTTCATATATGCTGGGAAGTTGCATATCGATCATAGAATCCCTGCTAAGGATGCACGCACTCTAACTCCAGGGATATACATGATAATCATCCAAAAGGAAAATGCAAGCAGCCACACAAAGCGCATAATAGACATGATACCAGACCAAATTGCACTGACAAGCAACAGCACAAATAATTATTAGACCTCAAGAAGTATTGACTTTGATTCTTGTCCACGAAAAGGCAGTTTCTCAGATCCTACACAAATTTCATTTCATGCGTCATTGACAGTGAAGCATCTAGCTCAACTGTGTTATCAAGGGAAAATCATTGGGTGAGCATGGCTTACGATTACCCCACACTAATAAGAGGGCAAGTCACACAGTCCTTTAAGCGTGGTCTTATGGTGAGTTGACCTCACCTAGTAATTATCCTTCCCAAGGATCTATCATAAGAACACCAATGTTGATAAACTGCCATTAGCTCAAGATTTTGACACCAAGTTATTTATGTTATTCCCCTGGTACCCATGCATCTACTGAGAAGGTACCCATATTACTCTCTAGTCATCAATAAACATTACACTTAAACAAGACCAACAATCTACATCACATAGTATCCATCTGCAAATAAATGACGAATAAAAGAAGCAATAAATCAGTCTATATTGATTCGTCACGCAACAAAGGAAAAAGTAGTAGGAAAATGTAGTAAAAACCAGTGATTCATTTAGCTGTTAAGGTATAAATGACAAGAAAGAAGATAGGAAAATAGTAAATCTTGTACCTAGCTGCCAATCCAACACAGACAGTGGAGACATCAGGTCGGATATGCCTCATTGTGTCAAATATTGCCATGCCTAAGAAAAAGTACAGAAGAGAACATGTGAGAGAGAGTCCAAAAAAGTAAAAACAACACTCCTTCACACGCCCAGGTAACTGGAAAAAAAGGTAAAAAATAAAAGAAGACTTCAATCTAAAAAAGAATTACCAGCTGTAACTGATCCTCCAGGAGAATTCACATACATAACAATATCCTGCTTGGAAGAAAAAGCATGCCCTAATTAGCAAACTGCTTCCCCATTTCTTCAGATAAAAGGGCAGTGTTAAAACAGGTTCATGTGGTTGTGTTGGTGCAGGTGCATGTGTTGTAGTTATATAGCTTGACTAAATTCAGTTAACAATGGCAAGATAAGATCATAAACTTTAATGCTGTTGGGGGTTCAGAAGCAAATGGAAATTCAAATGAAGTTGACAATGATAGATAAGAAACATGCCAGCCACAATGAAAAGTCACTGAACTCACCTTGTTGGGATCAACAGCATCGAGATAGAGAAGTTGAGCAACAATAATGTTTGCCATATCATCATCAACAGCTCCACCACAGCGTATAATTCTCTAGGAATTCAAACAACAAAAAAATCAAGCGTTATATAAAAACAACCAAGCATTCAATGTTAGACGATAAGCAAGCACAGGAAGATGTTTAACCTATTCACTTACATGTTGAAAAAGTTGACTGATAACACTCTGGAACCGTTCATGCACCATTGGTGGTGGTCCTTGAGCTTGAGCTCCATTGGCATAGGCAGGGAAGTAGGTTGAAGAAGGGATTTGCACATCATCCCTAAAACCAGTTCCACGTTTTTTTTTCTCCATTTATTAGCTCATCAAGCAAAATGAAAACAGCAAGTTAAAAGGTGTAAAGTCTCTAATAAACCCTGCCTACCTTATAGACCAAATCCCCTGTCGCGAACTTCTCTCAGGCGACCAAAACTCACCAGAGTAAACAGCCTTCGGTGAAGATGTCTGGATAGTCTTCCTATCACTGACTAACTTTCTCAATTTCCTGCAATACAAGTAGACAACAAGGACACTTGAATTTCTCGACTATCTATGGCAAAGATGAAACAATTTTTTTTTTTAAAAAAAAAGATGTAAAAATCTTCTAGCATCCTTGTCTAATGATAGCAAGTATCAGTGCTCAAAAGAGGATTTTCTAGTAGAGCTTAAATCCAACCCTAAAACCCTCTTTTTCCTTACAGATTTTAAAAAAGAAAATAACTTTCTTTAACAAAATGAAAAAAGCTTCAATTTTTTATTTATTTATTACTCTTCAGTGAATCCAAAAATAATGATAATAACAGTAAAACCATTGAGTAATCAGCAAACATCACAGTCTCAATTTTCTTTAATATTGCTAAATTTTCTAGACCCCCAAAAAAAAGTTACATATAAATCAGTAATAAAAAAGGGAGGACGATTAACCTGGAACGGAGAGGGTGGAAGGCGAAAGCGAGCTTGTGGGTATCAGGAGCTGAGCCGACTGAAGGGTTTGGCGAGAAGGGAAGAGAGCTGAATCTGAGGGAAGAGGCCGATGAGGAGACGCATGAGTGTGCCATTTCTAAGATTATTTTTTAGCGTTTCGAATCAACTAGTATTAGCGCCTTATCCTATAAAAATCTTAGGGCTAGAGGAGGAGGTAGTTGATGATATTGCTAGTGTGTGCCTGAGAGCTCAGCTAAAAAACGGATGATAACGCCTCGGCTACAACGGAGACTGAAATGCTGAATATCTTCTTTTTGGGTCTTTCTTTGACCCGTTTGCCAAACGGGTGGTATCGGTCCGATATTTCTTATATTCTTTTTAAGTTCGTTTTACTTCCCCTTTTTTTTTTATATATATATTTATTTCTTGCGACATCGTTTCTTGTGGATTTTTTCTTCTTCTTCTTCCAGTACAACTGTTTGGTATTCGGCCATTCGTAGTGTGTTCCTTTCCAATAAAAAAAAAACAAATAAATTAAAATTTGATTTCTGTTTGTTAATGTATTGTAGTTACTAACATGTAACAAATTTATTCTATCAATCTTTTTTAAGTTTTTTTTTAATCCTGCATGATAAGATATATTCTTTTCTCATGAGAAAAAAAAACTGATTTTGGGTCTCTTTTAAAATATATTTCATTTAAAAAACATCAAATTAATTTTTTTATTTTTTTTATGATTTCATGTACTAACATAAAAAAATCTTAAGAAAAATTATTTTAGTATATTTTTAAATAAAAAGTGCTTTTATTAGACACACAAGAATGAAATCTAATCACTATATTTGGCTTCTTTTTTTAAAAAATAGCATTGTAAATTAAAAATATTAGTAAAATAGCATAATTAAAAAAATAGATGAAAAAACATAATTTGCACATGTTACAACTGAGAAATGCAACACTTGTAATTTCAATAAAAATTGATAGGAAAGATGAGAGGAAAAAAAACAAACAACATCAAAAACACGCTAAGAGTTCAATTGCAATATCATTGATATTATCAGAATGATTTTGAAAAATAAATTCAACAATACTAGAAAATATCATCAATATTAAACCAAGTGTGCTATACTTGTCAATAAATGTTCTGTAACTTATTTATTTTTTACAGCAAACGAGGTATTTTTTAGTTATTGTTGGTATTTTTTCTTGGTATTGATAGATTTATCAAGTTAAGATCTTTTTCAAGATATCAATTCCATTATAATTATAATTTTAATATTTGTTTAAGGTTTTTTTTTTCTGCCCTCTCTCCTGCTCATTCAATAAAAAAATTTAGATGTCATTATTATAAATAGCAGCAAATGTTGTGTTTTTCAATTATAATATAATAGGTATAAACAATATTATTTTATTTTAAAAAAAATCTAATAAGCCAAAAAAAAAATAGCCCCATGTTTGTTTGCATGTCATAGGCATGAACATCCTAAAAGCGACCACTTATGATTAATTTCTTTTGCGATAAAAAAGAAAAGGAAAAGGAAAAAGAAAAAGAAAAAAGAAGAAGCGAGAATCTTACTCCCCATTAGGAGAGAACTAACGCCAATAACCTTACAGTAATTATGAAAGCAAGAAACATCGCGGGATTTCTTTTGGAAGAGGAGAGGGAGAGCGGGAGCAAAGGTTAAATTTTATACCTCATTCCCAATATAATTGTTCAACGGAGACTGTCTAGTAAAATGGAAAGATGATAAAGAAATGGAAATTGGCAGTTTGAATTGGAACTGCACGAAAAGGAAAAGCATGGGAGTTGCTTAAGAATCAAGGGAGTCCCATCTTTTTTAGTAAATTATTATTAAAATAATCCCTATAATCTTACAAAAGGAGTTAAATAAATTTTCTTAGTTTTCAAAACTAATTAATTAATCTTTTAATAGATGTTGACCGAACTTAATTTATTATTACTTTATTTTAAAAAAATGACTTCTTTTCTCATCACTATTTCTATGTTGTCCATTTGTTTGTTGTTTTTTTCAATCTTCTTAGTTCTTAAAACAAACAAATTAATTAAGTTAAAAAATATAGAATTAACGAAAAACACAAATTAATTAGTTCTTAAAACTAGAAGGATCGTTTAATTTGTTTGGTAGAACTATAATTTATAATTTCTCATTTCATGATTGTGTTGGACGGACCGTTACCAAATCACACCATCATCGAATGGCCATGAAAAATCCATAAGAACATTACCTCAAGAAACATTAGTTGCACTCAACCAGTAGACTTAAGAAGGTAGGGGAATTCTTTATCAAGTAGAAAAAAAAAAAAGGAGAAAATTAATCAGTAACATCATTTTGATTGAATTGAAAGCTCTCAGTAACATCATTTCCATTCAATTGAAGACAAATTTCCATTGATCAAACCTTAAGCTATAGTTTTTTTTTCTTTTAATATCCTTAAGCTATAGATGACAGAAAATGAACCATCCATACCTGTATAATCCCTCTATACTGAATAAAAAATGCCTCTTTGCTAGCCTGGCCCCAATAGTTATATGATATATTACCATGGCTATGCAGATATATCTTTAAGCATCATCAGTTAGTTTCATGCTGCCTCTGTTGCTGAATTGCCTTGTAGCACTGTAGACTGCAAAGCGGAAGCTTCGACTTGGAATCTCGATACTTGTATGGGTTAGTACAAGAAGGGCCCGCACACTTCTCTCTTGGAGGAGGATAGCTGCACGTTCGGAGAGAATTCAAATCATCAATAAACAATCGTTGATACCAGTTTGGCCTAGTAAATTTGGTGCTTCGGCATGAATTTTCAATTTGCAAGGAGAAAACAAAACCTGCAGGGTTTAGAGTCGAATATACTGGGGAGACCCATTTCTTTGGGAAATGTCACAACAGTCCCTGCAGGACCCATGACCCATCTGATGGTACTCGATGCATGCATCTGGGCGTCGGTAGCCTTCTCCTAAACATGAAAATGTGAGAAATTTGAACGCAGCTTTGTATAAGACACTAGGAAGTTTACCAGACAATTGCGGATACCTGTGCCAACTCTTCCAGACGCTTCTTCATTTTCTCTTCTCGTTTTTTTCTGCTGGAATCTTGACCAAGAATTTTTCTTATAGCTTCAGCCTACAAAATCAAAACCAAGAAAAAATAAAGCATATGCCTGTTTAACCTTCGTGAATCTCTCATGCATATGGCATACAACTGTATATACACAAAAACAAACCTCAGATTCTCTAGCAGCCTTCTCAACTTGCAATCTTCGTCTCTGAGCGGCCTCAGCTTTCTTTGATTGCTGCTCGACCTCTGTAAGTTTCTCCTTTTGCTCTGGAATAAACAAGAACAAGCAATCACAAGAGGCAAGCTACAATTAATAAGAAACTAGAGTTCTAATGGACAATAAAACACGCATGGAAGCAATTCATTCTCACTTTTTGATGGTGCAGGTGGTAATCCATTTGGAAACTCAATTAAGTTAGCATCAGGAACAGAAGAGCCATCTTTGCTTGACTGAAGAGCCCGCTGACGCTTAGTTAAAGTCAGCTCCCTCTTACCATCTGTCAATGACTCAACATATTCCTTTTTCTGCTTCTTCTTACTACCTACAAACTCACCATCAGATAATGGTTCTTCTTCCTCGTAATCTTCATCCTCTGGTGCTCGGTCTGATCTGGGTATTTTTTTCCCATCTTTAACCAGCCTCGAAGCACCAATGCTTCCCAGGGTAGAAAGTTTTCGTTGTTTCTTACTTGATTCATCATCATCATTTCCATCATCTTCCTTATGTCTTGATGGGACTTCCTTATGTCTTGATGGGACTTTTAACTTGAGTTTCTCAAGGTATCGGATCTCGTCATCATCGTCATCCTCACCAAATTCCCCATCCAGAACATGCCTCTTGGTGGCCCGCTTGTTCTTACGTTCGAACTTATTTCCTTGTTTCCCAGCAGTATTTTTGCCCGAAGTCTTCCCCATTAAACAATCCTCTTTCCCGAGACTAAACCCTACTCTAGAGAATTCCTTCCAAGGAACTCCTTGCAAACCTGGCCTCTTACCTGAAACAAAACGTTCCTCCTCTAAATTCCCCTGCAATAAAATAATTTAAAATAATAAGATTACACCAGATTCTAACATTACTCAATAATTAGATCACTTATTAGGTGAGATACTGCCGGATTCTAACATTACTTAATAATGAGATCACTTATTAGGTGAGATACTGAGATAATACACATTAATGGGGTAGATATTCTTCCATAAAAGTGAAGACAAAAAGGATGCCAAATAAACCCACATAAACAAATCTATGTTCGCAAGCTGAAAATTGGAGTCAACAACTGATCCAAAAAATGCAAGTAATAATGAAGAATTGGTCAAATTACTATGCGAGTAGTTCTATAAAGTATTGCAAACTCTACGAGGAAGTTCTTGAAGTTATACACCTCCAACAACCCGTACAAACCTTCCGGCACACTATTAAGAGATAGGTAATTCTAACTTTAAGTTAAAAATAAATATATAAGTTAAAATTAGTGCAACAGACACAGATACAAAACTTCAGGTGCACTGTTAGGAGGTGTGTGATTTCCCAAAGGTAATTAAAAAAAAAAAATACTTGACATTTAAATTGGTATTTGGTCAAAGTGAACGTCCAAAAGCAAATGCAATGCATGAATATGCATGCAAGAATTAAGAGGTCGCCATAATTCATGTGGTCAAGATGACAAGAACACCTGAAGACTAAGTTTCTGCCTTGTGCTGGAGGTGTCTGAGAATCGGGGATTCTTTGTAGAAGGCACGCCATTAGTAGTCGAGTTGGCATTAATTGTGTGTGTCACATCACCAACCTTAAACTTGACCTTTTTAAACTTGCTTTCATTTCCTAAAACATCTAAACTCACTCCTGACTGCTCTGAACTCCAACTTTCACCATTCCTTCCACAATACATATTCACAGTTCTAGACTCCACATCCTTGCATTCCTTCAGCTTGCTTTTGCTTCTCCAATTCACAGGGGCAAGAGCACCTTCACGAGAAGTTTTATTGTTAATCACACTTCTCCTTGAGTGAATGTCAGAAAATGCTCTTTTTCTTTCAGCTCTAGTAGTAGCCGAAGAAACCCTGGACACAGATTGATTAAGACCAAATTCTTTCCTCCTACAATTATCAGCATTCTCATCACTGGAAGCCTTGCTCATGTCATCTGAAGGTGGTGATATCGATAATGATGAACGATCACAATTGTCTGTAAATGTCTGGGAATCCTTAGGTCGGCGAGAAATTTGACTCCTCTTCTTTCTTACTGCACTTCCCATGGCATCAAACTGAGCAAGACCCAACTCTTCCATGTGGTGAGGAACTACCCACTCATTGCTGCTTCAAGTCAGATAAGCACAAAGTCATAATAACCACCTACTCCAAAGATGGCTTTCGTAAAACCTGCATCAACAACCTAAGCAATTATATTGGATAAACCCTGAAAAAGAACTAACATGCATATTACTTTCTCATCACATTAGAATAACCATGAGAGTGGAAAACTGATGCAAGAGGGAATAGAAGAATAAAGCATTCAAGGCATGGAATCCAGAGAAGTCATTCCAAAACGGAAGATACAAGTAATACATCTTGGAACTAAAACCAAATAAAGTAAGCGGAATTCAAAGATAGAAATGATAAAAAAAAAACTCATCACAAACAATGACGCAGTCTGCTGGCATCAAGCTCAACAATAAAACAGCAAAGAACCCCAAACCCAGGAAAACAAAACCTCATAAGATAGGCAGACAGATACAAGATAAAGCACCAAATTACTCGATAAATGAAAATCAATAGGGGAAATTGTACAAAATTTAACGATATAAAAGTCAAAGCCCAGTGAATTGAAAACTTGAACAAATCGGTGTGACATCTAACCAAGCACAATGACCCATCAATAAAACCAATTGACAAACCGCAGCAGCAACTGAACACTTATGAATCAGAGGGAACACAAAATTGTAACCAAACAGGACCCCAGAAAACAACACTAACTCAATTCCCGTGAATCCTAACTGGAGACACTAAAAACATTAAAAAATAACACAAATCAATGAACCAAAACAAAACCCACGAGAAAATATGCAGTAAAACACACAATGGAATCATGCATTGATCGATCATCACAAACAAATAAATCCCCCCAAAAAAGAGAAGAAAACAAAAAATGTTACCAGAGGAGAACGGAGGCGCAGAGTGAAAAAGCAACGAGAGAAGAAGACGAGAATAAAGAGAGAAGAGAGAAAGAGAGATAAAAGAGGTTGAAAGATTTGGTGGTGTTTGGTTAACGTTATAACAAGTTTAGAGAGAATAAGAAAGTTAGGGTTAGAGAAAGAAGAATGAGGGGGGTAAAGGATTAGAGAAAGACAAGTACTAGTAATAATCTCCTTCTTGTTCTCCATTTTTTGGCTAATGCCACACCCCTCACCCCCACCCACACGCACACACTCTGTTTTTTTTTTTTGGTGGGGGTGATTTTAGCCTAAGCCCTCTTTGGTTGTTTGTTGTTGTGGTGGTTGTTGTTGTTTTTGTCTCTGACTCGGTTTCATCCAACTCAGTGAGGCATGCACAATTTCTCTCCCTTTTACTCTCGCGCTCTCTCTCTCGTGTCTTTCCTTTTATTCCCCCCTCCTCTTCAGCACACGGACGCGGTTATTCCACTGCAAGTTTATGCGCAGGATAAGGCCGTGCGCACCCGCTTGTTTACGTAGCGCTTATTGTTTAGTACATGCGCACGTTTTCGTCACGTGCCTAGTACCACTAATGGTACCGTTTCTGTTTTATTTTTCTGGTTTGACAAAATTCAGAAGGAAAGAGGGGGTAGGGGGGGGAATTAAAGGGGCCTTTTGGTACATATACATTTTCTACATCTGTTTTTCAAAAAAATTGAAAACCTGCATGTTGCCTATCAAAAGTATAAAAACCGGCCGCTTATTTTCCAAAGCTCTCGTGATTGACTTGGGATTCGTGTTGATTTTGGAACATCGATGTTAAGCTACAAACAACCATGTCCGAGTATCGGTTCGAACCAAGTTCGAGTAGCATGATGTGCATCGATCCATGTCTCTGGTATCCCACCTGTATTAGTACATCTTTTAATAATTGTTCATGGTACCGCGCATTTTGTTAAATTTTATTTATAGGTGGTGTCATGTTCATGGGATATGTTATTGTTCAAACATTATACATGCATACATACGTATATATATATAAAAAAAAACTAAAAGAACTAGGTATTTTCCCAACTCTGTGAAGGAGCTTGCATTTTCTCTCTCTCTCTCTCTCTTTTTCATCTGTTATTTTAAGTTTCATACGTCATCACTTTTTTTCTTGGGATTGAATTCTTTTATTAGATGAGATTAAATTTAAAATTTTAATAAAAATATTAAAATAAAAGTCAAGGGATTAAAATGTAAAATATATAAAAAATATATTTAAATTAATGATAATTTTCATTTTATGTTAAAAATTTATTTTATTTATTTTCAAACTTGATTTTGTAGACAAGTTATTGATAATCATGATTTTAGTGATCAAAGTAGCTAAATTTAATATTAAAAGGTTTTATTTAACGAGATGAGATTGATGACAATGGTTTTTGGCCTTCATCTTATTAGAAATAATTAATCCAGTCTTAGAATTTTGTGTGATTTTAGATTGTCTTTGTAATTTTTTATAGATTTTTTTATTATTTTTAGATTATAAATGAGTTTATTAAAATTTATAAGGTGTTTTTAAGATGTTTTTATATTAAAAAATAGTTGAAAAGTAGATTTTTTTGCTTGTCTAAAAATCAAAAATCGACTTTCTAATGGTTTTTCTCACCAGCTAAGGTGGCCAAAACTAGAAATTTGGTGACGCATCATTTAATTCATTTTTTTAAAAATAAAAATTTGCTAAAAAAATATAAGCCCAAACACGTGGCTCTAGGTTTCCATGCCCACACGTGCCCAGCACAAGGGCATTGCCTATTAAACCTGGTAGCGCCAAGTGTCTCCTTTTTTTTTTTTAATTATTGTTTACAAAATTTTTAATTATTGTTTACAAAATTTTTAATTAAGAGCTTCTTTCTTTTGTATGTATTCTTTTAGTTTATATAACTATTTTTTTTATTTTTATAATGTTTAAAAGAGATCATTATAATTTATAATTTATATTTTTTTTGTTTTTTTATTTGATATAAATAAAGTGTATTTGTACGATTAATGTTTTTAACCTCCATGATAAAATAAAATAAATAAAAACACATAAATTTAAAAGAAAAATGGCTATTAAATACTAGCATACCCATCTGTTTTTTGGCTTTTATAAAAAATATTGGCTTAATAATTTAATATTTAATTAATAACAATTATTTTTAAAATTCATTTTATCAATGATCAATAACTTCTTCGCATTTCTCAGTTATGAAAAAATATGATACAATAAAACACATCCATCCATAATATGGGTATATTCTTCTACAATTAACTTGAAATCTAAGCTACTAAATTCGTAATTAATGCGACGTTATTTTGTTGAATTTATACATGGAAAGACAATGGTTTTTCAATATTAAATTGATACTAAAAAATCTCTCTCTTAAAACTATATAATCTATTAAAACCCTTTACAGTGTTGGTGAATCATGATAAAGATAACATTTAGTACCGTTTAGCAACATGATTGAAATTGGATTTTAAAAAAATTAAAAAAAATTTATGTAAATATATTTTAAAAAAAAATTCAACTGTATTAATATTAAAAATATTTTTTAAATTATTTTAATATATTTAAAAAAACACTTTAAATCATAATCTCTATATTTTTAATGGATCTTATAATATAAAATATAGTTTAATTTGTTACTAAACATTTTATTATATTTGTTGCACCGAAAACACAAAATCCGTTGTAAAACAAAAGCAGAAAACTCTCTTGACTAGGATTTCTCAAATAATATTCTTCTTTCAAACAACGCATGCAAACGAGGCTATTATAAATCAATTCGAGGAACAGATTGCGCTATCAAACCCCATTGATTGAAGATCTTAACACGTTACTAATAGATATCATTGCTTCCAAATGATACTATACAATCTCAAAACCTTTATATATCATTAACACTAATCAAACAACTAGCTTGATTGTCCGAGATACACTCTGTATTTCTTAGTCGTCCATGTTACATTACTGTAGAAAAGAGGGCTCATTTCATCAGAAGCTGCTTTCTACTAGAGAACCTTGGATGGCCAGTGTTAGACTCCAACAAAGATAAGTTAATATCGTGACACAGTGACTAGATCCTCTGTTTGTTCAATTATTAGTTTTGTGGCAAATTAGACTCGCTTTGCCGATGGAGGTGCTATAAAGTCTTACAGGTTAGATAATTCAATGATCACAGACCGCGTATAGATTAGGCTTTATTCATCAAAAAGTTTCCCAACATGACAGTGTTCACTAATCAAAGTGAACTGCAAGAAAAGAAACTTAAAGGATTGCATTAATTCATAACCAAAACATGGGGAACTATCCCAATCTCACAAGAAAGAAAAAAAGGGAAAAAATGCAGATTATAAGCTAAATTCAAGCGGCACGACCACCAGTTTGTTCTATATTCTTCAATCTGGGCAAGCAGGATTTTCCTGCTACACAACATTAGAGAGGAAAAAAACTGATTAGCAACTATAGACATTGATTGGTTTTAAATAAATATCACAGAGAGATTTTTAATGTGGAAAAGATGTGCAGCTGCTCTGTTTACTAATTGGAAAATATCTTGAAGTGCAACATTCCATTCCTCCACGACATTCCAATCCCTTGACTCGCTTGAATTCTTCTAAGCATAGAGACCTGATCCCAATCTTCAAGTTTGTATCCACCTTCTTGCTCTTTTACAAGCTTCATATCATACCTAACGCTTCGCTCAACATCATACACCACCATGACAGTTTTTCCAGAGTTTCTCGCTAGGTTTTCACTCTGTTCAGGTGGCAATCTTGGCATGATGTACTTTTCGACCCCTTCAGTAGGCAACGTAAGGCAACTCCTGACATCCTCATCAGTTAGTTGTTTGTTTACTGGCCAATTGTGCATTGACTCCAAATTCAGCAAATCATCAAAGTTTGAGACTGCCGTACAACTCATCGTGCAAGGAGAGATTTGGTGAGAGTAAAAGAAGCAGGGAGAAGCTTATACACGGAGAACTCTGACTTCGCAGTTGCGTTTTTTTTATTACAGGCTTGGTTTCAAACTCTCTTCCCTTTTAACTTCTTTTCCTTTTCCTGTTCGGTTTCAAACTTTCTCCTGTTTTGCTCCATGGTTTTGGAAAGTAAGTTGTCTATATGTATATATAATTGGATGGTTATTTGAAGACTTCCTATTTCATGGGTTGAATTACTGTTTAGTGGCTCTGTTTGATTGTTTTTGTGGTTGATAATTGTTTTTATAAAAATATTATTTTAAATTAATTTTTTAAAATCATTATAATCTGCATGTAAAAAATAAAAAATACTAGTTAAATAAAAAATATAAAGATTTTTAGTTTTCTGTTCCTATTTAATTGTAACCGTTTTTCTTTGAGATGCTAAAAAAACATGGGATGTCTTTCATGTCATTTCCCTCTTTGTTAATAATCTTTTTCGTGCCATCTTTTCCAGCTCGTGTTATTAATAGTGGCAGATATTAGACCATGATATCTAAGATAAGAGATAGCAGCAATTATGCACGTTCAAAATCAACAATGAATTAACCTACAATTTATTTTTAAAAAAATACATAATATTAAAAGATCATTGCTAGAATTTATAGATCTTGTGCTGCAAAATGGAGATTAAAAACACGAAATTTGAGCTCCTTGAAGAGAAAAATCAGGAAGTCTTTAAATTCCTTTGTAGCCTGTTCTCCAAATTTTTTTAACAATTTTGCAAACCACGAAAGAAAATTCAAATTTTTAAACTTTAATATAAAACGAAAAGATTTTCTTTTTTAAAAATAACATCATGAGCCACATTTATGTTCTTGTTCAAACTTTAAACTAAAGAAGTGAATCTGTCGGATTTGGGCATGGGAATTATAACGAATTCCCTTTTATTTTATAGTGTTTGAATTGGAAAATAAATCAACTCCTTTTTTAATGTAATTTTAGTACTTGACAGTGAAGGGAGGAAAGGAAAGTTGAGGGAAATAAAGCTAGGAAGATCCTGTTTATTTGATATTTTAAAAATATTTTAAAAAAAAATTATATTTTTTTACTTTGATTTTTTTTTAAATAATTATAATCAAACACATCTTTTTAATTGGAGCTGGTGGGATGGTAGGACAGAACAAATTGAAACAGGTTTTGTGTTCGTTTTGATCCTGAGTTAAATCAATTTAACAAAATTCTAGGATTTTTTTGGAAGTAATATCACCTTTAAAATTTTAGATTATTATGTTTCATATTAAAAAAATTATTTTAACACATATTTTTTAATTGAAAGTCTTTTAGATATCTGCTTGAAATATAAAAGTTAAGTTAATTTAACAAAATTATAAAAAATTTTGGAAGTAATATCACTTTTAAAATTTTTTTTAATTGAAAATTTTTTAGATTTAAAATTTATACAGATTTACATTTATATATATGTATTTTTTATTAAATAAATAAAAATAATAAAATTTAAAATCTGACTGATTAGTTATTAAGATTTTAATATCACTTCAAAAAAATTCATTATAATAACTTAAATTATTAAATTAAATTTTAAAATATAATTTATATTATTTTTTAATAATATCTACCTTCATCTCTCCAAAACCAACTTGGAGATCAGGTGACACCCATCACTTATAGGTGGCCTCGCCACGAGCACCGCTGCAGCAAATCACAAGCCATAGAGCTGATGGTGTGTGCGCCTTGTGAAGAACGCTGGGAACATGAACAAGTAGATTATGAAGACGAAACTAATCCATGGGTGCAGGGCCTGTTGTTATTTCTTACAGAGTTTTATATATTTTTTTCCATATTAGCGTGGCGTGCCAGGAGCTGTATGAGTAATTAAAAATATAACAGTGGTTATTTTTTAAAATGTATTTTGTATAAAAATTTATTAAAAAAAATTGTTGTTGATATTATGACATTAAAATAAAATAAAAATATTAAAAAATAATTAATTAAAATAAAATAAATTAAAATTTTTAACAACACTTTTAAAATATAAAAACAAAAAAAATACATATTTCTCGGGTGTTTCGGATCTACTCGGTCCATTCCCTAGCTGGCTTTCTGTGCTTGAGTTCTTGCTAATATAATAAAATAAATCAGTACTTATTGGTACTTAGCTGCATATAGAAGACTTTTATCCCTATTTTACAGCCACAGAATGTACACTTTTCCTCTTAGTACACTTACTGTCTTATGGTTCATAAAAACAAAAGGTATCCTTAATTTTGTTTAGTGATGTTTTTAATTGATTAAGGAACACGTTTATATTGGAAAATTTAGCAGCAACCAAATTAAACACAAGCTAAAACTAGGTGAAAAATCAAATTAATTAGTTATCAATAAACTGTTGCTT
The DNA here is from genome assembly GCA_015708895.1 of Populus ilicifolia. Taxonomy (NCBI): domain Eukaryota; kingdom Viridiplantae; phylum Streptophyta; class Magnoliopsida; order Malpighiales; family Salicaceae; genus Populus; species Populus ilicifolia. Next base: position 225,988 of record SRLM01000076.1, on the reverse strand, counting down.
GTGTCCAGCTATAATGCCATATAGAAGCTTCCTTGAAGAGAGCTAAAATAATTTATTTTAAGTTGGATGGACGTCAAAGATAATGCTTTAACGGCCGGCTATCAGTATGAACAATGAAATTTATGCATAAGAGCACTACATGGATAGATAGATCAGAGAGGGCAATGGATTATAAGTTTTCAATCAAAGATGACATTCTGAAACACTGGTAAAACGTCCAAAAGTTAATGCTTCCTAGCGATTCCTCCGTGCAAAACATGCATGACAGGACTCCTTGCCATATCATGGGATTACTCTATATTTTGACTCCTGGGAGCAATATAGTTATGTCCACGGTGATGCTAGCCAGCATATCCAATTTCTGATCAACGTCCTTCAATGGCGATTCTTCACCTTGCTCAAGAAAGGCGTCCTGACACGTTTCAGGATATGAAGCTATGGCACCAAGCATTTGAGTCAGTCTGTCCGTGTCGTGAGTGGAAATTGCAGTCAAAGCATCATTGAGGTCAGTGATTCCAGCTTCATAAGACTCTACGCATATGTCAAGAGAGTCCCTCATCGTGGCTGATAAAGAGGTATCCTTGCTTAGTTTCGTGACTGTGGCTATGGCTTCCTCAAAATCTTTGTGGAGAGCTTGTATCCCCATTTCAATGACTGAAATGGGATCGGCTGCGCCAGTTTGATAAGGAGCAATGGTGGCAAGACACTCTGCTTGGAATCTAGTCGCACCGCATATTTTCTTCAAAACAGCATTGTGAACGGAAGGTGAATATGGCAATAAGGGTTGTGCATTTGTTGGAGAATCAGGCGGTGATTGGGAGGAAACTGGCTGTGGGGAAGAAACCAGAGATGGCAATGGGGAGGATTCTGTCTCTGTTGAAGAAGCTGGCGATGGCAATGGGGAAGAAACCGGAGACGGCAATGGGGAGGATTCTGTCTCTGTTGAAGAAACTGGCGATTGCAATGGGGATTCAACAGGTTCTGAAGAAGCGAAAGACAAGGCCGGTCCTAGGCAATCAGGACTAGCACTATTGCCGGCATTGCAAGGGACGCAAATGACCTCAGAAAAGAATGAGAGAAGGGAGGGAACGAGGAGGAGGAGGATGGATTTGTTGAGTTCCATTTTCTTCTAATGGAGGAGAGAAGAAATGGAGAGAGAGAATGATGAGGGCAGCTGATCTAGGCAATGAGAACCGTTCTAGTTATACTTATGGGATCTTCGGCGAGGTGAATGGGTTACCCAAGAAAACAGGAAAACCATGCAAATCTTGCCATGCTTGAAGTCTGGCTGTCTGCTCAACTATTTTTTGCATTTAGGCATTCAAAAGTCATCACGTCAAGTTCGATTTTTCCCGGAATAGTTACACAGAGTGAAGAGCATTTAGGATGACAGCAGAGCTTTTTCCTTATTTTTGCTTGCCTCTAAAATAATTTCTTGGTCTCCCTAATCGCCGTGTCCTGGCAAGCCTGAAATTGGCTCTCTAATTTTCTTAATATGGACAAGGTCATAAACCTTGCAGCTATCCCCACTTGGTTTCTGGTTAGATTTCAGATGACAAGATAGCAATATCTGGTGGCTAAGATTTTTGGAGAGGTAATTTGTTGACAAGAACCGTGTCATGAAAAACACCAAGCAGAGAATTTCTTTGATTTGCTTGACTGACTTCATTAAATGATCTTTTCGCCAATTCTAGTTCTCTTTTCCTTTTCCTTTCGTTTGTCTCGGTAAATCTCTGGTAAGGGAAGCAAGGGGCAGTTTGTTTACAAGGAATGAGTGGTGGACTGATGTAAATGCAAATAAAATTATTCTCATCCCCTCTTTCTTTATTATGAGAACAGGAAAAAAAATAATATAAATTATATTTAATAATTTTTAAATTTAAATAATGTTTTTAAAATAAATTAGATTAAAGAAAGCAAGGTGGCTGGAAAGTATAGTAGCTGTTATTTTTTAAAATATTTTTTTATAAAATATATTAAAATAATTTTTTTATTTTTAAATTTTATTTTAGATATTATCACATAAAACTACATATATATATATATATAAAATTTGCCAACCTTCTTGAAGCCTCACTTCTAAACGGGGGCTAAGAGGGAATGGTATTTTGCGAATAAAAAACATTCTCTACTTCGACGTGTGTGATTTATGTTCATCTTGCTTTTTGGCCATTTCCTCTGTGGCTTTTGTGAATTTTTTACAATAATCGAAGAAACTATGATCACATTCATTAAAAAAAAAAAATGCCAGACCACCTCCTTTTCGATCAAAAAAATTAAGAGCAACGAATCCAAAAGCTTCCTAGGAGGTTATGGAATAGGATTCAGGTATTATTAATGATATGATCAGAACGGGAAATCTTTTTTTTTTTTTTCCTGATTTGAGCTGTGGCTTGATTGTGATGAACCAGTTGCAGTCTCTGTGCCTTCATTCTGGGTTTCAGTCTAAAGGCGCTTGTTGAATTGCTTCCTGGAAATGGATTTCTTGCTGTTTTATATTGGAAGGTAGCATAACAAATTCAGTGTGGCTAGGATTTTATGTTGCCTTCTTGATAAAGCCGCCACCCCTTTTAGCTAATCTAATTGTTGCCTTCTTGATGAAATGTAATTATTGCTTTTGTTCTCGGTGTGAAGGAAGAAATGTTATGCATAAGACCAGCAAAGAATATAGAGGCAGGAATACTATTTTCAGTCAAAGAGGATTATTTTGAAATGCTGAAAGCATGTTAATGATTCCTCGCGATGCTAATATAATACTCCTCTATACAAAAGAATGCTGTAAGAGACACAGCAATAAACAGTTAATTTAACTCCAGTGGAGAGATGCTGAGATTGCCAAGTTGATGCTAGCCAATGTAGTCAACTTCCGATCCATCTCCTTCATTGGCGAATCGAGTCCTGGTTGCTCAGCAAACGCTTCCTCACAGGTGTCAGGGTAAGTTATGGTGGCACTTAGCATTGTACTCAGCTTGCCAATGTCGTGGGAGGAAATTGCAATCAAAGCATCATTGAGGTCAGACATTCCGCTATCAAAAGACTCTAGGCATGTGTCCAGGGAGTCCTTAACCACGGCTGATGAAGAGGGATCCTTGTTTAGTTTTGCTGCAACGGCAGTGGCTTCCTCAAAACTTTTGTGGAGAGCTTGCATTCCCAGTTTAAGGACTGAAATGGGATCAGTTTTTCCTGTTAGGAAAGGAGCAATGGTGGCAATACATTCTGCTGGGTGATCGGTCAAGCCACATATTTTCGTCAGTGCATAATTGTTGGATGGTGGTGGCAATATCGTTATTGATTTTGTTGGAGAAACAGGTGGTGATGGGGAGGAAGCTTGTGGGGAGGGGGAGGGATCTGTCGGGGGTAATGGGGCCTGAACGGGTGCTGAAGATGGGAAAGACAAGGCCGGTCCTAGGACGAAGGCAGGCCCTGTAGCCTCAGGATTGCTGACGTTACGAGGGACACAAATGGCCTCGGCAACGAGTGAGAGAAGAGGAGAGGAAATGAGGAGAAGGATGAACTTGTTAAGCACCATTATCTTCGCTGGGAAAAGAGTAGAAATGGAGAGACAAAATGAGGACAGGCAAATATATATTTATGGGATCTTTAGAGGGGTTGACTGGGTTATCCAAGAAAATAGGATTACCAAGCAAATTTTGCCAATGCTATAAGTTTGGTGTATCTATTTTTGTATGTATAATATATTAGTGGTGAGTTACATCATCCAAACTCTGTTTTTCCCGGAATAGGTTCACAAAGGTGTAAAGCGTCAAGGGCAGAGCTTTATCCATCCTCATCCTTCTCCCCCCCNTTCCCCTCCCCCCCCTTCTAAATGCTGTCTTGTTCTTCCTTGCCATGTCCAGGCAACTCAGAAATTAGGGTTCCTATTTATTTTCCATAACCAGTGCAAAACTTTGCAGCTATCGTCCACTTGGTTTTTGGTGGATTTAGATAACAAAATCACTCGTTAACATTAACCAGTTCATGAACTACAATCAAGTGTATCTGTGATTTGCTTAACACTATGATATACGCGTATTAATCCTTATTTTCTTGTTTTTTTAATCTTCTACTATTTTTAAGGGTATGGAATTCAATGGCTCAGGTTGCAATGGAAGTAAGTGGTTTTAAACAAAGAGCTTGTTCTGCCTGGCCTCGACAAAAAGCGAGAAAGGAAAATGAGAGCCAAAAGATGGTTATAGGAGGCCACTCTGTCAGTCAACCTCGACTTGGTGATGCTACATGCAAGTGTGTCTACGCATTTGTAATGCATTGTTTCCTTCGACATCTGAATCAGTTTCCCAATGTTTACCAGAGAAGCAACTTTAAATTTTGCAGGCTACAAGAATAATTCTTCAAGCAACACTTCCCATCTCAATTTACTTGTTTTTTGTTCCAAAAAATACCTTTTTGCTCGTCAAAATTATCCATCTCGTTCAATTTTCTTTTCTTTATTCAATATCTTGAAGGAAAATAAAACGCAATAAATCTGAAAAGAACATGGCATTAACAGAAGGACTATGTCATAAATGGGTTTGTGAAACTACAAGCGTAAGTTATAAATAACTCGTAAAAGAAAGGGTGAAGATTAAATAAGAACCCTTGAAAGCCATCCAATCTAGCAAGCTACGAGGCATATATACAAAATTTCATCAGCCATGTAGAGAATAGCTACATTGCTTTCAGGAGAACTTAACAGTGGTCATCCACAAGGCAACACAAAAAACAGCCACTCCCCAACTTCCAACCAATCACAACTACAAAATCTATCCCAAAAAGAAATCCTAATAAATATTCCCCCACTTTGAACTTTTCAAATTCCTCACATTGTTGTATTGGGACATCAAATGAAAACTTCAAACCAAGTAAAGTCTCCAAGTTGACTACCTTTGAGATATTCATCGTCCTTCATGAAGATCTTCTGAGAAAACTGCTGTCCGAGAGATGTTGTCGTTATCAAAGGCACTTAGACCAGAGTATGGACCAGATGAGAACATTGAAGATGTCCCGTCAGATTCAAAGGTAGTAGATGACTGTCTCAGGTTAGCCCGGGCATTGGGGGCTAACATGGAATCTTGATATTCCATTACACGCTGCACCATTTTAAGAGATTGAACCACTTCCCCCATAGTTGGTCGCTGGCTTGCCTCCGGGGCCACACAAGCTGCTGCAATTGTGCAAACTCGTACAAAATCCTCCTTCGGATATTTTCCTCCAAGCCTTGGATCAACAAGCTCTTCTAACCGATCCTTGTCTCTCAGAATGGGCCTGGCCTGAAAGCAATTAAAGAGAATTTGTTAACCTCTCCAGAATTTTAATAACTGTGAGGTGTTTTTATATTTACAATATATGAAGTTATGAAACCAGGAATTCTAATGATGGATTGAAATGGTCAGGATCCTACTAACCCAAGTGACAAGGTTCTCTTGACCAGATGGCTGTGCCATATCAACAGGCTTCCTTCCGGTCAGCAACTCAAGGAGGACAACTCCATAACTATAAACATCACTCTTTACTAGTAGATGTCCAGTCATAGCATACTCAGGGGCTACATACCTATAAACCAACACCATTTCATCTCAATGCCCATCAAATTGGGAAAACATACAATTAAGAAGAGAGAGACTCAAACAAACCCAAACGTTCCCATGACACGAGTAGACAGATAATTTGCTCTGCCTTCAGGTGCCTGTTTGGCAAGTCCAAAATCAGCAACTTTAGCCTGAAAATTGTTCTCGAGCAATATATTGGATGCCTTGAAATCTCTGTGGATCACACAGGGTTGTGAATCCTCATGTAGGTATGCAAGTCCTCTTGCAGCATCAAGTGCAATCTTCATTCTGGTATCCCAATCCAGAGGACAGTTTACACCCAGAGGACCTGAGGCATGCATGTTTGGAGCAGCATTAATATTTTGAATAATATAATGCAATATACTGTAGCAAGGATTCAGGCATGTCTGTACCAGCCCAACTTGTTAGATTCTCAGAAATCAGATGCAAGCACAGTAAAACAATCATTAAATGTTAATGTTTATACCTGTTATCATTCATCCACTTGATATTCAACAAACTTATAAATTTAGTTCAATTTGATAAACAGACCACCCTAAAGAAAATCAATTTCAATTTCTTAGAAGCATAGCTGATGGGGCCAATTTAGGGTCCAAAAAAGAAAGGTCTCTTGATGGTTAACAATCTAGAGAAAAAGGAACCAGATGACAGAACAATCCAGAGTGTATTAAATTTCATGTCTTGCAGGTGCTCATACTGTGAAGTCATGTTTACATCCAACATTAGAAAGAAAACAAACCAGGAGCAAAACTTCACTGCTTGGACTTGATGCTTGCTCTCGCACGCTAGTGTTAACCCAGGTTGAAACAGTACATTCAACTAAAGAGCCAGACATGTTCAGAATATGTAATGAATAATGCCTCGTTTTTTTAACATATATTCCATCTCCATGCAACCAAATTAGGGAGAAAATATCATATGAAACACTAAAATGCCGGTAAATTGGAAAGAAAATATCAAACTACCATGGAGCCAGGCCTCCAGGCTTCCATTTGGAACAAGCTCATAGCACAGTAGGTTTTGTGAAGAGTCACGACTGCTATAGTAGCCCACAAGTTTTACAAGATTACGGTGATGCAGCCTGCTAAGCATCTCAACCTCCACCAAAAATTCTTTATCCCCTTGTTGCCCTCCATTAGTAAGCCTCTTAATTGCTACAGCTGTGCCATCACTTAAGACACCTTTGAAAACTCTACCAAACCCACCCTCTCCAAGTATGCTTGCAGGTTCAAAGTTGTTTGTTGCTACTTTAAGTTCTTCGTAGGCTAGAAAACGTGAACTTGAAGGATGTGGAAGAGACCCTGCTGCTGGAGCTGGAGCTGGATCTATGGTCCTTGGCTTTACTGATTCTGGGGGGAAAAAATGAAATCAATGAGCAAGATGATGTGAAAGAATAGATGAGCGAAGAACCATAAGAAACCTTAAAACAAAAGTCAGATGCGTCCATTATCATAATGAATGAGAGCAGTGTTCCCTCGATTTTCTTAAATGCTTCTATGAAAAACACAATAGATTGGTCCCACTTCTTCAGTAAGGTGAAGTGTGTAAAGAAATTGATGGATAGCAGGAAACTTCTCTTCTTGACTTCCCTTTCTGAGATGGCTCTCCTTGCTTTCAATAATACTTCATTAAAAACAGCATGAAAGCTTGTCTAGTTATTATTTAACATTCCCAAATCTATCCATGTAATATGGTTGGAATGCACAAATTAAACCCCTAATGGCTTAAGGCTGCATACAACACAGAAAGAGTCCTTTGCAGAGAAGCATACATTTGACATGCATTCCTCGTGTAAAGATCAAATTGTGAGAGGAACTTTTCACAATCAAGAGAAAACCTCACAGGTCCCAATTAGTGACTCGCTACTAGCAATGATAATCAGAGATAATGACACAAATTCCCCGGTGTGGACACTATACATTACCACTTTGGAAGATTCCAAAAATAAATCGGAGTGACAGTAAATAGCGGTCCTTGATATTTAAGACATACCAGTTTCTTTAGAGGATGCTTTAGGCTTCCCTTTGCGGAATGCACACGAACAAATTATAAGCATAGATACAATGGCAATAATCACAATACCAGCACCAATACCCAGAATAAGAATCAAATTTGTATGTTTGCCTTTCTTTGAAGAACCAACTGCTGACGAAGTTGAAGATTGATATACCGGTGCCTTCATAGGTGATGAAGCAACAATAGGAGCTGTATGTAAGAGGTAAAGAAACTTCAATGTGCATAATGGAGAACTAGAATCTCTATGGTATTTAATGCCATATATTTTGGAACCTAACAAAGATTTTACAAGATAACATGAAACAGCAAACTGAAGGCCAACACAGTTCCTCTCTCTCTCTCTCATGCTTTCATAGGAAGTCTGTGACAATCTCAATTGAAGGCTAAATTTTAAGTCTTGTTTATTTACTTTGCTCAATGATTTATTATCTACTACCAAAATCATAATCACTTGACAGTGTGAATTTTTCTTTCTTTTTGACAGGAAAGGTAGCAATTCACATCATATACTACATGAAGCAGATTTTTCCACCGCCGGATTTGAATACAAAATTTGTATGAATTTGAACACATGTGCTGTTCTACTGGATTGAAAGTAGAAAGTGGCTACACACACCATTTGCAGAAACATATGTTAGAATTGCACATTCTGAAATCCAAACAAAGTTATTACATGAGACAGAAATCACAAAGCAAATTGAAGGTTAACAAAAAGAGGCACTATCCAACAAAGTATGTCTATGACTCTATCCTCTTTGTGTGGAAATTTAAAAATAGTCACCTCTTATGGCTATTTTTTCTTTTTTTTCTTAGTTTGTTCAATTATCTACTTATTTACCATCATTTTGACTACGAAGGCTATATTTACATCAAATCACAACATACACGCAGCAAATTTTCTGAGTGTTTGATTTGATAATAAATTCAGTATAAATTTGAACCATGTGCCCTTATATTTGGATTGAAAACAGAAAGCCATATCATTTTCAGAGACATGCTAGTATTGTACAGTGAATCAGGTGGCCTCTTCTTGCAATTTGGTAGCACTCTGATGGGCCATGTCCTTGTAAACCAGGTAATTTCCTCTTGCCCAAACTTATATAATCACCTCTTTTATCTTTGGTAACACAGATTTTATCAGGAAGCATACAACTGACACAGAGAAATACACATAAGCCAAAGATGAATGTAATGAAGAAAAGCTATATGTGATGGCCAAGACCATGGCACTACATATAAAAAACACATAGGCATCCTTGAAACAAAGGAGGCTGCGTCAAAATTTACCTGGTGAAGGCGTTGGAGGTTCAAACCAAGTAAGATTCAGTAGTTCATAATCACCCACAAGAGTGGAGTCAAAATGAACCTTATGAAAGGTAAGTGAAGAGTTTACAAAAGATGCATCACCGGCAGAGAAACTGATTCCCGTGTGAGGAGTGATATCCATTGAAATATTTAATCTGGATAGGCTTAGTACATAAAAGTTTATCAGCTCAATTTGAGAAACTCGCATGCCAAGCTGGGAAGCTAGTTCTTCTAGAAACATGTTCCAATTAGGATTTTGGGAGACATTCAAAAGGAGAAGATCAAGCTTTATTGGATACACACAGTGGCAATCATGACTTCCTCGTTTCAGCACCATGTCTGGTTTACAACAATCTGCACAATGAAAAATCAATTCTAATGCCAATGTCTATGGTCACAGCACAATCACAGATTTCTTTAGTAGGACTTATCTACAAGTTATGCAAGCATGCCAATGCATGATCAAGCTCTTGGTATAAGACAGTTTATATAGGAAGTAAAACATTGGACACTTTTTCTTCTATGGTTAAATTGCTCTTCCTACAAATGAAGCATGAAAACAAAAGGAGAAGAGGAGAAAAGAAAGATACTTAACCACAGCTATCTTACCAGAGACGGAAGGAGATAATGGGGGCTGAGCTAAACCAGTAGGATTTGTGCCATCACCAGACTGAGTAGGAGCAACATCTACCAATCCAACACTGGGAGGCACCAATCCATTCTTCTTCATTGATGGTTTAGACAACCGTGAACTAGTAGGGGGGTGACCAGAAGTTATCAGTGGACCATAATTAGGAGGATGGGCTGGTGCTACCACAAATGTTGGTGCACCATGAGGTGAGAAATGTTTTTCTCGTGGTTTATGTAACAATGGTAGATTGGCTGGGAGGGGTAGATCCAGAATGGCTGGTGCATCCGAAGGCACTCTAGACGGAGACAAGATTGGTCCTTCAAACTGATGATCAGCTAAATCAGCATTGATGATGGAGATTACATAACATGAATTGATGAAAAGCTGCAGAAACAAATACCAGACTCTTCTTGATAATCCTGCAACCCGCATACAAAATCCCAACCTAATAAGATCAGGAAAAACAGAATAGAAACTCTGGTAGCAGAGTAAATGCAATTTAAGTGCTTTAAAATTTCAATGGAATTCTACGTTCTTTTCCAATGACCTACGATCAACACTGACAGCTAACTTTAACAAATAAGTGAATAATCAACCCAAAGCTCTACTCTGTTATATCTCAAATGCAACAAACGAAGCAAAAGAAAGAAAGAAATTAAAAATTTTAAATCTAATATTGTTACAACCAGGGACGTGGGGACGGGAGAATAGTGGCGCAGTGTAACCCTACTTTATAGAAATGAAATTTTACATCTTCTATAGAGAGATCGAGCATTGGAAACTTTCTTTTCATTGTTTACTTCTATTGCAAAATAAAGCATCGTAAAACATGATAACATATTGTGCCGATAATATCAGAATTTGATTCAGCATCCAAAACCCCTAACGGAACAAAAAAAAAAAACCAAAAATCAGCAGAGTGAATTAAAATATCAAAGAAAACCACTGCAGTACTTGAGGGTTTTAACATTCACCTAGTGCAATTTCTTTCCTAAATTTCCTCATTCAGCAAAAGCAAAAAAAACAGCATTGATGTTCGGGGAAAAAAATTAAAATTACCGATGGTATATGAAACTGCAAGCACCGACATCACCTACGCGATTGATTGAGAGCACTCGTCCCGTCAGATCTGTGAGATTGCAAGCACATAAACGGCGAGATCACACTCTAATTGAGCAAAGAACCCAAACGGATGGACGGAAAGCATATAACACTATAAGCAAAATCCATTTGGCAAAAACAGAGAAGGAGGCTCCAAGGGTGGAGATATTATCATAAGAATAGGAACTCGGCGTTGATAACTCAGAGCAAAACACTCCATTAATGAGTTAACTCGAAGAGAAGAGATGATTGAATTGGAGGCTTCAGAAGGAAGGGAAACGGCAGACACTTTTTATGACTGTTTTGGCGGAGAATACCGATTTGTTTTCTTTCACTCTGCAATCAGTAGCACAGTACTGGAGAAGCTCTTTTTTTAAGATATTTACCTTTATATATATATATATATGTATGAAAATATTTGTTTTGAATAATTTTGAGACGTTTTTTCTGCCCGTCGAGTGAAGAAAAAAGCGGAGAAGGGCACGCACGGACTTTTTCATAATGTCCAGCGAGAGCCGCTGACGGAAAAGTACAAGCTAACGGTTAAAGAAGAAGAGGACATTGGTTTCACGACTGGCATGATACGACCGCAGGAAGGCAAAATTTGTTGGAATTAAATTTGAAAATCTAGAAGAAAAAAATGGAGAAATGAGATTTTCTAGGACTTGTTTGTGTGTTTGATAATATAATATAATGCAGGTTTTTTTGTAAATATTTTTAAAATTAAAATTTAATACTTAAGTTTTTTATAATTTTAATTTTAATATATCAAAATTATTTAATAACATAAAAAATATTAATTTAATGATTTTTCTTCCATCATGCTTTCCAAACTCCTCTCGATTAAATTTCAATTATATTTAAATTTTTAATAGAATTCCAATTATATATTCCAATTTAAATTCCAATATTAAAATTATCAAAAATTTTAAATTTCAATTATTTTTTATTTCCCGATTACAAGTGGGGTAAAGATAGTTTTGACTCGTGGGGAGCAGATGCTTCCAAGCGTCTTGCCGCTAATCTTTGCTCTTTCACTGTCATTAATCACGTGGCAATAGCAGTTACCAGTAATCGCGAGAGTATTTCAATCTCACCAGTCACCGCAAACAAAACAAGTTCTTGCGTGTAATTTTTTGTAGTATTTTTCTTATTTTTTATATTAATTAACCAAAATTATAAAAAATAATAATTTAATTTTTTTTTTCATATTAAACACGTTGACCACCAAAACAAATTGCGACTTTGACAATGACGGTCTGCGGGTTTGGGAATGCTCGTGAGCGAGGCTCCGCACGTTGGCAGAATATATTTGCAAACCACATGTCAATGCAAGATCTGTGCACGTTCGTTGAGATAGCCCAACAAATCAGGGACTACTTTTAACTTTTACCGTGCTGTGTACTCCCGGCTGCCTCCCCAGTTTGTCACTTTCTTCTTAACATTTTACCTGAAGATTATTATATCAATTCGAGAAGGGATATGGATTTTTTAAAGCCGTGCATGTCCGGATTAATTTATATATATTTTTGATTAATTTTTTAAAATTTCAAAGTTATTAAACATATAAGTTTTAATAGTTTTGAATTGATATTTTAAAAAAATTAAATTTAAAATTTGACCACTTATATTATACCTTTTAAAATTAAAAAATATAATTTTTTTATTTTTATAGAAGGCGCGAATTTCTATTTCTATATGTTTTAAGTGTTAATATTACTAATCAAGCTAGGAAGGTACACAAACGAGACGCATGGAATTGGGACTTGCGACGGGTTGCTCAGGTACACGAACGGGACTCTCAAAAGCGGCACTTCATGTGATTGCTCAAATTGCTAGTGAGGGGGGAATCCCGATAATGATCTTCGTTTTCTTAATGAATATTTAAGAATTAATATAATTTATATGCACACTTAGCTCTCTCGTGGGATTGTTGTCAAAACAGAATTTAAGTCAGAATTTAAATAATTTTTTTATTAGAATTATTTTTTATATTAATATTAAAAATAAGTTTTAAAATATTATTTTAATATATTTTAAAATAAAAATACTTTAAAAAAATAAACACTATTATTCTAAAATACAAGGAAAAAGAGAGAGTAAAGAAATGGTTTTTTTCTCTTTTTTTTTTTGGGTAAAATATATTATGTGATTCGGTTGTATGTGATGATAGCGGCCAGTTCGGATGACCCTGCGCAATCGCCCATGCATTCCCAGGAGATCATGCTGTCTGTGAAAGCGTTGCTGGAATTATGGGCGATATCATGTCACCTTGCACCTAACTCTGCACGCACCTACCATCTCCTCGTGCATTTTACTTTAATTCTAATTTTTAACTACCTCCATCATTCTCCACCTCTTGACCTCTCTCCCCCGGTGTTTCATTTTATTTATTTTCAAAACAACAGACGGGTTGTTAACCCGCCATTACCAAAAATAACATTGAAGACAACAAACGAGCAACTGTTTGTTATTACAGGAGAAAGAGCAATAAAAATAATTTAAGGGCGGCCTTGACTAGCCCATTAGTTTAATTTGATTTTTTAAAATAAATAACTAAATTAATTTTTAAAAAATAAAACTAAATTAAAATCAGTTGAAACTAATAAGTTTCTTTTGATTTAGTTATTTTAAAACAAAAATTAAAATTCAACTTATTGTTTTACACTTGATTCAATTTTGATTCTATTCAGTTATCTTTTTATTAAAAACCAAAAAATATATTGTTTTTGAGGATTTTTTTTATATTTTTTAATGGGTTTGATTTTAGTTTGGCTCAAGTTTTTTGTTCGACTCAATTTTTTTGATTTAGTTTTTTATTAATTTTAAACTTATAAAACTGAACTGAACCGGTTAATTTTTTAAAATATTCTAATTTGCATTTTTTTAGAGTTCAGTTTTTTTATTTTATTTTTCTGGTATACTGATTGGTTTTTTAAAATATATTTTTTTTACAGTTTATTTTTTTTATTTTTTTATTTTGATTCAATTAATTTTTCAATTTTTTTCTCCCTTCTGGTTATGATGCATGTCAAGTCTGGACGGTTTGATTAAACATAAGAAGACCGAGCTTAAGCTAAAATGGTCGAGCCCAATTGGTAATAATCATGATAAACAAGCCCAAATGCAACCTAAGCAAGCCTATCAGCCCAGTACGTCAGCTTGAGAACTTGCTGAAAGGGGCCGTCTTGAAATATGCTCGGTCCAGAGTAACCAATTACCTTAACAAATGGCTAGAATTTACCTCGACCAGTTTAGACTGATTTTTTTTTTTTTTGGTGGAAAGTTCCAGCCAGGTGATTGACATTGAAGAAATCCTTTTGTCAGGCGTTTCAAATGACAAGCAATTTTTCAGCGGAGAAATACAGTCCACTCGATGCGTGAATAAACTGTAGGGTCCCTGCCCATTTTGTTACGACACAGAGTGAGAAGAAACAACAAGTCATCGCCAATTCGTTCGATGATTTCGCGCAAAAAGATGTTGATAATACATATAAAAAAGTATGGGGCAGCAGCCATGGTTGAGTTGTGAAGATTTCAACATCTCGCGTCGGTTGAAGACGAGAGTTTTGGTTGTATATATAATATGAGAGTCTCTTTTCTTTTTGAGAGGTCACTTTTCAATGATATAATTTATTATATGGTTGAACTCATGTAAGTTGGAAAAATATCATTGAAGGGCTTGTTACATTTTGATGTGGATATACATTATCATTAATGCTAATTGATGCTATTTACGAGAATGTAGTGAAATTGTACTTCACAAGCTCTTCAATTAGAAAGTTATGATGATGTGACCATCTCATATCCGTTTAGAAACAAGAATTTTAATTATTTTTATATTATAAGGATCTTTTTTATCTCTAAAAAACATCTTTTTAATGATAAAACTTATTATATAACTGAATTAATGTAAACTGAGATAATATCCTTTAAAAAGTCTATTACGTGCGAGTATAAACATATATTCTAATTGATTCTATTTGTAAACGTGAACATATATTATTATTGACTCTGTACACAAGATTTTCAACTAGGAAATTTTGATGATATCACCATCTCATATCAATTTAGAAACAAGAATTTTAGTTGTTTATGTAGGACGAAGTTTTTTGTCTATTTTTAAAAACATCTTTTTAATGATAAAACTCATTATATAACTAAATTCATGTTAAATGAGATAATATTATTTAAAAAATCTATTATGTACAGGTGTAAATATATATTCTAATTGGTTTTGTTTGTAAATATAAACACATATTATTATTAATTCTGGTTATAAAAACAATATACATGTTATGCTATTCAATCTTATCACTTTAAAGACCATAATGATACAAGTATGTCATATTAATTAGAAAGCGAGAATCTTTTTTTTTTTTATATCTATGTGAGATGTTTAGGTCAGCTTGCACGTATCACGACTAATCCTCACGATTCATTGAATACCCTACAAATCCAGTAGGCATGTAAGACACCGCAGGAGTGACAAGCGTGCACGTCAAGGCTCGAATCCAGATACAGTAGAAAGAGACAAACCTCTTTCACGATTAGATCAAGTCTCTTGATGCAAAGAAGCGAAAATCTTAATTATCTATATAATATATGAGTTTCTTTTTTTTTCAATGATTATCTTTTAATTTATTATACAGTTAAATTCATATTAATTATGAAAATATCTCTTAAAAAAGTTATCATATCCAACCCAAATTAATATTGATGTCATATTTTTTTTAGTGGATGTAAGGACAGGAAAAAAAAAACAAAAACATAATAGAAGTAAACTGAACCCAGGGATTTTCCGGTGCTAATAATATTTTATTATTTATTTAAAAAAAATATAAAATAAAACCACCTAAAATTTCCTTTGAGAAACCCTGCTAAAACCCCTTTCTCGAGAGAGAGAACGCTTTAATTAACAGTGAATCTAAGTACATGACGAGGATTCCAAGTGATGTGTTATGGAAGGGATCATGGGCGGTGCGGCAGCTATGCACGGCGGCAGAGGCGGTTCCTGTAGCGCTGGAAAAAAGGAAGAGGCTGTACAAGAGGTTGTCGGAACTAGGGGCAAGCGGGGGGAGCGTGTCAAAGACGTTAAATGATTTTGTGTTGGAAGGCGGAAAAACAAACAAAGTCGATCTCCTTGCTTGCATCAGAGAGCTCCGCAAGTACGGCAGGTTCGACTATGCCATTGAGGTCCATCTGTCTGTCTCTGTTTCATTTGTCAAATCTCTTGATTTTTTCACATCCCAGGGCCCTTGATTCACCTTTGAGGCTAAGGGTTGCTAGCTTATTTGTTAAATTTTTTTCCAATCTAATTTTAGACTAAGATTCGGGTGTATTGATATACCGATGCCTGCATTTATAACCCAAATTGGAAAAGTAACGCGAGTACTTGGAATGTCATTGAATCGAGCAATAAATATGGCTATAGCCCATAGCTATGAATGAATGAATATTTTGTTTCTAGAGATCCCCATATCACCACGAGACAATTGTTTTGGTTGGGCAACCATGATTGCTTGTTTCTTGTAATTGAGATATGAAAACAATGTGCTGTCTATTTGTGCTCATCAAATTGCACAAAAAAGTTGCTTTGGCTATTTTATTTTTGTTTCTTAGTTGTGCTCTAGTTTTGCAAGCTATGCGTCTTCTTTCTTTGTTTCCTCTATTCTTTGAGTTGATTGGGATCGCTTTGATCTGTATCATACAGGTAATGGAGTGGATGCAGAAGAGGAAAATGAACGTTTCCCATGCAGTTTACCTAGATCTTATAGCAAAGACCAAAGGGATAGCTGCAGCCGAGAATTATTTTGACAACCTTTCACCATCTGAGCAAAATCATTCAACTCATGGAGCGCTTCTGAGCTGTTACTGCAGGGAACTTATGTCTGAAAAGGCACTGACTCTTTTTGAAAAAATGGACAAGATGAAGTTTCTTTCAACTTCTTTGCCTTTTAACAATCTCCTTAGCCTACATTTGAGATTGGACCAACCTGAGAAGGTGCTCCCCATTGTACAAGAGATGAAGCAGAAAGGCATATCTCCATGTACCTTCACTTATAACATGTGGATGCAGAGCTATGGATGCTTAAATGATTTTGAGGGGGTAGAGAGAGTTCTAGATGAGATGAAAATGGATGGTCAAAAAATTTTTTCTTGGACTACATACACTAACCTTGCTACAATCTATGTCAAGGCTGGGCATTTTGACAAAGCTGAATCGGCTCTCAAAAAGGTAGAGGAACAGATAGAACGTGGACGTGAAATTAAGAAAAAACGCAGACAAGGTGATTACCGTGAAGCTTATCATTTTCTGATTACCCTTTATGCTGGCACTTCTAACCTAGGTGAGGTCAATCGGGTGTGGAATTCCCTAAAATCGAACTTCCACTCAACAACCAATGTTAGTTACCTTACCATGCTTCACACTCTTGCTAAGTTGAAAGATGTTGAGGGTCTACTGAAGTGTTTTAAGGAGTGGGAGTCCAGTTGCCACAGTTATGATATGAGGTTAGCAAATGTTGCTATAAGAGCCTGCCTAGAGCATGACATGTATGAAGAAGCTGCATTAATATTTGATAATGCTCTTAAGAGGACCGAAGGATTGTTCTTTAATGCCCGAGAGATGTTCATGGTTTTCTTCTTGAAGAACCATCAATTGGATTTGGCTCTGAAGCACATGAAAGCTGCTTTTTCCGAAGTCAAGGAGATTGAATGGCAACCAGAGCCAAAAACAGTGAGCGCATTTTTTGCTTATTTTGAAGATGAGAAAGATGTTAATGGTGCTGAGAGACTATGCAAGATTTTGAAGCACATCAATCGTCTTGACTCAAATGCTTACGATTTGTTGCTGAAGACTTACATAGCTGCTGGCAAATTGGCCCCAGAGATGCGGCAGAGGTTGGAAGAAGATGGAATTGAAATAAACCTCGAGCTTGAGAACTTGCTTGAAAGGGTCTGCCCTAAATAGGTCCAGGTCTGGAACATGCAAACAAAAACTTTAGACCATTCCAATGAGTAACAATTTGAATTTGATATTGAAGGTATCCATATGCTAAGCATTTCAAATGACAGGAAATCTTTAATTTCAGGAACAAAATCCAGTTGATGTAATTATGTGTATAAATAATTACCAATCACATATTTGATAAAGTAATGCTAATCTTGCATAATAGTCTTAAAGAATTTATTTACCGAAAAAATAACAACAATTGGATGGATATCTTTAGACAGTAAGTGAATTTCATCTATGAATCTCATGAATCCAGTGGTTGATATTTGACTTGCTACCGTCCATGCATCAATAAAAATTCCAACTTTATTTGAGTTTAATGGAGTGGAGTTTACCAACATTATCCATCATGTTATCAATAACATTATGGAACCAAATGCGGCAAAATCAGTCTCTTTAATTGTTCCAAGTGAAATTACATCCCATTCTTTATACATTGTAAAATTGTTGTATTATCCAGCGTGAGAAATAAAATCACTAGAATAGAGCTGGCTCGCTATACATGCTAATTTAATAGCTTGAACCAATTCATGGTGGCAACTCTAATGGGATGACTCGTCCCTAAATGCACTGCTGTCCCCATGGCAAGTTTGGCTGGAAAAATGCGATGCAGGATGGACGAACCCTAAATGCTCTACCTCTCCTTGTCGCAAGTTTGGCTGGTAAAATGCAATGCGGGATGGACGACTAAAGCGACATGGAAAAGCTTCGGATTTGTAGATCAGCTTTTAGACTTTCTGCTTCATGGTCACATCTACATGAGATTTAGGTTGATAGTGCTCATCTGTATCCACCTCTTCAATTTCCTGGCAAACAAACTCTTACGACTGAAGATCTTGCATGAATTAGTAACAAAATAAGCTGTTTTGTAATAAAAATTCCAAAACCTGTTTTCCAACATAGTTTTATTCAAAACACCTATAAAAACATCTTAAAAAAACATATAAATATATTCATAACTTTAAAAAACCACTCTAAGAACCGAATTTAACCCAAAATAAAAAAGTAATAAGAACTCAAATCAGTTTTTCATGAACTTTTAAATATAAAAAAACCTAATATAAATATAAACTCTCCTCGTAAAATTTAGAGGCCATTATCCAATTACGATCCCACAAGGTTCTTTGAGGGACAGCTCAGAAACATCCTTTCCGCGTTTTTAAATGAAGTGGCAGCTCTCAAGACCCATATTGACACCATTACAGTAGCAAGCCCACAAATTTTAGCATATCACAAGAATGGCCCCTCGATATTTCAAACTTCAAAGAAAAACCCCATAAAAGAGTCATAATTATCATAAAACATTTCCTAAACCAAATGATGCTGTATTAATTCTGGCAACGCAAGATTCCGCTCAATTACAGAACTACATCAAGCATAATAGCAGAAAAAAAGAAAAGGAAAGATGCACAATGTAACCTGATGATCAACACATTGCATTTCCACAATGAAAAAATATTTTAGCCAACGTGCGTACAGAAAAATACAGATCCAAATCCAAGTAGTTTGGAGCATCCAAACTGTAAATCATCATCAAACTTTGAACTTGACATACCTTAGCGACCAGTTTTTATACGTAAAATACAAGAAAAATACAGTCAATATAAAAATGAAGCAGCATGAGAGAATAGTAGCGAAGCTCATTCGACTCGGCGCTTTCTTCTTCTTACTCTGTTTCAGCAGAGCTTGAGGCTTGATCCTTCCCATCTCCTACTACCTATACTCCAAATCTGCAAGACTTGCATACAATTACTGAATATCAGTAGTCTGCTCAAATTTCACCAATTAGTTAACTTTGAATTCCAAATTTGTTTAGCATAAATTGGCCAACGGTAACTAAGATCTAAAGAGATTCATGCTAATAAATAAATCGAATCAAAAGAGAGGGATTGAGAGAGAGAGAGAGAGAGTGGAAGTGCCTGTTTGAGAGGTGAGTTGACTGCTTTCTTTCTGATTGATAGATACTGCATTCGATTTTAAGTTTATTTCATGTTTTTTCAGCAGGTTCTTATTTGGGCCAAAATAATAGATGGGCCCAGATTATTTTGGGCTTCCTTTCGTTGGATTCGGGAATTTGGTCTTTTTATGGGATCCGGCGTTACACTTATTTGAAACCTGCATGGACCAGAAATTCCTGTAACACTCTTCATGTCGTCTGTCAGTTTTCACTCTGCTTAGAGAGATTAATTTTCTGCGAGTCTTAACTTGCCTTCCTCTGGACCATCTAACTGGATAGCAGTGTAGTGGCTTGAATCATGCACAACCGCTCCGTCTCTATACCATCTCAATAGAGCCCCAGATCTCCTTCCACTGCATCATATAAAATAACACATTTATCAATGCATTAATCATAGTAATTACGAATTGGCTTTCCATAATTTAAAACTCAAATATAGAATTACCTTTCGTGCAAACCTAGAGGAAGGTGAAATCCCCAAAACCTAGCCATGGTGAAGCGTTTGGCGTGCCAGACATGAGTTCTCGATCTCGTGGTGCCATCTCCAGAAGTGGCAAAACCAATTCCTGGATTCTTTTTTGAAGTTCAATTCGCCAGCAAACTCGGCGAGGGACTTTATCGAAGCCGGATCCAGGTCATCTGTTGCTTTAGCAGACAGTCCTAATTTCCTCTTTCTAGGTCTCTATTTTGCAGCTTCATTGTTTTAAGCAGTGGTTATTCTTTTCTTGTTTCTTAGAGATCGGAAATTATCGTTTATTCGGTTTGATACGATTGAGTGGAGACTCTCGAGTTCAGGCGCTCTGTTTTCTGCAAATTTTTTAACATTCATTTTTCGAGGGGGAGCTGTTGATACTTGAGATTTTTGCTTCCATCACCAGCCATTGCAGCCTGATTCTCAAAAGAAACGCGCATCTGCAGATTATGTCATCGCTCGCTGTATAAGCTTTGGATTATTTACAGTTAGCCTGTGGTTTTTACTTTTTAGGGTTAGTTACTGTTCTTACTTGTCACAGCGCGCGGCACCTGGACACAAAGGGAGGACGCGCCTTTTGTTTCTGGTGGCATTGCGGTCCTTTTCATAAAATAAAATAAAAAATGATTTAAAAAAATTAAATCAATATTTTTGTATGATTTGATTTATTGATATTATAAAATAAAAAATATATATTATTTTAATATATTTTTAAATAAAAAGTATTTGAAAAGCTTTAGTATTTTAATTTTTTCTGAATATCACATAGGTTTTATAGAAGGTTAGTTCCTGGACGGTAAATACCCGCAGTTAAAACCCGTTTTCTCATTATGCATTTTTCCAACCAGGTCCTCAAACTCAAACTCAAAACCAGCTGTCTATAGAGAGCGTTGTCAACCTGGGACTTGTGCGCTGCTACTTCAAAAACCAAAAGGCTGGTGTATTGCACGCGCAACCAAGAAGCAAAATACATACAGCATCAGTTAAAGAATATCCAAAACGAAAAAAAAGTGATAAAACACATCATAAAGGTTTTAATAAACTAACAATTGAGTTAATAATAAATAAATAAAAAATCTATCGATGTAGGTAGTGATCGAAGTACAGACAGATGCGGTAGTGATCGAAGTACAGGCAAAGTAGTACAGTTCTCAATTACGGTACGCTCACCGAGCCCTATTGCTGGCCTAAAGATTTCCCACGGTTTCATAGGGTTCATTATTGGATCTAGTTGCCGCTCTATATCCCACAAAAACAGAGAGACATATAGAGACAACTGAGAATAGAAGGGCAAAGGCACTGGCAACATCTCCTGAGCTGCCTGTTGTAGATGCCTTTAGCATAGAACTGCCTGGAGAGATGTCCAGGGGTATCCAATCACAGTTGACAGAATAGTGACCAGATCCATGCCATGAATTCCCGTCAACTGGATACCAGAATGCGACAGCCATCTTGCTAGATCCACCAATTGTAAACTGAGCATCCTGCAGAAATTAGAGGAAGCAGCTCATTCAGAACCTCTTGCTGCAAGGTAATACTTTCAACTACAAACCTATGCAACAATCAAACAGCATGAGTTCGCAATATGTATCCTTGAATCCTTTCCAATTCAAGTGTTGATGTTGGGAGCAAAGCTCAATAACAAGCATGGTGAGAAGTTAGTATCGAACTGCAGATATCCTCTCCAAGCACACGTGATATCATTATCATGCCACAATGGCGATGAAATAGAATCAAGGTTATGCTACTAGACTCGATAATCACCATTCAGGCCATGGTACTCTCTGTCTCTCTTTTTTTAGAAGACATAATAACCCTCTTTAACAAAAAGCTAGTAAGGAAAACATGGTGTAAGTGATATCAAAACATGGATTAAAACATTCACTGAAATTGATTAAAGCGAACTGCTATAAAATTTCTTATATTCAAGCCCAAGGGTAACCAAATATCTGAATATCATGGATGGGTTTCTAACCTGTTGGAGACGGTCCATGGTTCTTAAAGGCCGAGAGAATTCAAAGAAATACGTTCCCTTCTGACTATCTGGTGTATAAGGACTGTCTTCCTCTACAAAACCTGTTAGCAAAATATTAAAATCAAATTTCAAAGGAGAAAGATGTAGATATTGTCAAAGCATACAAGATGAATATGGATATAAAGGCAGATCATAACCCACAATTTGAGACTAAAACAGCAGGCTGCACAAAAATGGTGATACGGAACCAAATTGAACTTACCGTGTCTTAGAGGCAATTTTCTTTAGAAATAGATCAATTCAATTCTTTTCCAATTTCAAGTTCCCTTTTCACAGCACAGATTTTGATGCATGGCTCCTTAAGCACCATCTTTAATCATACAAAATAGAAACTCATGTGATTGGATATTGAAAACATGATTAATCTAGCCTAGAGCGAATTTGTACAAGGCACAATATTGACGTGTGTTTAACAAAGCTGATCACGCTTCTTGTACGAGTCACGTTCTTTTTCTTAATTGTACAACAAAGCTGCATGGATTTCTCGGCATGTTAAAGCTATAGGAGTTCTCAATTTGTTATCACGGATATCAACAACAATAGGTAGAAGAACAGAGTTTTGAAAACCAAACAAAGGAAGAAATAAAAAGGGCAATCACCTGAGTGAACATTGAAGCTACTGTGCCACCACGCTCCTTTCCAGTTATTCTGGCCAATAGAATCATTTCCTGAAAAACAGATTGGTTAATACTTGCTCACCATTAGAAAGGTTGGCTTGAAATAACCAAACATGCAAAGTAAGAAATGAATAGCAAACATTGTTAAAATGGATAACAACCAGCATCAGAAATTGAATTCGTAAGTTTGGATTTGTGGTTAGCTTAACAAAGTGTACATCTGAAGAAAGAAATGATCCCCATACGCATAAAGATATGCTTCTGAAGGCCCAAGAAAGTGGGCTTGGTAAATTATTACAGAGACTCGTAGCAAATCATCCGCTACAACAGGTAGAGCTCCTAGGACCGTTTCTAGTTGAACAAGATGAGCTAGATCTTAAAATAGCATAGAGGCTCATGATTATCAATATCACCCCACCACTTCTTTACAGAGCCTGTAAAAAAATTTGTGAGAGACATTTACATTTCCTCCTGGGAAGAGAAAATAAGGAAACTAACGAATTGAAAGTTTGAACACTAAGGATCAAATTGATGTTAAGACTGTTTTGACTTCTTTCTTCCAAAAAGTTTATCATAACTAATTTTGTGAGGTAAAAAGACTTCTGTAGGGCAACGGGGTTACCAAACATCTTAATTCTAGAGTGGTGATTCAATAGTTACATGATCACCACAAGTGCCAAACAAGTACAAGTTATCTTCATATGGAGCATTTAAGGCCATGTCTGGTCAGGAACCGTAAGTGTGGTTTTGAGAAGTGAAACACTCTGATCATGCATATCAAATCATAATAGAACATACTACTACAGAAAATACACAACAATGGCTGAAGCTATAGCAAGTTGTAAAGTTCCCATTCTGCGTCTTTTTGTTATTGGTTTGATAGGGACTGGTATTTTAATTATCAATTTTTACTCTTCTATCCAAAATAGTTTAAGGTTTAATCTCATTTGAGAATAAGATATTTGACAGGTTGGAGAAGGAAGATGTTGGTAGTCAAGCTAAATGATAATAGGATTTCAAAGGAATTTACTAAGAAGTCACAAGTCCGGCTCAATAAACCATAACAATTATGAATTAGAGGCATGGTGAAAACTAAGAAGAAACAAGTGACCTGACTAAAAGTGTAAGGATCTTAAACATAAAATGACGGCTGTAAAAACAAGTGCAAAGGCAATGGGAAAATATTTTCCATGGAATAAAGGGTTCTTTATACCAAAGTTGATACAGTTAATTATTAGTGTTAGTAGACAGAAAGGAAGGGAGAATTGTAAGCTCCACTTAGCAAGGGGAGCAGTCTCAAGTTTAAGCCTGGGACGGTCCGTCTTAGAAAGGTGCAGCCATTGAATTACACAATGGTTAGAGTGACAGGAGTTTAGTAGGATAGGACGGAAAGCATTACAGTGCATATTGGAAGACAAGAATTTAAGATGCATACATCAGTGGATGTCCTTGGAGAATTGGTAGCACTGAGGATGAAGTGGTTGACATATCGAGATCTTTGCAAAGGTCTTGAGGTGAGTGTCAATATCAACAGAGCATGAAATGGACAGCTTCATAAAAAGAAAGCTTTGATTTTGGAAGAGCATGTAATGAATTCTAAGCCACCTTGACTGTGCTCCTTCCAATCACTTTGGTTAGTGCTTCATCCCACTTTCCTTTTTTTCCCTTTAAAGGCAGTTCCATCATTTTCACATCATGCAAGCATACCTTTTTCACCCAATTAACAATTAAAACTGAATAGTTAATTCAAGAAGTACCTGAAGGACCAGTGCCATCAAGGTACCTACAGTGTGGATTCCAGGAATAGAGATCAACCAAATGACCAAACCTGTTCAGAAGAAAGAATAGAGAATTAAAAATTAAAATAAACATAACCAAACTCTGCAAATATCACCAACAAAACATGTCATCCCATGGTTCTGATAGTGAAGAAGTTAATATATATGGCAGCACCTGTCACCTCCATTTCCATCTCCGTTGTCTAGTGGATTCCCACCATAGAGCCGTCCTGGGATAGCATTTCCAATTGAGAAGTGCATAATATCAACTTCATGACCTTTGCAGGTCTTCCTATTGCAAGTACCAGGTCCCTCCTTGCAGCCACCCATCTAAAAAGATACGAGCAATCCTCAATTTTCACTCTCTGATTAAGAAACCACAACGAACATGATGAACTAACAACGTGACAGCATGCCAGATAATCAGTGGAGTAACTTACATTGTGATAGGTTGCTTCATCGCCAATCGGAAACATGAGAGCAACTGATGGGCATTTCTTGTTATCACTGCAGCATAAAAATCCAATTCAATCCAACAAAAAGGGAAAAAAGGAGAAAAAGGCCTTCAAAATTGAGAAGTCAAAGCATCAGCAATTTGAGTTAACCAAGACATGCACTCTCTTAACCATTCCCGAAACGGAAGAAACCCAGCAGGAAAAAATAAATATATATATATATAAAGGTAACAAAAGGAAAGCAGAGACAAGAATTTGATGTGAATATAGATAATAAAAAAAAAATCAGCACTAAAGCAACCAGACAGATTAATTCCATATCCAATAGATAAAAAATGCAACAAATCAATCCAAAAATTACCCTTTTGTATAAGCATAGTTCCCATCAACTTGCAACAAGAAAAACACATCATTACCATCATGCAAGGCCTGCGAAATTCACTGTGATCTATTAACAGCTGATTTATTAAAACGTGATACTAATTTTCGAACAAAAAATCCTTACCTTGACGGTCATCTTTCCTCCTGTGTATTTTTTATCGTCATCGGGGTCGAGAGCAGGAAGCAGTGAGGAGTCCAAGCCGTCAATGTCTTTCCAATCATCGGCATGGCCATCGAGGGTGATGAATCCAGGCTTGAACTCAGCTTCTATTCTGATCTCTTCGTCGGACTCGCAGCTCCACTCACCTGATTCCTGATGTGAATTGACCAGTCCGATCCAGGACGAGCCAAGAACCGATAGTAGCAAGAGAAGTCGAAGAAGCATTGTTTTGTATGGGATGAAATTTCCTGCTACGGGCTGTGTTTGGGTGCTTAGGGTGTTTTGGCATGCTGCGTTCCGTGGCTGACTCAACTTATGAATAAAACTAGCGTTTTGACTCTGCTACTGTCTGAGTTTTGCTGTAATAAAAAAAAAAAAATAACATGTCATCAAAACGTACCAGTACTCCCTTACTTTTGTTTTTGTACTACTCCTGCTACTTTTCCTTGGAGAGGAGCCTCACACGTGGACAGATCGAAGGGCAAATGCACTTGGATAAATAGTGGTCCCAGGAAATAGGAATTGGTTTTTTAATATATATAAAGATAGAAGGTCTGGGATGTAATTACAGTTTGTTTTTAGTTGACTACTATTGTCCCGCGCTACGTGGTCATTTTTTTATATAACAAATATTAAAACAAACCACAATGTAAGAATATTAATTCTTTGTACAGTGTAAGGGTATTAGGTTGGGCTATAAATAATATTTATAATATAATAATAATATTAAATTTGTATAATTTAAGTATAAATAGGTTTACATGTGGAAGCTTTGAATGAGAGTCTAAACATTATACCATAAAAATATAGTAATTAAATATAAAAAAAATTAATATTACAGAATAAAATTAAACAAAAAAAATCAATAAAACAGAGCACTATTTTTATGAATAGTGTTTTGTGTTGAGAGGTATAGTAAAATCCCCCCATAAGATTATAATAATCTAACAAAAAACAAATAAAACAAATTATAAAGTTCAATTATTAATCAAATTTATATTAAAAAAAACATTAAAGAAAAAAACTACTTGAAAAAAAAGGAGATCTTAATCAATTGGTTTAACTCGTCAAACTTAGAATTTATATCACAAGAGTATGATAACAGAATAAAAAAAAATTAATATTAATAAACTCGGTTAAACAAAGAAAAAAGAAAAAAACTACAACTAATAATATTTTTTCAAATTTATTGATTATTATATCAATAATATTTATTATAATCAAAATAATGATATTCATAGCACAAATGATAATATTTTTAATAACAATAATAACAAACTTGCACTGGCCATGTTTAAGTCTGTCTAGTTACAATACTAAGTTCAAGAGCTTTGGATTTAACTACAACATCAAACATAAAAGCTTTAAACGTGGGTCTAATTATAAAATTATGTAATAAAAGTATTGCACCTGAATATAAAAAAAAAATAATTGAAAATGAAGAAACAAAGCAAAACACTGTTCTAATAAACTGTGTTTTGCGAGGAGGGTACAATAAAATCCTCCCATAACATCACTACAATCTAATGAAAAATAAGTAAAATAAATCATGAAATTTAATTTTTAATTAAATTGGTATGAAAGGGTGGAATTAAAATAAAAGAAAACTAGTTAAAAAAATAACTAACTAAGTTAACCAACTAAATCAAGTTAATCGTCAAACTTAGAATCTGTATTGTAAAACTGTGATAACTAAATAGAAAAAAATAATATTAACAAACTAAATAAAAAAAATAAAAATAAAAAATAACTATAACTAAAAGTCACAATGCAATATATAGTGAAAAATATTTATCTTTTTTAGTTACTGTTGCAATATTAAAAGATAAAATTAAAAGAAAAAACTAGTTAATAAAAAAAAAATTGAATCAATCATGTTAACCCACCATATCATATTAATCAGTCAAATCCGAGATTCATGTTATAAGATTGCGATAACCAGATAAAAAAAAACAATGAACTAACCTGAAAAAAAAATTAAAAAGATAAAAACAAAGGGAAAAAACACATGGAAAGAAAAAGGTTACAAAAAAATAATAAAAAATAATCTAAATTAGCTTGATTAACTTGAAATCTAATATTCATGTCATAAAAGTTTAACAACAAAATAGAAAAAAAATAATACTAATAAGCTAGATCACACAAAAAAATTAATTAAAAAAACTAAAAACATCAGGTTTTTTTATCGTGAATTGCAGTGTGTAGTTCACCATAAAAGACCAATGCCTTCTAGTTATAGGTAATACCTCATTATTTTACTGGAAAATAGTTTTTTTTTTAAATAAAATTTCAAAAAAATAAATTGTTTTATGATGTTTGGTGGGACAATGAAAAATAAGTTGAAAAATATTTTTCATTGTTTAACTATGTCATGAAAAATGAGTTGTAAAATAAATAATTAATATATTTTTTTAATTTATTAAAATAACGAGAAACAAATATTACAAATTAAAAGGTCCAGTGAGGATGAAATTGAAAAAATATAATTTTATAAATTATCTCAAATAAAATAAGCAATAATGAAAACAATAGAGATTAAATCTAAAAAATAAAAAAATAAAATATGAATAAATTAAAATAATAATAATTAATATTTTATAAATTATTTCAAATAAATCAAGTAACAATCAAAAGAATAAAAATCAAATTTGATAGATGAATTTTTTTTTTATTAAACACCAAACAGTAAAATTATAAAAAAATCAAATAAACCCTACTGAATTTTCTAATCTTAAATTAATAATTTAAACCTGTAATTGGTCAAGCTTGATATATGTTTTTATTAAACAATTAGTTTTTAATAAAACTACATCTAGATTTTTTTTTTAAAAAAAAGTGATTCAATCGAGTACAGGTGAGTCAATGCACCTGACATGCAAAAAAATTATGGTATTCAGCATGTTATCTAAAAACATAGAATCGTACTGTAATAAAGGTGGTTAGAAAATCAATACTAATAATTTTTAAGCTATAAAAACAAATTCTTAATTTATTTTTATTTAAAAATATATATAGTTATAGGCTCACAAAATTAGTGTCTTTGACTTAAACACTTCAAAAATGGTTAGAAACATGAAATCAAGTTAAAAAAATAATTTAACTTGATTTGTGTTTTTTAATAAGATAAATATAAAAAAAATACATAAATAAAACCGTTTTAACTGGTTAGAATTGATTGACACCAAGAATATTTTATCTTATTATTGGATTTTGATTGATTATTGATTTTTTTTACTCAAATTAAAAATTAAAAAGTAAACAAAATAAGCTTAAAACTCAAATAAGAATTGCAAATGCTAAAAGGATCCCAATCAAACCCCAGTCCTGGAGGGAGAGAACACAGGATAAAAGAAGCGAACAGTGAAAAAGGAAAATTTGCTTTACAAATAATATCAAATTAGGTCCGTGCATTTTTATTTTTTTCAAGGGAAAACACCTTGTTTTTTACAAAATCAAGCAAAATAATAATAACACCAGGGCATGTTATAGTCATCTCAAAGGAAGCCAGTCAAAATATTTTTTTTAAGCTTAAATGCAAAATAATGAAATATTCAGGATCAAAACCAGGGAAAAAAAGTTTAAGAAGTGAAGTAAAAAAGTTAAAAAGATAAAAAAAGTATTGAGGTCCATAATATTTTTTTTGTTTTAGATTAACGTGGGTGTCCGGGCCAGCTTTCGCGCACCACGACTAATCCCACGGGCCCTGAAGTTAACGACCATGTAAGCCTCCAGTGACCATCATATGAGCAACCAAGGACTCGAACCTGAGACCACAGAGGGAGCAAACCCCTTGATCCCAAATCCTTGCCACTTGACCACCACCTAGATGGTTCCATAATATTTTACTTGTATATATAATGAATATGCTATGTTTTTTAGTTATTTGTTAACGGTGGTTTGAGCAAAACGCGGGGAGAGAAAATGGTAGATGGATTTTTTTTTATTTAGTTAATTTATTATTACTATTATTAAGATTATTATTAAGATGGATCTTCAAATTAGCTTGAATGTATTTTAATTAATTTAATAGATCTTGAATTTGATTTGTGAACTATATATCTTGGAGTTTAGTTTGATTAATTTTGACTTGATTGGTTTGCATGGTTATGATAAATGATGATATTAAAATTGATTGAGATTAAGTTTTACTTTTTTTTTATTAATTGTAGGAAAAATATAAAAATTTACTTAAAAAAATTATTAATTTTGGGATAACTCACACTTATGAAAAAGAATAAAAATAGGCAAAAGGATAAACTAATTTAGTAAAGGATACAAACCACGAGTGCCATCAAATCATCTATTATATCACAGGACTCGCCAAACCATTTCGATAAATTATAAATATTAATTTATAAAAAAATAATGATATATGAGTTTAATTAAATGATTTGCTAAAAAATAAATAATAATTACCATATGTGTTGAATTATATTAATTGCTTACATGTATCACATTACTTTATCTAAACATTTATGAAATGATAAATAAAGCTATCTATGACTAAAAATTTTTTATATAATATTTTTTAAATATATTAATTTTAGTGGTAATGTTCTCGAAAATATTCTTCTGGTCATGTTTTTTAAACCTATCAAACAATTTTAACCCTAAACAGTATAAATCTTAAGTTAACTTCAAACAATTTTTAATGTTATTTAATGGTATTTCAACATGTGATCAGAATCTCATATTTTTTTATTATTATATTTTTAATTTCATTTCTTAACTATTAAATTTTTATAAAACAACTAGATCGACTGTTATATATATATATATATATGAATTAATCTGAATGAGACAAACATTTTAGCCTGTAACTATATAATCGATATGTCCAATAATAGCCGTGCGTAGAAACCAATAATTAGAAATGTAGTTTTATTCATTATTTTTCCAAAACTTTTATTTTCCAAAAACTTGACACAAACATTGCCATTTTTTCTAAATTCAAATGATGACGGGTAGTTTTGGTTTGGTCTGGGTCCGGGTGATTGGGTAATCCAAGTGGGTTGGGTTGGTTTTGTTTTGTCTCCCCTCCTTCAAACTTCAGTTTTGACTTCCAGGGCTATTCTTCGATAATGGAATGCAGTCAATGCTTCAATCTACCACAAACCGTGACGGACGACCGCTTTCATTTATTTATTTACTTTGGGCCCTACACAAAAATACATCCATTCATTTAACCTGCGATTTTTTCTTTTAAAAAAATCTCACCTTACACGTAGCCTTATCACCAATAGTTCAATCTCCACCATCCATTCTGGTCAATCCACAACTTCTCTTGGGCCCCACAAGCTTTAGCGGCAGAGATTGAGCTTCAGATCTCCGGCAATCGGGGGAGCATCCCACCTATTACTATTTGTTTAGGTGAAAGAAAGAAAGAACGAACAAAAAAATCGCGAATAATAATAATAATAATAATTTACTCCATATTCTTTTTTCTAACAACTGGAGGAACAAGAGAAGAGTTAAAGCGAAGATTCAGCTATTGTTTTTTAAAATATATTATTTTTAAAATTTAATTTTAATATTAATTCATCAAAATAATTTTAAAATATATTTTTTTAAAAATTCACGAAACAATACCTCAAGCGCAGCTGACTAGTAAGAAAATATGGTAGTAGGTGAGTCTCTCTCTCTCTCTCTCACTTATCTCTAAAAACCACCCGCAAAAGCTCACATAACTCTCTCTCTCTAGAGTCTTCGCCGCGACCACAACCATGGCCACTGCTTCATCTTCTCCCATCTAGCCTCTCCTTCCTCTCCCCCCAACCACCTCTCCCTTTCCAACCACTACATACCTCTTTCTACTAGTCAGTGGATACTGGATATCCATATCCAATTGAATTGAATGGCGTCAACGCCACCACACTGCTCAATCACAGGAACAGCTAAGCCTTATCATAGCAGCCCCTATCCACACAGCCATTTTAAAAACCACCGTCAAACCCACCACCAAAACCCCCATCAAAGATGGACTGCTAATCAAAGAGTCTCTCTTACCAAACCTCCCCTCCCACCCTCATCTCGCAATGCACCAAAACCCCCCGCCACCACCACCACCACCACCACTCACCACCCACAAATCCACCCTACCTTCCCTTCTCTTCAATCTCCAAAATCCGAACTTGCCTCCGATTTCTCTGGTCGCCGCTCCACCCGCTTCGTTTCCAAGCTCAACTTTGGGCGACCTAGAACCACTATGGGTAGTCGCCACACCTCAGTCGCCGAAGAAGCTCTCCAGAACGTAATTGAGTATGGGAAAGACGAGGGGGCTCTTGAAAACGTGTTGCTTAATTTCGAGTCTCGTCTTTCTGGGACGGATGATTATATTTTCTTGCTTCGGGAGCTTGGTAATCGAGGAGACTGTAAAAAGGCCATTTGTTGCTTTGAATTTGCAGTGAAACGAGAGAGGAAGAAGAACGAACAAGGAAAATTGGCGAGTGCCATGATTAGCACTCTTGGTAGGTTAGGTAAAGTAGAGATTGCTAAGAGTGTTTTTGAGGCTGCACTTATTGAAGGTTATGGTAATACTGTATATGCTTTCTCTGCTATAATCAGTGCTTATGGTAGAAGCGGTTATTGTGATGAGGCTATTAAGGTTTTTGATTCGATGAAACATTATGGTTTGAAGCCCAATTTGGTTACTTATAATGCTGTAATCGATGCGTGTGGGAAAGGAGGTGTGGAGTTTAAACGAGTGGTGGAGATTTTCGATGAAATGTTGAGAACTGGAGTGCAGCCAGATCGAATTACATTTAATTCGCTTCTTGCTGTATGTAGTAGAGGAGGGTTGTGGGAGGCTGCGAGGAGTTTGTCTAGTGAGATGTTGAATAGAGGGATTGAGCAAGATATTTTTACTTATAATACGCTCTTGGACGCCGTTTGTAAAGGTGGGCAAATGGACATGGCTTTTGAGATCATGTCTGAGATGCCTGCCAAGAATATATTGCCTAATGTTGTCACTTATAGTACCATGATTGATGGCTATGCTAAGGCTGGTAGATTTGATGATGCACTCAATTTGTTTAATGAAATGAAGTTTCTGTGTATAAGTTTGGATAGAGTTTCTTATAATACCTTGCTTTCTATTTATGCTAAGCTTGGTAGGTTTCAGGAAGCTTTGGATGTTTGTAGGGAGATGGAAAATTGTGGGATTAGGAAAGATGTTGTGACTTATAATGCACTCTTGGGTGGGTATGGGAAACAATGCAAGTATGACGAGGTTAGAAGAGTGTTCGAAGAGATGAAAGCTGGGCGTATATCACCTAATTTACTAACTTACTCAACATTAATTGATGTGTATTCGAAAGGTGGTTTGTATAGGGAGGCAATGGATGTTTTTAGGGAGTTTAAGAAGGCTGGATTGAAGGCTGATGTTGTTCTTTACAGTGCTGTGATAGATGCCTTGTGCAAGAATGGGCTGGTGGAATCAGCTGTGTCTTTGCTCGATGAGATGACCAAGGAGGGAATTAGGCCTAATGTGGTCACTTACAATTCTATTATAGATGCATTTGGCCGGTCTGCAATCACGGAATCAGTGGTTGATGATACTGTTCAGAACAGTCAGTTGCAAATTGAATCTCTATCTTCAGGTGTTGTTGAGGAAGCTACTAAAAGTCTGTTGGCTGATAGGGAGGGGAATCAGATCATAAAGATTTTTGGGCAGCTTGCTGTTGAAAAGGCAAGTCAAGCAAAGAATTGCAGCGGACAGGAAATGATGTGCATTTTGGCAGTCTTTCACAAGATGCACGAGCTGGAAATCAAGCCTAATGTGGTCACATTTTCAGCCATTTTGAATGCTTGCAGGTAATTTCTACTGTGCTGATCATCATGATTGTTCATTACTGCTTCAAGAGCTAGTCAGCACATGCACAGTCAATGATGAGTGAAAACTTGTACACTTGTTTCTCAAATGCAATGATCTGTGCTATTTATTTTGCTCCCTGTTCATTTATACCCTAGTAATCATCCATCTTCAGCAAAAATAGATCAAGCAGATGAAACTATACCAGTGTTTCTTTTCAGTAAAGATTAGCAGAATTCAAGTTCTTCGCTTCTGGAGTTTTGAGATAAATTTCCTTTTCTTTCTAATGCACGAGTGCCTAAATTAGTTCAGTTTAATGTTAGATTTTGGAGAGAG
Organism: Populus ilicifolia; assembly: GCA_015708895.1. Lineage (NCBI taxonomy): Eukaryota > Viridiplantae > Streptophyta > Magnoliopsida > Malpighiales > Salicaceae > Populus > Populus ilicifolia. The sequence continues at coordinate 192,352 of SRLM01000076.1, read as the reverse complement.
GATGCATTTGTTGCCTGTCAACTTATGTCCATATTTGATATTAACTTTTTGTATGTACATAGTCAAGGATCTTTAGCTTCAAATGAATATGGTTTAAATTCATTTGTATATGCTCTTGATGCAGTCGTTGTAATTCCTTTGAAGATGCTTCAATGTTATTGGAGGAGCTCCGGTTATTTGATAACCAGGTTTATGGTGTGGCCCATGGACTTCTTATGGGTTATAGAGAAAATGTTTGGGAGCAAGCACAATCCCTCTTTGATGAAGTTAAATTGATGGATTCTTCAACAGCATCTGCCTTTTATAATGCCCTGACTGACATGTTATGGCACTTTGGTCAGGTGAGTTTGAGCTATAACTATTCCTGATTAAAGGACTATATTTGCTCAATTGGGCTGTATCAAGTCCTACATGGTTTTTTTTTGGTTACAAATTTGTATAACTGGATCAGTTCAGGATGTTTAATACTAGTTCTTTTTTTATCCCAGAAAAGAGGTGCACAGCTTGTTGTGCTCGAAGGGAAACGCCGACAAGTGTGGGAGAATGTGTGGTCCGAGTCTTGCTTAGATTTGCATCTAATGTCTTCTGGTGCGGCTCGAGCAATGGTTCATGCATGGTTGCTTAACATACGCTCTATAGTGTTTGAGGGTCATGAGTTGCCAAAATTATTGAGGTATTTCATTTTATTTAGTTGTATTTGCTAACTAATACTCTCTTTTATTTAACCATTCCAAGAGAAATATCTGAACTCCTTGTTGTTTCAGCATATTGACTGGATGGGGAAAACACAGCAAAGTAGTTGGTGACAGTACGCTAAGGCGAGCTATCGAGGCCCTTCTCGTGGGCATGGGTGCACCCTTTAGGTTAGCCAAATGCAACTTAGGTCGATTTATATCAACTGGATCTGTTGTTGCTGCGTGGTTGAGAGAATCCGGAACACTAAAAGTGCTTGTACTTCATGATGACAGAACGGATCAAGAAAATTTGAGGTTTGGTCAAGCCTCAAATTTGCAAACGCTTCAATTGTAGCTAATTGTATCATGTTGCACATTTTTTGTCTCCCCTCTTGTAAATTATTGGCATAGAGATACAGTTGCCTCCCCCCACCCCCTGTCGGCGCGCGCATTAAATGGACGTGGAGATGGACATTAGTTTTTCAAGTCACATAGGAGAAGGTGTTCATAGCATTGTTTTAAGTTGGAAGTGTTTGATTTTTGCGGCAGCCTGTGGACAGAAGAGTAACATTTCATTACATCTTACACAAGAATTCAGGGATAGATAACTAACTCACGGGACAATGACTAACATTTCATTTCATTACATGGTTATCTACACCTGAAAATAATCGCACGGTTACTGCTTTCCTTGCCGTCGTGGTGGTGGTGGTCACTGGCTTTAATGGCTGAAGCCTCATAAAAGCAGAGCGGGTCACATACTTTTCTCAGGTCTCCAACAGTGAAAGCGTGAGAAATAGAAGATGAGGCGGTAATAAAAAAAAAATTGGCCCATCTCGTCTTCCCATACCATTACTGTACACTATACTATACCAGTACCCTTTTTGCGTTCAGATGATTTTCCAACTAGCTAATTTTTGTTTGGCGATTGAATTCGCGCGCCTACTCGTAACTTCTCGTACTAGAGGTGTTATTCCAGAGAAAGCTCCCTTCTCTCGTAACTTCTCGTACTAGAGGTGTTATTCCAGAGAAAGCTCCCTTCTGTTTGCAAATTGCTGATGGCAGTGAACAAGTAAATTGGGCCTGAAGAAGAGCTGCCTTTCACAGTGATTCCTTGAGCTTCTGTTGGGACAAGCTAAAATCTTTCCGCTTGTTAAAATGTTGTCACAATCAAATAGTATGCTCCCCCGTAAAAGAAAATTGAACTCGCTTGAATTTCCGGAAGATTAAGATGTACACGAAAGCAGCAAGGTTCTTTCTACACGAACGAACATGTTATTAGTTTTAACTCGGAGCTTAGCAAGCTGACATCGATAACATTATGTGTTCTGCGGCCTTGAAATGAATTTGGGTGGAAAAAACAAAAACAAAGCCATACATCAATTCATGATTCATGCTAAAAATGGCAAATGTGTTGGAGGAGGAGGTGCAGGCAATGACAACGGAAATGGAATGCGTTGGAGGAGGTGGTGGTGTCGGGTGATGATCTTGGTGGGAGGCATATGAGGTGGAGGTGGTGGCATTAGAAGAGTAAAAAAATGGAATTCCTTCAATTACGGCTTTAACTACTCTCCATAGAAACAGACTTAAACTTGACAGTTTTAGTTTTAAAGAGTTGCAAAAACCAGGAAAAAAACTGAAGAAGCTGATCAAATTTAATCTAGAGAAAATAATTTTTCATGGATAAAACTCAATCTTAAAATTAAGTTAGCAAAAAAAATAATTTTTTAAAGCTTAAAAAATTATTTGACAGTAAATCCCAGCCTATGCTGTTCCTGACACCTGATTCGGACGCACGTCTCAACTCAAAGTTTACCTTTTTTAGATTATCTTTCTTTTCAAAATTTGGGTGTCAATTACATTCAATTTTAACTTTTTTATTTTTCTACCTAATAAACCACTAGAAAACTTATTATTATTATTTTTTTAATTCGTGGGATCGAGCTTTGAACTCAGAATGATGGAAGAATCAAAAGAGATGATGTAAGAAAACCGTCGGTTGTCGGTGGAACCAAATAGTTTCTCCTTCATAACCTTAGCGGGCCTCTGTCTGGCCCATATGTTTTCATTACTTTGAAAAAAAGTCTTCTATGATATTTAATTATTTGTATCTATAAAGTTGCAAGTCACACAAGATATCAATCCGTCAACCTGTGATTTTTATTTTTTATTTTTTTAGATAATTATGTTAAGAGTATTGTATATAGAAGGTACATTTTGTAGAAACTCCCCGTTTTTATGATAAACATTTTATTTCTTTTTATTCTTTTCCACTGATTGCTCAATAGTTCGTGGAGATTGATAATTACTAGTTTACATACAACGACAAGATTCCTCACGGCTCAAAGATATACGAGCACGTTGCTTCAAAAACGAGTTAATTTAGGAAAATATCATTAAATTCCAAGAATACCTAGTTAACATGTCTATGGCTAGACAAATATTGTAAACCTTCCAACAGTAATCAAATATTGACTAACCTCTTCCCCGTGTTAGCATCTTTGTTTCTTCGGTCGGTTAAAAAGAATACTTGTAATTTTTTATTTTAAATTAATTTATATATTTAAATCATTAATATAAAAAATATTTTTAAAATAGATTGTCGACACCGACCAACACACAATCTACAAAGGAACAATTAAGGCGAAAAGAGATTAGAGTTACAATATTTACAAAACATTCCTGCCCTTGATTTAAAAAATATCAGCTTCCCTGTAAATATAATATTTATAGAAGAATCACTATTCTATCGTTTGACTGGTCTTTGGTCCGCCGACAACTTGACGACCGGCCCATCGGTACTTGCATGACTAGAGAATCCATTTCCCGAGATTATCTTCTCCTCCTCCCCGTTACTGCCGAGTCGAAGATTCTGGTATATCCATACGAAATAAATACGAAAATATTACGGTACGTTTCATTTTAAATACCTGAAGTTCTTGGAAGATCATAAAAAATACCATAAAATAAATAAATAGACTTTTTTTTTATACGACATGAGTATATTTAATTATAAAGAATGTTTTTCTTATACTCACTTTTAGATTTTAAATTCTAGATGTTAACATGATAAGCATGGTTACTTTAGCAACGAGCCAGAGAGTATATTTTAAAATTATTTTAAAAAAATTAAATTATTTATTTAAAATTAATTTTTATATTTGTAAATTATTTTAATCTACTGATTTTAAAAATTATTTTTAAAGAAAAAAATACTAATAATATTTTTTAAAATAAAAGTAACTCCTCCAAACACGTTTAAACTTTCAAGAATAATTATATATTAGTGCTATCCAAAATCTCCCGAAATGGATAAAAGAAAATATTATCCAAAGGGACACGTATCACAATCTACAAAACTTTATTGAAAAGATCCTCTCAATAAATCATATCCTCCTTGATATATCTCGTCAGATCAGCACAATTACATAATACACACACACTAACATACCCAGTACTCCAGAGACTAAAACGGAAACTTCTCAATGTTACCATTTAGGTTACTGGAGTTATTGTATTCAACGATCAGTTCTATTTTTTGGCATGGAGATTTGAACATCAGCCGGTTTCTAACGAGCAAGAACAGGAAACCTCGTCCTCCCGCAGGATCAGAATTTTTATATTTATCAATTAAATTTTTTATTAGTATTTAACCTATTATTTTATTTATTGATAATTAATTTGCCAATATGATTGTATAAAGAATTACACTACCAGTAAAATTCTCTTAAATAATTTTTTATTTGTTAGAATTTTTGTTAATAATAAAAAATATTATTATTGATGAATTTGGTGATAGGAAAAGCGAGTAAAAAAAAATTATTTGCTTCATTTTATCAGTATTTTTTTTAGAAACTTGGCATATAACCAAAAAAATACCTTAAATAATTCTGTTGGTGATTATTTAAATTTTTTTTTACAAACTCTATTTAGCAAAACTATAAAATAATTAAATTAATATAAATGAACACTTTATAATACCTTAGAATTGAGTTGCTTAGAAAAAAAATCAACTTAAAATAAATTTGCAACAAAAAATAAAAAAACTAAACAAAAAAATAAATAAATCAACTAAAAATAATTTCACATGAAAAAAAATAAAGTCTGTGTTGCTATAAATTTAAAACTTATATAAAGAAATCAACTAAAAATTGATCTCATATGAAAAAAATCCTACAACAATATTCATATAATTATTAATAACATATAAAATTTTAAAAATAAAATAAAAAATGCAATGAAAAAAAAGAAAAGAAACAAAAAATAAAAAATATCTTAATTTAGTTACAATTGAAGTTGAGAAGAGAAAATTTTTTTATAAAATATGTTAATTAAAAAAATCAAGAAAAAAAAAGAAAAGAAAACATACCTAAGTATAAAGAAGAAGATAAAGAGTTGAGAGAAGAAAAAAAGATAAATAAATAGAAGGATATTGATGTTTTTAACATACAGTATAAAAAAAAAGAATCATCTATTTTGAAATAAGAGATTCTCACCTTTTTATTGAGATATTTTAGCAACGGGTTTACCAATAAATAATTAAATATTAATATTTTTAATCATTATGTCTGTAATTTTATTTATAACATTTTATTTAAATTTTTAATTTAATTAAAATTTTGTAGAAATAGTTAAATATCATCAATGACTTTTCAATATAACAATGATTTTATCTATAATATTTAATTTAAATTTTTAATTTAATCAAAAAATTTTAAAAAATCATCATATAACATAGATGACTTTTCAATTTGTTAGCGATTTCATCTATAAAAAATAACAATTAACAATATAATTAAAAAATAAACAGTTTCAAAGTTCTTTAAAAAATACTAACAAATTTTTCCATCAACAATTCTTTTTATAATTAATATAATGAATAGTATTTAAAAAATGAATAGTTTACCAACGAGTTTACAAATAGATTTTTATTAATGATATTAATACCATTGACAAGTTTCGTCGGAACAAACAACACACTGTTATTTTTTTAAAACTTTTTTATTATAATTTTTGTAATGTATATAAAAACATATTTTTATCAATAAAATTCATTACAATATGTCATAACAAACATTCCATCAATATTTTTATTTTTATTTATTAATTTTATTGTAATGACTTTCGACATCATGGTGGTTCCCGGGCCTAAGCGTGCCGTGCGGTGGTTAGTGGTAAAGTCATGAAATTCTCCGCATTCGTTCCAATCGAGGAATATTCAGCTGTGGATAAGCTGCTGCTTTTCGAAGCGCCGGGCCGTGGTGGTTTTTATGCTCTAGAAAAAACAAATGAGAATGAATGTACCCAACCCAAAAGGCGAGTTTTAAGAAAATGTTAAATTGAGAATCACTAAAGCAGAAAGGTCACCATTGTGGACATGACTTCCTGGTATAGAATTAAAGAGCAGCTTGCTATCTGCTTTATACCCTCAATAAATTTGCTTTTGCTTTGTTATTGCAAGGAAGTCTTTAAAAATATTTTTTATTTGAATTTTTTATTTGATAATATAAACAAAAATGCAAAAAAAATATTTTAATATATTTTTAAATAAATAAAATTACAAAGTTTAACTTATATTATTCTTTAGCAAACCCAAATATCTAACACACATTATTACAAGATAAAATACCGTACTCACATAATCAAAATGACCTAAAAAATATTTGTTTCAGCCTGTTGTAGTGAATTTTCATGTAGTGAATTTTTATTAAGATTAAATGATTTTGTTTATTTTTTTATGGTTAGATATATAAATACATAAATCTATTATGAACCCGTTAGAATTCGGACCGGGATCGACAATTGAAAAATCCACTTTGAATCCATAAGATTATTCAATTCTATCCATTAATATTGAATAAATTGGCCTTAATTTCAGTTATCCAATTTGTTATTTGCAAAGAAGCCGGGTGAAGGAAAGACGAGGGGAATATCTTCCCGGAGAACTCAGATTTTGCAGTGAAGATCTGGGATGGACGTTATCTTCCACCATGCTGCTCAGAACCCTCAGCACACCCAATTTTTTTATAAAAAAATAATGGGATTATTTGATTGAGATAATAAAGTTCCTTTTATAATATTTTTCTATCAATAAAAGACATTGTACATGGATATTTGATTGAGTAATTCGGGTGTTTCTTTGGCGCGCCTACAGGATCCGGGCCCTCTGCTACCACAATATGTTGGCAAAGGTAATTAATCAACAACTCAATCAATTGATTGTCACAATATGAGCACACTTGCGTCAACAATTATTACCTTTAAACCAATTCCCATAAATAAATAAATAAAAAGCAATTTACAGACTTAACAGAGGAAGAAGAAGAAGAAGGCAGAAGCAACTTAGAGGGCTCCATATTTGCCTTGTGTTCTAAGAAAAGACTTGATTAAGGAAGTTCTGTTCATGTTCAGAAAAATATTTCGTATGCTAGATCTAAGGTCGGTTAATTATCCCCCACATAATCACCGAGAATCTCCCAATAAAGTTTTGAAAATAATTGTTTAGCGACTCCAATTCCTCGAGGAGGTTGGAGTTGGAAGAGCAGGAGCAGGAAATTGGTGGTCCCTCTGACGCCATCACCCTCCAGAAAAACGAGTTGTTGCTCTGAATCTGGCCTCTGGTCTCTTTTTTATGCTTTTTTAAAGATTTGTTTGCATATTTTTAAAAATAAATATCTCATCATAAATATCTAAATTATATAAATTATAAATATCTAGATATAATGTAAGGTGTAATCTCACAGAGAACTTTCCAGGTCCCTAACGCCAAACAGTGGCCACCATAATCTGGACTATTATAGGTCAGCCTCAGAAACACAGCCATTTTCAGTGGAATAAAATTAATTTTAACTCGCTGTGCTACTTTAAGAAATTGCCGGTAAATGAGTTCGCATGCAAGGTTTGCAAGTGGAGACTTGATTCTCCTCTGGGTTTTGAAGAAAACTTCTATTCGAGAAGTAACTACTACTTCCAGTCACTGTCCGAATGGAACACATGATGCTCTTTGGTTTTTTTCCATGTTAAAGGTTGCTCAATTTTGTCACTGTTTAGAGCGCGTGTAAGATTGCTGTAACCAACCATCGTGTACACGCGCCCAGCCTTCTCCGCTGGACAGCATAGCTTACTTGATTCTAGTAGTAACTTTTATTGATTCTGTGTACACGTACCCATTCCATTTTTTTCTCTATAAATATGAGCATTGCCTTCCCATTTGCTTACATGCAAGCTATTATTCTCCTCTTCTGCGCTTATTAGCCTTTTCTTTTGTGCTCTCGAGTTTTTGGTTTTCGTGTGTGATCTCAAGTCTTTCAAAGCCTCTAGTCCGTCTAAGATTGTTTACACGTATAATTCTGTGTCAAGTTCTATATTTGTTAACTGTATATTGTTGATTTCACCTTCTAGTTCTGTGCAGAAATATACTCTTAGCTCAAGATCTTATATATCCTAGGGGATATATACTTGCTTTTCACAGTTTGTAATTCATTAAAAAAAATAATTCAACGATTTTCTTCCATAAGAGTTCGTATACAACTCTATAAAATCCTCCCTTTAGCTGTTCTTCCAAACATTTTATTCTTCTATTAGCTCTCTCCGTTTTTGCTCTGTTTTCCTCTGCTATGGCTCCCCCAAATGATCCCGCTAGTCCACTTCTTAGCATTCGCAAACATGATGATAGTTCAGACAAATACTTTGATTTGTCGAATGGGAAATTTAGTGTCAAGGGATTTCCATTGCTTTCTGAAGTTCCAAGCAACGTGACTTTTGCTCCCTTGTTTTCTTCTATCTGTAAATCCCCTGATGCTCCACTTGCTCTGCTCCAGCGTGTCCAAGCTCTGTCGCACAAGGGCGGATTCCTGGGTTTCCACAAAGAGGCTCCGTCAGACCACTTAATTAGCTCCCTTGGTAAGTTCACGGGTAGGGAATTTTTGTCCATCTTTAGATTCAAAACTTGGTGGTCTACCATGTGGGTGGGTAGCTCTGGTTCTGATTTACAAATGGAAACTCAATGGGTTCTCTTTAATGTTCCCGAAATAAGGTCTTATGTCATAATCATACCCGTCATTGATGGGAGTTTTAGGTCTGCTCTCCATCCAGGAACAGATGGCCATGTCATGATTTGTGCTGAGAGCGGTTCAACTAAGGTGACAGCATCATCTTTTGATGCTATCGCTTATGTTCATGTGTCTGAAAATCCTTACTATATCATGAAAGAGGCCTATAGTGCACTTAGGGTCCATCTCAATACCTTCAAGCTTTTGGAAGAGAAAGCTGCACCTTCTCTTATTGATAAATTTGGGTGGTGCACTTGGGATGCATTTTATTTAACTGTAGAGCCTGCTGGTGTATGGCATGGTGTGAATGATTTTGTTGAGGGAGGTGTCTCTCCAAGGTTTCTTATCATTGATGATGGCTGGCAAAGCATCAATTTTGATGGTGAGAATCCGAACGAGGATGCTAAAAACCTTGTTCTTGGTGGGACTCAAATGACTGCCAGGCTTCACAGGCTCGATGAATGTGAGAAGTTTAGAAAGTACGAAGGAGGGTCTATGCTGGGTCCTCACCCTCCTTCATTTGATCCAAAGAAACCAAAGATGCTTATCTCAAAGGCAATTGAACTCGAGCATGCTGAGAAGGATCGAGACAAGGCAATCCAATCTGGTGTTACCGACTTGTCTGCTTTTGAATCTAAAATTCAGAAGTTGAAACAAGAGCTGGATGTCATGTTCTGTGGAGATGAAAAGAGTGTTTCCACTGGGAGCTTTGAAAGTTGTCCTTGCAAGGCTGACAGTTATGGCTTGAAAGCTTTCACGAGAGATTTGAGGACAACGTTTAAAGGGTTGGATGATATTTATGTCTGGCATGCTCTCTGTGGTGCCTGGGGTGGCGTTAGGCCAGGTGCTACGCATTTGAATTCAAAGATCATTCCTTGCAAACTGTCTGCTGGTCTTGATGGGACAATGAATGATCTCGCTGTGGTTAAGATCATTGAAGGCGGTATTGGTCTTGTTCAGCCTGACCAAGCAGGAGATTTCTATGATTCTATGCACTCCTACCTTGCCAGTGTTGGCATTACAGGAGTGAAAGTAGATGTCATCCATGTGAGACTTTCTTTATATATCTATTTTCCATGTTTCTTTTATTTATGAATATTTGGATATTCAATATTGGAGTTCCTTGATTATCGTGTATCTAAATCTAAATTGTCTAATGCAGACTCTTGAGTACGTGTCTGAAGAATATGGAGGCCGTGTTGAGCTTGCAAAGTCTTATTACAGAGGCCTGTCAGATTCCCTGGCAAAGAATTTCAAAGGATCTGGACTTATCTCTAGCATGGAACAATGCAATGATTTCTTCTTCCTTGGAACAAAGCAGATATCCATGGGAAGGGTAGGTAAGAAAATCTAACCAAATGGTCTCCTTTATTGTTTTACGTTTCTTTGCTAGGAAGTAGCCTTTTTACCATGCAGCTTAGATCTTACACGTTTTTGCTACAGGTGACGATTTCTGGTTCCAGGATCCAAATGGGGATCCCATGGGAGTTTATTGGTTACAAGGGGTCCATATGATCCACTGTGCCTACAACAGCATGTGGATGGGTCAGATTATACAACCTGATTGGGATATGTTCCAATCCGACCATCTGTGTGCCAAGTTTCATGCTGGGTCAAGAGCTATTTGTGGTGGACCTGTATACGTGAGTGACTCCGTCGGTGGTCATGATTTTGATCTCCTCAAGAAACTTGTATACCCTGATGGTACCATTCCCAGGTGCCAACACTTCGCCCTACCCACTAGGGATTGCCTCTTCAAGAATCCTCTATTTGACAAGAAAACAATTCTCAAGATTTGGAACTTCAACAAGGTATTCATTTATTGTGTCTGACAGGACTAGATAAAAAAGATATTTTATGTTTTGGATATAGCAGCTTTCTGTTCTGTTTCCTATCTAACATGTTTCGTTATTTAACGTATAGCGCAGGGCATTGAGGAACTAAATTTGTCAATTTTTTATTTCATGGAAGCAGTAGTTGTTGTTATACCTGCCAAAATTTTCTTGATACAGTGTTTGTCAAATTGTTTAATATGGGAAATCTTTTGAAGTCAAACGAAACTAAATTGCCTTAATGGACTTTGCAGTATGGAGGTGTGGTTGGAGCTTTCAACTGCCAAGGAGCTGGATGGGATCCCAAAGAGAGAAGGATCAAGGGCTACTCAGAATGCTACAAGCTGATGTCTGGTTCTGTTCATGTTACTGATATTGAGTGGGATCAAAAGAAAGAGGCAGCTCAAATGGGTGAGGCTGAAGAGTACATAATCCATCTCAACCAGGCAGAAGAACTACTAGTATCACCAAAATCTGAAGCAATGCAGATCACCATCGAACCATCTTCATTTGAGATCTTCAGCTTTGTGCCCATCAAGAAACTAGGCACCGGTATCAAATTTGCTCCTATTGGACTGACCAACATGTTTAATAGTGGTGGCACAATTCAAGAACTGGGGTATTTTGATTCTGAAGCCGAGACCTGTGTAAAGATTGAGGTTAAAGGTGGGGGGGATTTTTTATCGTACTCCAACGCGTCTCCAAAGAAGTGTTTCTTGAATGGAGCTCAGGTGGCTTTCAAGTGGCTGGATAATGGCAAACTGAGCTTGAATCTCCCTTGGACTGAAGCCGCTGGTGGCATATCTAAAGTTGCTTTTCTTTTTTGAAGTTGTTTAGTCATATATTGTTCATGGCAAGGAAGTTGAAAGCCATGGCAACGAAGTACCTTAAATAAACCAGATTCTAATAGTTGATCAAAAAGTCTGTCGTACACCAGCGATACATGAAACTTTGAAATTGGATGTATATTATCGAGGTGTACTCTGGATTTGATTGCTCTTTTAATTCGACGTCCATTTGATCCATTATCTTTGAAGCTCTTAAGACTAGCAAATCAAAAACAGCTTTTCCTGAATGTGATCACACTCGAAATTTGTGAATTAATTTTTTTTTAAAAAAGCTTCTGGTGAATTAAAGAGAGCCTTTTATGTCTTCTCGAAAAACCAGACAGAGAGGGAGAACCTCCAGTGCACATGAAGCTAAAGATCCAATAGGACAGAATCAACTTTTTAGTTGGTGGGTTCACCAAAATAAAAATGAATCAGATGTTGCTTCACAGAAGAATGTAGCTGACAATCCGAGCCACTGTAACAGCACTCTTTGGATTGCCTTCTGCTTTGAAAATTATGTAGGATTGAAGGGAACAAGCGGGCATTTGGTCTCTGGGATTCTAGTAAATCATTTCTTTTAACTGTGCGCATACAGTATAGTTCAACTTAACTTGATTTGAATTATTTGTATAGAATAATACTGACTTATTACCCAGAAAGTTATTGATAAAAATAAAACTAGGAAAACAGTCCTGTTATTTTGGGTTAGACCCAGAGCTAGTATCTTGCCATTTGTCGTGTTTGCAAAGATCCATGTGGGTCCAAGCTGGGGGAAATCGACGTTCAGCAGCAAACTAAAACTCTACAAACAGCTGGGAGAAATTCGATTAGTCACTCCAAATTCCAACAGCCAAACTGACCAGCAGAGAAGACTGTATTAGTCATCAATCACCTTCAAAAGATCGTAAATTTCATCTCAATTAACACTGGCTTTCGTCTGTAGTAAAGTGGACAGACCATGACATGAACTGGAGAGGGCAGAGAAATCTTCATGGGGGTTCTCATAATTATCCACAGAAAAATCCAACCGAACCTTCAAACAAGGAAAGTGAGAGAGTACTTTTGCTTGTTCGAGATTATCCATTTAAGTACTTTGTGGTCGGCCTAATGGTAGCTTGACAGGTAAGTCAGGTTAGACCACCAACTGCGAAGTTAACTAACTAAACCACCAACTAACTGTCATTGAAGACTAAGGACTACGTATCTGTGGTTCTGATTACTTTGACTCAAAGTCCTTTTCAGAAGGATTTGGGTAAGATGTTTGAATCTTGATTTTCGATCGCTAGCGTGAGCACACCCCGCAAACTCAAATTTCCTTGTCCAGGGAAAATAAGAAAAATAAATAAGCATATCGATTGAATATAATGTAAACAGAAGATCCTATATAGGCAACAAAAAAACATTAACATGAGTGAAAATAATATATTCCGTTAAATTCATGATTTGAATAATAAAACTAAAATTATTTAATAAAATACAAATTAAATAAATTAAAAGCTTAAATTTTGAATAAATTCAATGTTAAAATTTTAAATTTAAAAAAAATACATAAAAAACAACTCAAGTCAACTAAGATTATTTTGCCGAATTTGTGACTCTATTTATAAAATTAGAATTATTTTATGAAAAAAATTAAAATAAATCATAAAATTTAACTTTTAATTAACTCAATATTAAATAATAAAATTTAATAAGAAAAAAATTAATTAAGATAAAGGGTTAAAAAATCAAGTTAGCCAAGCTAAATCGATAAACTCGTGGTTTAGATTATAAAACTATAATAATATAATAAAGAGTAATTTGTAAAAAAAATATAACAACCAGCTCTTAATTAATATAATGTTAAATGATAAAATTAAAAATTAATTTAAAAAAAATACAAAAAACAACTCGAGTCAACTCGTTGAACCGTAACTTGAGTCATAAGATAAAGATAACCCCATAAAAAATAGCATAAACAAACAAGAATCTTAGTTATCAATCAGTATAATGTCAAGAAATGAAATTAAAAAAAAATCAATCACAATAAGAAAAAAAAACTTGAGTCAAACAAATTAATTTGCTAAAGTTGCATTCTAAATTGTGGGATTAAAATAATCTTATAAAAAGTAAATTAAAAAATAAATTTAAAGAATAAAATTAAAAAATATATAAATTAAACAAAACAACTAGAGAAAAAAAATTTCCAATAAATAATATCAAGGGGATACAGAAAAAATCTTTTTTTTATTTTTTTTAATTATCATGCTCAATACCTATTCCTTTTAGAATAGTTATGTAAAAAAAACTACACAGAAAAAAACATGGCAGGCAAATGCTCTGTGCATGCTTTCGTAATTCAATGTGGATTGCTGTAATTAATTTTTTCATCTTGATCATTCAATTTTTTTCTTTTAGATTAAGTTTTTTTTTGTTATATTCAAATCCATTTAATTCAAATATTTTTTTTAAAAGGCATGATTAAAAGCCTAAGGACTAAAACAAAAAAATTGGAAAACAGGTGTCAACTTCAAACTCTGTAAAAAAAGTTTAATTTGATCCTGCTACTTTATAATTTCTGATTTTCAGTCTTTTTTGTTTTAAAAAAATTATTTTGATCCAATTTTTTTTAATCCATGCTTTAAAAAATGGAGAGAGAGTCAGCTAATTCTAAGTTTTACTATAAAAAATCTATTTTTTATATTAATAAATTATATTCTGATACATGTATATATGATGGAACAATGCCTTAATGTACACGTAGCTTCTTTTGTGATGCCCTAGCTGGCTTGGCTATTAATGTGGTTACGCCACGTCATACCGTTTGATGTACGATGTCTTCACAACTCCATCGAGACATCCATATAGAATGAGAAGGGTCCAGGTATGTGCGGTGAGAACACCCGTGTTTTGGCCGTTAACTATTCGGTGTTGTTTGTCACAACTTTTATACTTTTGTTTTTATTTTTAGATATTTTTTTTAAGTGATTTTAATTTGGAAAAATTATTAAATTTTTAATTTTTAATATTTTATAGTTTTGATATGTTAATTTTAAGATCTTAAAAATTAATTATTTTGATATATTTTTAATAAAAAAATCATTTTTACAAAATATTTTAAATGTTAAAATATTTTTAAAATTGTGATAACTTCGTAAAAAGTAAATTTAAATTGAAGATAAATAATAAAAATAATTTAAATTTAATAAATATTAAAAGGGATAAAACTGTTAAAAAACCAAAAAGAATTCAATTAAAAACAAAATAGAAGATGAGACTTTTTTTTAAAAAAATAAAATACTTGTCATTGTTGTCAAATTAAAGATAACAAGTTAATTTTAAAATATTCTAATTTAACTCTTTGACTAACTTAGAATTAATCTATATTGGAACTGATTTTATATAATTTAATTGATTTTATGGGTTTAAAAACAATTCAAATAGGTAGTCTAATCATGGCTTGCTTGGAAAAAAATCAAGATAATATTTTAAAAAATATTGATATGATAATATACTAGATCAACTTAGGTTTTCCAGCTCGACTTATAAAACTTGTGACATAGATTATATATTTTACTAGGTTTAAAAAATTTATTTTTTATTTAATGATGTAGTAACAAAAATAAATATTTGTAAAAAAATTACATTAGAAAATTCACTTGAGATTGCAATAAATTCATAAAAAATAATTGTAGTGTATTGTAACTACTAATTTAAAATTATTAAAATAAAATATTGAATGATAAAATTATATATATATATATAATTTTATTTTAAAATAAACAATAATCTCCACATTCATTAAATAAAAAATTAGCATAGAGAAGGATGATCTATTCCCTATGTTTCAGTAGAAAGAAGAAATTAGTGCATACTTACATCGACATCCATTCAAATATTTGACATATAGCTATAATATATTCTCGACCCTATATCCACAAAAATAAATACCATAACCTTTGTCAAGAACAAACTTGCATTTTTTTTTATGGTAAATACATATAATTAAGAATATTAACAATAAGCATTTTACCTTGTCATGTACTATTCATGATATGATATATAAATATAAATTGATTTTGCATGACTTTTAAATTAAAATAAACACAAGTATAAAAATTATACTAAACTCACGTGACATTTCAAATGTAAAATGTAGACGGTGGTATTTTTATTAACACAGCTACAAAAAATCTTATAATGAATTTGTATAATTTATTGTTATTTTAACTAAATAATAATAAACTACTTGGAACACAACATCATATTTTGTTATAAAAAAAGATTAATTACGTTGCTTCATATCACAATATAATGTAATAAGCATGGTACATCACAGTGTTCGAGGGAAACCACAGCATGGCAGGGCCAAGTAGCAAACAGACGGGCCACTGTTCCAACACAAACTTAACTACAGGCTACAGCCTGTACAAAAAGGCCCAGCAGCTTATCTCAAAATAAAGAAACCCAATTAACAGATTTTCAAGTAAAAATTATTTGATTTAAAATTTAGAATATTTAAAATTTAATTTTTATTAAATGAGATAAAATAATGAGATCTGAACTTATATCACCTGATCAATAAAAATTTAATATTATATTAGATCTACACTATAATTTATATTATTTTTCAAGATAAAATATATAAATTATGAATTTTTTAAACCTGAACATGGTAACTAAACATTATTCACAAGCTCAACGAAAAATGATGAATTTATAGAACAAATGAAGCTTACTTTTTGTATATTTTTCAATCTATATGGCTGAGCACGCAAGAAATTACCGTGCACTCGTGGAACACGTTTTTCATGCATCACTTGTGCGTGTGTAGATATCCTAACATTTATGTTTATAATAAATCCATCCATAAAAAGAACATTATAAAAATAATAAAAAAAAAAACTTAAAACCATGTAGAATTCATTGTTCATCTAGATATAATTTAATACTCACCACATGAGTATAATTATCATTTTGCTCCCTAACAAAAAAGAATTATTAATCTTGATCTAGACATTTTGAAATTAATTAGTGACAGATTGATTTTTTTACTTCTTAAATGCATAATGTAATAACTATATTGTTCTACTAATAAAAATATTTCAAAGTATTATACAAGGCAATTTGTTTTTTATGTTTTAAGGGCAAAATGTAAAGCTGGTGTTATTTTTATATGAAAAAAAATTCTTGAACTTACAAAGGGGGTTTTATTGTCCTCTTATATTACTTTCTTTAAAAAAAAAACTATAAAGTTAGTTCTTATATTTTAGACGGGATGTGTGGTACTACCTCACTACTAAACACCATCTTCTAAAGCATTGATGAAAATGCCCTACCGTTTCTTTTCTATTAGTATTGGCTTGTGAACAACACATATTGATTGAGCTCAGTAAACTTTTTATCCCCCCCACTATTTTCTCCCTATTTCCTCTAGTAAAATATAAATATGTTATTTAACTTGTTTTCTGCTCTTAATCTGGTGTTTATCTTTTTTATTGCTTTATTTATTTATTTTTTCTTTAATCTTGCCGATCATTATTTAGTTTTATTCAATTTTGATATTAAAATTGATCTTTATTCATTTAGTTGTTATTTTTTTGTTTTCAATAATTTTTATAATTAAATTTTATTTTTAATTTCATCATTTAATATTTGATTTTAAATTATTTTTATTTTTATTTCTTTTGTTTTGAATTTTTTATTGTACTTTTTTAATTCTCATCTATTAGCATTTTGATGATTTAGAATTTTGCTTTTTTTTTTTAGAGTTTGCCTTTGTTATTTAAATTTTACAAGTTTTTAAGGTTAACACGGCCTACTATCTAATAAATTTAACTAATTAGGGAAAACTATTGGATAACAATAAAATAGGGTGCCATTTTATAAATAAAAGAATTGACAGCACATTGTGAATCCAGCACGAGATGCAAGAAAAGTGGTGTCGTAGTCGCGTTCAATGGGCCAGGAGGCCCACAAGCACCTAGTAAGGCTTCTTCTCCCTGGATTATCATTCCCTAGCATGTGGGTAGTTGGTCCAATTAGTTTCTTTGCATGTGCTAAAAAGAAGTTAGGGTTTCATCACTGCACGCTCGAATGGAAATGAAGACGGCTATCCAAAGCTTTCAAATTTAAATAATCTATAAATATGACTATTTAAGAAATATTATGATTCTCAAAATATTTTATTATAAAAATTGTTACATGATTATAAAAAATATATTTTCATCTTAACAAATACATGAACCATACAGATTTAAAGAGTAAGATGGTATTGTTTAGTATTATGTTAGCCATTATTTTGTACTTGAAAATATGTTAAAATATTTTTTTATTTTAAAATTTATTTTTAACATCTTCATATCAAAACGATGTAAAAATACAAAAAAAAAATTCAAAGTAAAAAAAATTCAAATTTTTACATAATTACACCAAGTCACTTATCCAAACACGATCTAAGTTAACTATACATGGATGATAGACTCATGCACTAATATAAATAGCCTAGTACTAAATATAATTTATCAAAAAATAAAGGTAATCAAGATTAAAACTTTTGTTGCTGGATAAAAAAGAATACAAAGGTTTCCCTTTTTATTTTCTGGTTCATATAGCTAACATGGATCGATGCTTCCAACAATAAGGCACAAAGTTAAGTTTTGTCAAAGTGAAGGTCTAGCCCAAAACCCTCGAGGATGCTAGCTACTTAGCCACGAGGGAGGGACGCGTTTAATTTGCAACCAGCTGGTAATTCAAGAGCGAAAAGAAAAGGAAGGAAATGAGAAAAGGAAAATATTAATTTCAAACGTATGTGTTTGGTGCTTCGAATCCAAGAATAACACTTATTCAATGGTATATAATCGTCCACAAAGTTTCAGAAAAAAATAAACTAATAATGCAGGCTATGAAGCTATGGATAAATCCATGTGCCTAGCCGTCAAGATTTGTGTGTTTTGTATTATAAGTTTATCTACCAATACAAACAAAGCAAACATGTACCAACAACTGGATGACAGGAAGAGAACATGCTACGTAATATTGCTCCCTACCTGTTCGTTACTTGCAGTGCACATATGGAAGTGGAAACCCACTATTGATTGAATTCTATTACAAAACACATATATAGTCTCCAAGTCCACATCGAGCCATGGGTGCACATGTTTAGAACCATGCATGTAACTGGACTTAATCTTGTGCTTGATCTAGCTATGTCTAGATAAAAATCAATTGCTTTATCAACTGCGCATGTGTGTGCATGTTCTATTGATCTTGAGCTAGCTCGCAACAAGAGCAGAAGAAAGAATGACCAGTTATAAAATGTAATTCTTAACGCAGCCAGGACCAGAACCCTTCCAGAATCAAAGTACTTAATGCTATCGAGCTAGGAGATTAAAGATGAAGACTCCGTCATCTTGAATCCTGGAATTAACGTCTTCCGTAGCATCACTAATGCGGATGCATGCAGTTTTGTCTGTCAGATTGTCTCGGATAAGTTTGTCTTGGTGTGCTCCGAACCAGACGTGCCAGGACATGATCATTTTGATGGGAAATATTGGGGTTCATGAATGTCAGAAGAAAATCTACCTTATCCCAACATTAGGATCCAAATTGTCCACATTTGTTAACACAAGTATGGACAAAGTAATTAACAATATTTAATTAATCACAGGCTCTGCAAATGCTTGTAGTTCGATAATCTAGGGCTCTCCTATTTGGAAACATGAGCTAATTAACCACCTTGAGCCTTAGGGTTTTTATATATATATATTTATATATAGGATGCCATGTTTTTTGAGGCGGAGATAAGAATATGAAGGACCCCAAACTCAAAATTATATATATTATACATTGAATTTGGAAAGTGGGAGAGGAATAATCCAGGGTGTTTTGATGAGATGGGAGGGTGTTATGAAAGATGGGGGTTTAGATTAGAGAGTTGGGTAGTGGTGAAGAATCATGTGGTTGCATGTGCATTGAGCTGGAGAACATGTCCACAGCAACAAGCAACACCCTTAGGTACACTTGGCTCTTCCTCGTTCATTGATCCCATTCCGTTGGAGTCCTTCTATGAAACTGCGTTTGTTCACGGGCCCTACCTTAATTTATTTCCATTATCCTCACTTGGCAAACCAATTATTACCCCCGCCTAAATACCGTATATAAGTGGCCACAAGTGTGGCATATGCGATACAACGTCCTGTCTCAGCAATTGAATTTGGAAGGCCTGCGCAAGTTAGTGATTCATCCGAGACCTTTTCTGTAATGGGAGTTTCAGCAGGCGAACAATCTCTTCTTGTTTCTTTCAAGGGTAAGGTCCAAGGAAAAGAAGAAATGGTGGACAAGTCAAACGAGACCCTGTGGGAAAAAGTCATGGAAGGACAAGCCAAGAGAAGATGCCCACCGAGGAAACAAAAACACGGACGACATGCCGAGGGCAAGAGACCTAGAAGGATTTTGATGAAGAGAATGGCACGTGTAGAAGGTTCTCCTAGAAGGGCTGGGTATGGTGTTGGGAGAAGAGTTAGAACCCTGAAGAAGCTCATTCCTAATGGCGAATCCTTGGGATTGGATGGGCTTTTCAGAGAGACAGCTGATTACATTTTGTCTTTACAAACGAGAGTGAAAGTCATGCAGATAATGGTTCAGGAATTAACAGGTTCGGACGAGTAGTAAACTAATTCATTTTGTAAAGGCTATCATCTCTCTCTCTCTTTTAAATTTTAATTTCTTTTTTTCTCATAATCTGCTATCCTTTATGTTATTCATAGCAGTACGTACGTATAGGACTTCGTTTTGTAAGTCTACATATATGTGGACGTGATTGTCTAGAATATTTAACAGCACGCAGCAGCTTTGTGTGAGAAGTGGCTTAAGTATCGAGATGAACGAGTGAATTGATCATCAAATTCACTAATATTATTTTCCACAGCTCCATGATTCAAATACCATGCATTCAATTTCTCCACTCTCGAAAGTTATATGATCAGATGTTAAATTACGGACGCCATGTACTCCCGGTGCTTGACTTGTATGTACACACACACACACACACACACCCAAAAGGCCATTCAATATCAATATCCGATCAGTGGCCAGATTAACTATGATCTCCTTTAGAAAATTCGCATTACTGTGACGTGGTTGGAAATGGATTAATTTTTCTTCTTCCTTTCCAGCCTGGTACAGGTAGATATGAACCGTTCGTGCCTTTGTAATCAAGGATCAGTTAAAGCTTCGAGACCCCAAAAGAATGCAAAAAATAAGCGCCTGCCAATTCGAAGTCATCATATTGCTTTGGAAAACGACTGTCATCTACCATATATAATTATATGAATTAACAAGCATGGAAACTCAATATGTTTGTTGAGATGCAAATGAATGTAAAGAAGCCATTGCTTCGGTATGTTTCGGGAATAAAAGCCATGCAACTGTGAAGTGGGAGACCATGGAAAAAAAAAAAACATCCTGTGAGCTACACTACTAAATTGTATAGGAAGGAAATATATACCCGTTGATTTTCATTGATTTGTTCATGTGCTCTCTTGCAAAGGAGAGAGGAATAAATAGAGCACATCCTGTGAACTACACTACTAAATTAAGTTCATTGTGCCAAGTCCACTTCATTGAGGAGCCACTGAAAAATCATATTATTAAGTAAAAGGAGGAGGTGTATATGGACATTCTAAAGTAAAGATAAGTTTTTTGTTGAAGAAATGAAAGAGAGTATTTTTGAAATTGTATTTCTTTCTTATTTCTTTTTGTTTATTTTTTATGATTTGAACTCCATTTGAAATTCAAATTAATATTATCAAAAAAATTCCAAACACAGGAATTTATTTAATTTTTAAATTGAATTCAATCCCAAAAATTTCAAACAC
Source organism: Populus ilicifolia (assembly GCA_015708895.1). Lineage (NCBI taxonomy): Eukaryota > Viridiplantae > Streptophyta > Magnoliopsida > Malpighiales > Salicaceae > Populus > Populus ilicifolia. The sequence continues at coordinate 171,108 of SRLM01000076.1, read as the reverse complement.
CTTATTTAAAAGAAAAATGTATGATTGGTGGATTATAATTTTGACATGATGGTCGAGAAACATTTCTAAAATCCAATCTTGTTTTTTAAATTAATCTTTCTTATAAATTATTAAATTGATAGTTTTTTAAGATATCTTTATATATTAATATCAAAATTAAAAATCTCAAAAACTATTATTTTAATAAAAAAATATTTTAAAAAACATGATACATCATTGCTAGATGCATCTAGGGTTAGTTATTCGGCCCAATTCCAAACAATAAGAGCGGCGAAATCTTGAACACTTTGGAAGTATATGGTTGAGGAAGGCGACATTTGTTTCTTGGGCCATGTACGATAGGCTCATCAGACGGACTTGGGCTGGTCTCAGCATTCAACAAGTGCACCATCTTCGATCTTCGCAAATTAGTAATGATTGATGATATTATCAAAGAAGATGGAAAAAATGACAGCCGATAAATATCTTTTGATATTTATTTATTTTTTTAATTTTATTTCCTTTTTTTTAATCGAACCTGAGGTTAGTTGAGACCCAATAAAGATCTAATCATGAGGAGAATAAGAAAAGAAAAAAGAGAAGGTTGAGACCCAGTGACTCTTTAACTCTTTGTGATCATATTCATTACCTTAATCTTCGTGACCACATCCATTAAAATCACGAACTATCACGAGTTAATATATCATGTCGTTGTCTTTTCATTTAACTCATTGATTATTTTTATTTTTCGTGAGTTAATCATTCGACGGTCTACTCTTTGGCATTTGAGCTAATGAGTTAAGACAGCGGCGGCGTAATGTTTTCTCAACCAAACTGCTATTTAAACGGGGTGGCCAATTTATTAATGGCCTGTAAAGTCAAACAGTCAAACATGGCAGATCAATTTATTTTAATTTATTAATGCAAATGGTTGGCGATTAATTTTATTTTATACACCATTCGAGTTGTTAGTTCTTATTGCAAGTATTTTACAACAATAAAAAAGAAAAGAAAGGCAAAGCTAACATTTTTTTAATGCATTCGCTGGGTTGCCTCCATCAAAGCACGGGGCCAGACCTTAGTAGGTTACTGTTTAAGCATTTAATTCTGGTGGGAGAATACTAGAACATAGCTCTAGCTTAGGCTAGATGTTTTGATTTGAAGCCCGACGGAGATGGAAAGAAGCGGTGAAAGAAAAACCAGGTGGGTCCAGGAGACCAACCTGCCTGGAAAAGACGTTCGCCGGGCCACAACCCAAGCACAGTGGCGAAGATGGTTAACAAGATCGCTATCACATGATATCAGCAACGCTTTATCAAGATCTTGCAACAGTTTCCAATTCCATATTGCATCAAAGTGGCGGCATGGAATGGCTCTGCCTTAGCTGTAATACTACTTTGATATGTGATTAGGCAGCTAATCAAACATTTTCTGATGCGAAATGAAATAATAATGTAATGTGATGGTACTGTTTCGTACTGGTTCAAGCTCAATGATGGCCTTCATGAATGATGATAAGATCGATGTGCCGTAATCACAAGGTTTTTTCAAGCATAGGCGGTATGGGGATGGAATGGACTTGTCCAGGAGGCGTGCGGTTTTGATGATGATGAAATTGACCGTGTGTGCCTATCGTTCGATGGCAAATCAATTTGGTTTGCACCTTCTTGTCAAGGAATACTTGAGCAAACCGAGCACGGAAATGGTGGCGGCAGCCGATGACCGGTTGCATCTGGCCCATGTACATTTCCAGTGAACAATGCATCGCCAGTGTATGGGCCGACGTCCGTCAGCATTCTTTCCGGAATGTACTAGCTTTGATCGCGCACCAGTACACCTTGTGAAATTGGAACAGTATACCGAAAATGGGCTTTTTTTTTTGCTTTCCCCTTTCATTTTGAGTGTCTTGATTTTCCTCTGGTTTCGCTAGCCTCGGTGCTTGCCAGTGCAGATTTAAATTTTCAGGCTCTGATAGGTAAAATAAAGAAGAGAAGGCGTTCGAACCCGTGAAGGATTGTTAAATCTATCCCAATCAGGGTATGATATACAGATAATTTCCAACCCCTTGTAGGTCCACTCGTAATCCAACTCCACACAAGCATATTAAAAATTAGTTTGATTTGCATTATAGGGCTTGGCCTAGCGGTGGAAGGAGCACCTGTCACCCCCGCGGTGCCTTACATGCCTACTGGGTTTGCAGGGTATTCAGTGGGCCGTGGGGATTAGTCGTGGTGCGCGTAAGCTGGCCCGGACACCCCATGTAAATAAAAAAAAAATTAGTTTGATTTGTAACAATAATTATTTTTTAAAATATATTTTATTTAAAAATATATTAAAATAATATTTTTAAACTTTATTTTCGACATCATCATATTAAAATACTAAAAACATGCACAGAAAATAATTTATAACTTTTTTTATTTTTTTTAAAATACTTTGAAAATACAAAAACAAGGAGGCTACTCTTAAATAAAATAAAATAAAACAATTGGATTTTTTTTAATAAATGGTAGCCTTGGTTGTCATTGCATTGAGCTAATATGCACTAACAAAAGTCCACAATCCGATTTGGATTTCCCGAGACTGAGAAGGCAATAGCGGGCGTGTAAATCAAACGAGCCCTTGTAAGAGAGGAGCATGCATGTTGCTTGACCCTTTCTAGCCAAGAAGATACTACGGGCTCCATTTTGCAAACACCCCCTTGATTTGGTGTCTATATTATCAAGACGACGGGTACACGCATTAAATTTGGATCCTTTTATATATACTTGACCAATTCCGGAAACCTCTTAATAAATATGTAATAATGTCAGGTTGCTGTACATGTTTAAATATCTGGTTATTTTTTATTTAAAAATATATTAGAATATGTTTTTTATATTAAGATACTAAAACGATAAAAAATATATATATAAAAATTTAATTTTAAAAAATAAAAAGAATTCAAGAATTAAAAAAAAAAATCGATTCGGCCACCGAGATAAAGACCAGACCATTGTTCTTCCTTTGACTTCCCCGTGTGAAGCTCTGATCCCAGCTTTGTTTTGAAAAATCCTCGTCAGTCCAGGATCGACGACACACGAAAGGGCTATAAGGCTAAAAAGTTACTCATTCACGAGCTTACATGAATGGCTTGAAAGAAAGTGCCTCAGCTATGTCAAACAAACTTCAAGAAGCTCTACCTGCCGTTACAGATAAAGAGATTTGTTTGTCAAGGAAGGGATTACATCAAGTTGGTTCATTTTAAATTAAAGCAAGGATTAGGTGGGTTCATAAATCTATAAAAATCTATAAATAAATAAATAAAATCAAGGGCAAACAGCAGCTAGATGGATTATTAGCCCAATGCCAACAGTGGGGGGCATTTAATTTATCAAAATAATAATAAAACAAATGAGGGTGTTAATTAGAAACATACAATTTCCCTATAGTATATCAGAGAAGCTCGCATTTCGAGCTTCCCTTGCCGCGATTGAGAAGATTGGAGCGATGATAGAAGCAGGTTTTTAGTGAGCTTTTCGTACTGTTTTTTCTCAATCAAACCCGAGAACACACTAATTAAAATCAAAGATCTTTATGGTTACGAGAAACGCTATTAATCAGCAAGATTAAGGAAAGGTATGTAAAATAAGGACCCAGATGGAAGATTCATTGAACTTTGGCTGCTAGATTACGAGATTCACGTGGAATTTGCAATCAAAGTCCCCATCATATGATGAACTTCAATTTCTGTCCAATCCATGTGGGCAGTCATCTTCTCTCACAACACACACACACAGATAAATAAAAGAGGTTATAGCCCCAAATTTTTAAAAATGGAGAAATAATCAATGAAGTTAACGAAAGGTAACCGATTCAAAGATTTGACCAGGATGCAGAAGATAAGATTGAGCGGTAACGATGACAGAGCAAAAACTGGTGAGCATGGTCAAATATTATTGCTGGGCTGAATCCAGAAACCAAGGCAGTCGAGGCTAAGGGTGGAGGCTGGTAGAGAAAGAAAGTTTGGATGGTGACTCTGCACATCAAAACAAGTACTTGGATATTTAAATTTTCGCGTCTTCTTTGTCTCGTTCTGAGCTCCAAAACGTATCCAAGAAGCAACACCAGTCAAGAACACTCCCGTTATTTCTCTGACCCCTACACTCCTCCCCCAAGTTGATTTTTTTGAAATCTTTTTCAGTGAGTTTACCTCTAATTAACTCAAGGTTCACTAACACGTGATATGTGTGCGTGTCTGATTGAACATGCTCTTTATATATAGAAGGCTTGCAGAATACATTACTGTTCTCACTGGTCAGGAATAATATATTTTTATTTTTAAAAAATTATTTTTATTTAATTTTTTTATGTTTGTATATCTTTTTAATGAGTTAGTATTAAAAATAATTTTTTAAAATAAAAAATATTATTTTAATATATAAAAAACAATTTTAAACCACAATCAATAAATGACTGTATACATTACACGTCATTTAAATAATTAAAAAACAGAGAAATCATGAGAAACACCTTTCCCCGGTTCATTTACTGGTAAATGTGGTTTCTTCTAAACTTTTGTCGCTTTTTGGAAAAATAGCCCCTCCTAGCTTTAATTAACTATCCTTTTATGGTAATATCCCTGCGTTATTTTTACCATAAAGAATCTTTCTATAATTAAAATTCATAAACAATATACACACATAATTAATTAATTGGTACACTTAATTTCATTTATTAAAAAAAAGTATTGTAAAAGAATCTACTTTTAATATATAAAAAAAATATTCCAAATAAACCTCCTGAGATATTAAAAAAATATTGTACAAGTAAATACACAATAACAAGTGCTTTTTATGAAAAAACAGCTAGATAAAAAAGACGAGATTCGTATTTTATAAAAGAATGAAATATAAAAACGTTTGTTCTATAAATCATTTAACTTTTTATATACAGTCTCAAGAAAAAACCACAGCATGAATTTAGGAATGGGGTATATAATAATCACACCTTTTTTATTTTAAAGCAAAGGAGGGTATGCATGCACGCATGATTCTCATCTTGACGGTAATGAAACCCAAACTCTGCGGCACAAATAAGGGCACGTGCTCGCGTGTAATGAAAAAGAATTGCGATGGACCGTTGGATTAAACTCGTGAATCGCGCCAGTGGATTTTGAAGGACCCACTTAAAATGGCCCGAAAGAGAAACACGTGTACGATAAAGAAGGGCCAACCGCCCAGGGAAGATGGTAGGGACACCGGGCCGTGTATCGTGGCCTAATTTGACTCCGTGAAAAAGAAACAAAAACAGAAAGAAACAAAGAAAGATTTCGTGGATCTACGGTAATTTTCTGGTTTGGAATTTACTCGGCAAGACATTGAATGAGAACTTTTTTTATTATTATTGTTTTAATGGTTGATTTTTAAATTATTATTTATATTAAAATAATATTTTTTATGATTTTTAAAATTTATTTTTCACACCAACAATATAAAAATATATAAAAAATTTAATTTAAAATATAGAGAAGAATAAAAATAAAAATAATTTTTTTTTGCAAAAAACTTATAAAACACAGAAATAAACAAGCAATTAAAACAGTACAAAAGGGGGTTTGTCATATGGATAGCTCGGTGACCTTCTCATGCAAATATCGAAGTACAATTGCAAGGAAGAAGAAAGAACAGTGGTAGAGGAAACGCGAGGAACCAGATAATGGAAGCCTGCAGGGGTGAGTGGGATTGCACGCGAATCGTGTTAGGGTTCCGCCCTTCCACCACGCGCGACGAACATTTTCCACACGGCGGCCACTGACCGTGTTCAGGAAAGAGTTCTCAACAAAAAGTAGAATCCTCACCTTTCTCGTATGGTGATATGCAGTAATCACTTCAAAGAGAATAAAGAAGCAGCCGCTATCACCGACTCCGGATAGGAAGCCTGCAGCCCACGGATACCATCTGCATAATAATAACTTATCTCATTTCATACCTTTTGGCGAGTCGATTCCGATCTCTTTCTTTATCATGATCGACTTTAGTTTTTTTTTTTTATTGCAATCGAGAGAAATAATAATTAATAAATAAAGTTTCTTCGATCAGCTTCGTTGACGGCTGACATACTGACCTTCGGCTATGTTTCTCTTACGCAATATTTGTTGCTGCACATAAAGAATTCCATCCGCAGGAGTTTTTATTCCGTTCCAAATACTCTTTCCAGAAAGAAGTTTCTTAAAATTTTGTTTATTTTTGTATTTTAAAAATAGTTTTAATTTATTTATAATATTGAAAACTATTAATTTTTTAAAAAATAAATAGAATTAAATAGTTTTTAGTATCCACCCATGACCAAACAGCGAGTGAGAATTTGTGCTTTACCGCCCATAGCACTAGTAGCTGATTTAAGGGTGTTTGATTCGGATATCTAATGATTTTTTTACTATACTTGTATAAAAAATATGTATTTTTTTATTTTTATGAGATGTAATTTATATTTAAAAAAAAACCGCCACACACTTAATCGAAACAATTGTGAATGAAAAAGGACTGTGTTTTAGTTGATATTACCAAGTTCATCACAAACCTTTTTGTAATTTATAGGTATTTAAGAATATGGTTATGATTATATTTTTAAAATATTTTTTTATTAAAATTATATTAAAAAATATTTTTTATTATTTAAAAATTACCTTTTACATTGGCGCATTAAAATTATATAAAACAATTAAAAAAATATTAATTTGAAATAGAAAATAAAATGAAATAAAATAATTTTTTAAAAATGTATAGTTGGATTAATAGTTTAAATTTTTTATTTTTTGAGAAAAATTAAAATTTAATTTTTGTATTATTTTGATTATTTTAAAACGCTAATATTAAAAATAAAAAAAATATAATTTCAATATATAACTGCTTATATAAATATAATAATGACGGTGGGTTCTTTAGAGCATGCCAATAAAATAGTACCAATCAGACACATCACTAGCTAACAAAAAGAAATACTCCATCCATTCTCGTTTTTTGCAAAAAAAATAAAAAATAAAAAGAGGGAGAAAAAAAAGACTATTGAAAGGGAAAAGGAAAAAGGAAAGATCTCTGGGCTTGGAGGATGCATCCATTCATCACCGTTCACATGCATAGATGCTAACGCGAGTGAGCAGTACGCATCACACCGGTTGCTGTACTCTATCCCGTTCACATTACGAACTGGTTCCGGTCAAATCTACGCATGAAAGCTTCGATCAGTTCGCGTGTCGGTCCACAACACCCACAAATATAGTAGAATTTAAAGCTCATGCTCATGCATTCAATTTGACGACCGGTTCTGTTTTCAATCCGTACACAACTCGACCTACAATTTCCGGTCAACACCTCCCATTTTGCCATCTCACATTCTCACGCGCTCATCCATCCGAAGCTCTAAAAAGTAAAAACCTCGCCATTATATTCTCCATCCCAAAAATCTCAGCTTTGTTTCACACTCAAAACTCTCGCTTTCCCTCTCACTTGCCCACCTGCCATAAAAAATCAGATCAACCCTACCCTACAGTCGGTCTCTAGAAGAGAAGAGAAACCCCACGCTACTGCTTCTCTTTTGTTTGATGAAGATTTTTCTGTTTTGATTTTGAGGTACGGAGAGGAGAGAAGCTGTGAAGGTTGAGAAATTTGATGGATCACCAGCATTTAGTGCTACTAATGATCATGTTCAAACTAGCTATCCATTTATGCAGGGTCACTATGGTTTTGACTTTGTTGATGGAGATAAGAACGCTTTAGGGTTCATGGAGCTACTGGGTATGCAAGACTTTAGTCCTTCTTTGCTTGATATGATACAGGTACCAATACCACCTGCGCAGGATCCAAATGTCCATGTAGTTACGCAGTCGCCGCCAGAGTTGTTGAATCAGCCTGCTACACCTAACTCTTCATCGATTTCATCGGCTTCTAGTGAAGGTTTGAATGATGAGCCTGTTAATAAGAGTGTTGATGACGAGGTAGAGGAGCAAGAAAAGAACAAGAAAGAGTGAGTTTTCAGTATTTTGTGGTACTTGTTTTTCTGTTGTGATTTTATGTTTAGAAGATACCCATCTGACGGGGGGGAAGATGGTTTTTTTATTTTTTGTTTGTGTTTGTGTTCGGTGTAATGCTACAAATTAAGAACTCCTTTCAGACCAGTAATCAAGAAAATAGGAATGGGTTTTGGTGTCATGTGGTTAAGTAGAGTGTGTGAACATAATTTGACACGGCTCTTCTAATTTGTGTGGCTGTTTTGTGCTTTGTTTCCAGGTTGAAACCAAAGAAGACAAATCAGAAGAGACAGAGAGAGCCGAGGTTCGCATTCATGACAAAGAGCGAGGTTGATCATCTGGAAGATGGGTACAGATGGAGAAAGTACGGCCAAAAAGCTGTGAAAAATAGCCCTTTTCCTAGGTACTAACTCCAACGTGAACCCTTTCTTCTCGCCCTTTTGTTTTCTTTGCCATTTGGCTCCAGATATGCATAATTTTATTCTAAATTTTAATGAGTTTGCGTTGCCCTTGTGTGTTTGATTTAGGAGTTACTATCGATGCACCAATGCCTCGTGTAATGTGAAGAAGAGAGTGGAGAGGTCTTTCAGTGATCCAAGCGTGGTTGTGACCACTTATGAAGGTCAACACACCCATCCTAGCCCGGTCATGCCTCGTCCAAACTTTACTGGACCTGCATCTGATTCTGGTTTCTCGTCCACTGCTGCCTTTGTGATGCCAATGCAAAGGAGACTATCTTTCTATCAACAACATCAAAGTCGACAACAACCACCTTTTCTCAACAGCTTCTCACCTTTGGGTTTTGGTTACAATGAAAGCACCACAAATGCTGCTGCTATTAATTGTCTACAATATGAGAAGCGCTTTTGCAGCAGCTCAGGGTCTACTTTACTTAAGGATCATGGGCTTCTTCAAGATCTCGTCCCCTCCCATATGCTAAAGGAAGAGTAGAAGACAAGTCTGTGTTACTGCTTTGTAGTTTCCCTTTAACTGACTTCTCTAAAAGAGTTGCAGATGAAAGACCCCCTTAATGATATGGCATCATGGTATGTAATGTCCTACTGACTTCCTGGTCGTAATTTCTCTCGCAGACTTGCAGTTGGAGAAGAACTCAAACTTCTTCATCTTATGGCTTTTTGGCCAATATCCAGTTGGGTTCAGTTCTCTAGCTTCTTCTTCTTCTTTTTTTGTTGCCCCCATCTTCCCTTAGGTTGTATGTAGAGACAGATTACCATATGGAGTAAACTATATAAGCTAAAAAGAGTTTGCTTCTCCTTCAATGCTTCTTACCTTCTCGTTTGTCCTTTACTATTTGTTTTTGTTGTAGAAGGAATGTGCATTGATTTCAAGGACTGAAGACTTTTTTAGTGCTAGGGTTTATTCTTGAGGATGCAATTTGCTAGGGAAGCTTTCTAGCTTCTCTCTTTGTCCGGGAATCCGCAAAATTATTTGTTTTTCTTAGAAAAGCAACCCAGTCGCGAGAATTTGGTGGAGAAAATTAATGTGCTGTCTCTTCTGAATATGAACCGAGGGAAACAAAGAGGAAGAATATCTTAACCACTCCAGAGTCTGCTCCTATTTTTAGCTTTTTTAAGTAATGCTCTTTTGTTTTTTTAAGGCCGTGCCCGGGCCATTTATTATTTCGGTTCCTTGAAGAACGGTGATTTAAAAAGGTAAAACTGGTTGACAGAGTCAATTTCTTGCACACATGTTGACAGAATATAGACTGCGTTTCAGTGATTCTAATTGGGGACCGTGAACTTAAATAAATCAATGGAAAAAATGGATTGATCACTTTCTGTCGTTCGATTTGTCATGTGATATTGTTGTTTTTCTGGGAATATTTGATTCCTTATTGGATCCCTAGGCAATGTGGAGTACCTATATACGAGCGGCGCAAACGGGTTGTCGCTCGGGTTCAGGATGATAATGGGGGTGTGCCAGCAGCCACAGAGAACCATATACATATAATTTTGTTGTCTGCCAATCGCCGATCATGCGATTTTCAGACAAAAACGTCATAATTCACCCTAAGATCGCGGATGGTTGCAGAGAAGATTATACACGCCTACCAGCACTTTAAGAATTCACTTAAAGATGGATTGAAAGTTGAAATTTCTCAATTGTCCAAGTATTCGACATGTAGGCAGCCACTATTCCAAAGTGCCAACGCCAATAGGGAAAAGGTTAACCTTGCACACGTATAAGCATCAAGAACATATGCGCCCGACAAAGCACATTTCAACTTACCATCAAGGCTCGGATTTACACCCAGCAACCTGTCGATAAAGCACGAGTCCCTTTGACCAAAACAAGGCGCAGAACACAACACCAAGTCAGAGATGACTTTGTAGGACAGCACAACTAGGATAATCTTGTTGGAAAGCAAAGTAATCGGCCTCTGCAACATTCTGTATCGATAGTAGCACCTCAGTGTCACACAAGAAATGCCGTCTCGAATGGTCCAAGAAACACTGAGAAATCTTGCCTCAACCTTCCATACAGAATCGTAAATTACCAGAACCTTCAAAGCATACACAAAACAACTTTTGCTATCAAGTCAGTTCCTCATTTCATACAGCAATGATGTTCAGATAGAAATTTTTACAGATTCTAGTAAATTAATCACTCTTGTTGATGCCTTACCCTGTAGTGAAGCTGCAAAAGTGCACGCTGCTGTTGCCAGGTAGCAAAGTCTAGGCAAGGGCAAATATCAGGTAGCAAAGCATTTCCCAGCAATACGGACCACAAACTCAGCAAGAAACAACTAAATGATGTATTCCTGGAAGATTACTCAGAATGATTCACCACAGACCCAAATGCATGTCATCTATGCTTTCTCCACTGGAATGCTGCTTTAGATGCCTGAATTCCAGAACAAGTACACACCCACGGAGGATCCAAGGGAGATAAATGGAAAATGAAATGAAGAAGATAGCCTCGAAGCTGTCTGTACATATAATCTACGAGAAGAACATGTGCAGCCACAAGCAATTCAGCCCAAATTTGAAGAGATTAGATTTATTTCTACTTCTTGTTCTTCTATGAAAAGACATAAAAGAAAACAGGAAAAAAATGAATGAGAAGGACATGCCGAGAAACATGGGATGCAGCTGATTGCTCTTGGACTTTTCAAATATTAGTACCACCACTGGTTGGACGGCTAGGTTGAAATTAGAGATGGTCCAATATTAAATGCCATAGACGACCAACATTCCCAGTACATATTAGCTTACGGGAGGCCCGCAGCTATATAGAAAAAAGCCACAACTGTAGAACCTCCAAAACCTTCCAAGCGTTAATTATCAAGCCTGTAGCTAAATCCCTATATCAGAAATACTAATCAGGCTGGCAATATTAGTGGTGGCAGAACCCAGAAGAACAGATAAAACCCAAGAAACAACTTCAAACAGCCACTTTGAGCAACCTAAATCTCCTGAAATAATTGCATTGAACAAAAAACACGGTCTTGAATCCTAAAGAGGTCTAGCAAATAGAAGTATAACACTGCATCCTGCTTAACACAGGTGGGATTGATAGCAGGACTTCTATTTATCTATTGGCACACGATCCAGTTACTGCAAAAATAAGCAAAGTGAACGAAGAAAGATTCTCCCCACCAATTCAATCACGAGCAGTGGCTACTGAATCCAAATAGATAAATAGAAGTATAAACTGCATACCTGTTGCCACAGGTGGGGTCGATAGCAGGACTTGTTTCTGATCGTATTTGCACACAATCCAGCTCCTGCAAAAATAAGCAAATAGAAATGAAGAAAAATCCTCCCCGCCAATTCATTTGCAACCAGTGGTTAATGAATCTAAATAAAGTACTAAAACAAGAAGCTTCAATACGAATAACATGGAGAGAACATAGAGCAACGCTTGCTGGCATTAAAGCATCAGAGAAAACACACTTTTTTAATTGAGCCCATGACAAAAACTCTATTTTTCACTGGTTAATCACAAACATTATCATGCCTGATCTAGTAATATTCCAGCAATTGAGAAAGCAGTGTGAATTTTACAACTTGAATGTTAAGCGAATTACATTTACTAGGGTAATTTGTCATTTCTTGAGCAGGGGACTTGTAAGAATAATCGAGGGCAAGATAAACACAATCGTCAGTGATTACTATGACGACTGATCTATGACAACCAGCTAGAGGAATTCTGGGGGTCTTAGAAGAATCTGGAAACCCAGCGTTTGGATACAGGAGGAGATCCGGCTGGGCTTGAACAAGCCATGCCCGCAGGGCCTGTGAAAATTAAAAATGGGTTTTTAAACGCATCAACTCCACCCTTTTCTCCTGAGCAACTCACGAAATGAGTTTCATAGGTTGTAAGGGTATAAAAATTCACAAGACCATGATTCGAATCCTGACACCTTGCAGTTTTTTTTATTGTTATAGCATTTTATTATTATTAACATTAATATTCAACGTGTATTTTAATTAATTTTATAAACTTTAAAATTAATGATTATTTAAATTTTTAATGATTCTAAAATTTATAAAATTTAAACTAATAATATTTGAAATACAAACTTACAGCCTCATCAATTAATATACAAATCATAAAATTAATAACATTTGAAATACTAGCTGGATGCACGAATTTTAATTTCTGGTTGCATTTAGAGTGTGCCTGATATTTATTTGATAATTGGTGTGCATCTAAAAAGTGTGCCCAAGTCCCTGTCCAAGTTCTCACTCATGAGAAGTTATTATACAAGACTTTAATTCATATGATCAAAACATTCTGTGCTCACCGCTATTCATCCTTTTATGTTTTATTATAGATTCATGGTTTATTTATTTTTTAATTCTTTTATGTGATTATATTCTTTTCGAGCAAAATTAAAAGATAGTGAGGTCAGATTTATTTACCTCACTCCTCAAACTTTATATATTTTTTTTATCTATTTGATCCTTTGACATATATATTTTTAATTCAATTTTGATATGTTAACTCATTTTTTATTATTTTTTAATTTTTTATTTAAAAGAAAAGGGAGAGATCATCATTTTTTGAAGAGAGAGAGAGAGAGAATGTTGGCATTACTGTCCATTATGATAGTAAAAATATTCGGTTTCAATGTTAAATAGTTTTATTTGGTGATAAAATTGTTATTAAAGTGTTTTTTAACCTTAAAAACATCTAAAAAACCAGATTTAAGGTTGGATAAATTTTTTAGCTGCAGATTAGTTTTGTTGTTTTTCAAAGGCTGTTTATGAGTTTGTAAATATATGTAGACTCTTTTCTATATATTTTAGGTTAAAAATAAGTTGAAAACTAGTATTTGAATAAAAAAACATATATCGTATTTTCCCAATTTACAATAACTGAAATCTAAGAAATTTCACATCACCACAATAACTGAGATCAAATGAATACCATGTGAGAAATTATCCAAGGTTATTTTCTCAAAAAAATATTGGAACAGATTATACGTCATTCGTTCCAATTATATATATTTTTTTTAAAAACTAGGGTCTTCATACGAGCATTGACTAAATGAGTTAGGCTAGTGACGCCTGCTTTTTTTTTTTTTGTAATTATATATTTTTTAAAATTGTATTCTTTTTTATATGTTTTTTAAACAATATTTTAGTCAATACCTTTTTTCTTTATTTTCTTTATTTTTTTTTGCATATATGTAGCCCTTTTTAAATAGTGATTGTTTGTTTAAATATTTTATATGTATTAATTTTTTTAACAGATTATTCTATTTATCTACAGTTATTTTATGATTTATATAATTGAACTTTATTTTTAAAAATAAAATTATTAACTTTTGGATGGTATTTCTAATAAATATAACTTTATGATGTGTTTTTTATTTGATTTTTATTCAATTAATTTTATGTGTGTGTTTATATTTATTATCATTTGATTAGAAAAATGAGTTATAAAAGTAACTTTGTTATATGTTTCTTCTATTTGATTTTTATTTAATTATTTTTATGTGTATCTATATTTACTATAATTAATTAAAAAGTTATTTTAATAAATACAATCATTGAATACAATTAAGTAAATAAATAATTTGTAATAAGATTAAATATTTTAATTTATATTAATATTTTTTTATTATATTTATCTAATTATTATTATTAATTCTTTTATTTATCGATACAAAATGATTCATAATCTATGAACATAAATTTTTAATTTAAGTTTAATATTTTTCATGTAATAGTTGAAAATACTTGTATATTTAATTTTTTTTATTAAAAAAAAATCCGAAGCCCGAACTACACCTAGCGTGAGATAAATAGCTGGTAAGACATAGAGAAATCAAGAAAAGGAAAATCCCAGCCCGAACTCGAGCCGTGTTGTGAGAGGTGTATCCGAAACGGGGACAAAGAAACAAAATGCAGACCATAAAAACGATCCCAATTCCCATCCCAGCCAACGGAGAGAGGGGGAAACACAAAGTACTCAGCCCGCAGCCCTAGTTGCTTCCTTCTCTGGTCATTGTCGGCGAAAGCCTTGGCATCACCCTCTCTATCCTCCGCCCGCCCACTCAGGTAAATGTTTTTCTTCTTCCTAGTTTCCGATTTGCTTGCTCCTTAAAATCACCAGTAGAAAACAGAATAAAGAAAAATAAGGTTTGGTTTTACTTGCAGTCAAGGTCTCAGTTACTTTTTGAGTTTTTTCCCCCTTCAAATACAAAATTTATACAATCCAAAAGGTAAACCAGCTGCTTATTAGTTTGGCGGAGAATGTGAAGCATTTGGGTTATTTTTGCTCTCATCTTTTTCTCGACTGCATCACATGTGATTACACCGACACAAATTTTTTTGTCCCACTTGGCATCCAAGAACCATCTCTTTCTGATGTTAATACAATACAGCGGTCGATTTTATGAACAAGTTTAACATCACTGTGATACTCGTTAGGCAAGGAAAAAACAGCTCTAGTGTTGTAACGAGTTTCCTGCTGTTTGGTTGATCAGGTTTCCTGTTTTTATTCTACTTCATTTGTGACAGGGTGTTTTTTTTTTTTTTTTTTTANTTTTTTTTTTTTTTTTTTTAATAGTAGGTTAAGTGCCTTTTGGAATGGCAACACGGCCGGATCCAGATATCGACGATGATTTTAGTGAAATTTACAAGGAATATACTGGTCCTCCAGGTTCTACAGTCAATAGTGCACATGATATGGAAAAAATAAATGAAAGGTCCCATGTGGACTCTGATGAGGAAGAGGAAACTCCTGACCCAAATGCTGTCCCAACTGATTTTACGAGCCGAGAAGCAAAGTTTTGGGAAGCTAAATCCAAGGCTACGGAGCGGAATTGGAAGAAGAGGAAACAGGAAGAAATGGTTTGTAAAATATGTGGGGAATCGGGTCATTTTACTCAGGTATTGTATTGTTTGTTGGAAAATAAGTTGGTGAATTTTGTAAATTTTCTTCATATGCTTGAGCGCATCACATTCTCACTTCATATTGCATTTCTATCTATGAATGCTCCCTTTTATGCATGACAAGTCATTTATTTGTGATTTCTAATGGGATGGAGCCTGTGACAAGCTCGACAAAACTACAGTTTTGTTATGCTCTGGTGGCACTATCTTTGAATCTATTTGCCTTCATGCCGGGTTTACATGAAATCTTGAGTTAATGTATAAAAAACCAACTCGGGCATGCTTGAGAATTAAACTTATTGCCCAAACTGAATGATTTTTTAGATTAACTGTGGTTGGATGATATTGACATCCTGCTAATCATACCACTTTGATTTAGGGCTCGACATGCTTCACTTCATTGTTTACTTTTGTGGTGCTGTATAACTTTACTGCATGAATAACGCTAACTCACGTGCAAGAGAAGAGGGATGCCGTTTTGTTATTCTTTTCTTTTTTACTTGCACTTTCCAATGTCAGAGGTCTAGTTGTTTGTTTCTTATTCCCTTAGTTTATTTTTAGCTGTGGGATTGAATGTTGTTGCATCCTTTCTGGTACTTGTTCAGGGATGCCCCTCTACTCTTGGGGCTAATCACAAATCTCAAGATTTCTTTGAAAGGGTTGCAGCAAGGGACAAGCATATAAAAGCTCTATTTACTGAGAAAGTGATACAGAGGATCGAGAAGGACATAGGTTGTAAAATCAAAATGAAGGAGAAATTTATAATTGTTAGTGGGAAGGACAGGTTAATTTTGGCGAAAGGTGTTGATGCTGTGCGCAAGGTGATCAAGGGGGAGGGTGGTCAGAAGGGCTCTTCTAGTTCCCACAAGAGTAGATCTAGGTCCCTTGAGAGAAACCCTGTTGGTTCACGGCTGCTACACTCTGATTCCCAGAGGTCTTATCCAGGTCACCCACATGATACATCACGATATCAACAGAGGTTTGGAAGACAAGATAAGATTAAGGGAGACCATTGCGAGGATCTGCATAAATTATCAAGAGGTTCTCCACAAGGAAGGGACAGCATAGGATTTGTTTTCGGCATCCATAAAAAACTGGTAATCCAATGTTCATAGTTTGTTAGGCTTGTACAAGTTTCAGCGAATGTTTGTAGCAATTGTTTCCCCAAATTTTGAGTATTTAATGATGCTATGTATTGCTTGTCATGTGTTTGCAGCAAGAGGTAAGTTCTTATCTTCAAGAATTAGTAAGATTCTGAAGTATCATTCATTGATGGGTCTGAAATGACCGGATTGTCTCCAAAACAAAAATTTTTACTGAAAGGAAATTTGGACTTATTTGCAACGGCTGGTTCACTATGTGAATGCTAGATGGTATCTCTAATTAAAGCTACCATCTTTGCTAGCATCTCGAATCAAGTGCTTAACGCACTCTTCATTTGATGAAGCTTATGGTAATGATGGAGGTAGAAGTCACTCAAGCCATTCTAAATCTCCTGCATGTCCCCTTTATGCTGGCAACTCTTATGGCTCACATGATGTTCATGTTCATAGCACGGCTGGTTATAGAACTGCAGGACGGGATATTGAGAGGCAGGGGTCTGATTTGCAATCAGGCCATCAATTTGATTACTCTACTTTCCCGCAGATGTTAGAAGAACTGGAGTTAGAGTACAAGAGAGATGCAATGGAGCTTTCTAGAATTCATGACAAAGAAGAAGATGAAGAAAATTACAAGCATCGTGAGGTATTAAAACTATCTCAATAGTTCTGTAGTTTTTGTTTTTTGAATTGTAACTGGCTGATTCAAGTTTCATTTGCCAAACCTGTGTTTTGGACTCTGTGTGTTATTTGTAATTAATTCAGAAGCTGAGTAGCTCATCTGATCTTTGGGTATTTGTTTTATGTGAGATCTACTTTAATTGTTTGTTTCTTGTGGTTAAATTTTGCATATGCATAATTGACTTGAGGTGGGAAGAGGAAAACAGTAGAAACAGCAAAGAACTGTAATATAATGGCTAGGATTTGCAGTCTTTATCACCGTGCAAAACAATCAACCTTCAAGGAAATATTAAAAAGTAACATAAAATAATCAAGGAACCATAATTTCAGATATTAATTTTACAGAAAGCACCTGCATCAATACTGTATGAATCCTGTGTCAATATTTTACTGCCTTCATTTTACTGTCTTTATCACCGTGCAAAACAATCAACCTTCAAGGAAATATTAAAAAGTAACATAAAATAATCAAGGAACCATAATTTCAGATATTAATTTTACAGAAAGCACCTGCATCAATACTGTATGAATCCCGTGTCAATATTTTACCGCCTTCATTTTTGTGTTTTGTGGTTAAATCTTTAACCATTAAATTGAACAAAATGAGTCTTGTCTGTTCTTAGTCATATCCATTTCCTTCTTTATCTTGTTACTGGAATTGTGTTAGAGAGGGCATTGTGCTTATTGATGGAGAGTAAAGACACACAACCATGGAAATTGTATTTAAGTGTGTTGGAATTTTAATGTTGTATGATTATTCTAGATGTCTTTATTTATTCCCCTTCACTTATTTGATTAGAGAAGATGAACTGTTGTGTCGAGTTCCATTGTTTTCTCATCAATGAAGTTTATGTTTTTCTGATGAATTTACTGTGATGTGATCTCTATGTTAGTGAAAAAACAAAGAGTGCCTATCAAAATCTCCTCGCTTGCTGTATTTATCAGAAAATTCTAATCTTGTCTGGTCTTGTGGGTTTTAGACATTTTAGACTATCAGGGAAATCGGAGAGAATTACATGCAGAGATTGGCTATTCTAAGGGGGGCACACACAAGACAGTGGGGGAAGTTTCTTCAATGCAATGCCCAAATGCAACAGCAACAACCAAGGCAGCCAATTTTCGTGTCTGGTTTTGGTGGCCATAAACAGCACTCTCATTCTGAATATGATGGTTCTTCAACCAATCCTTGTTATGCTGGAAACAGTTTACACATGGATTCAAGGGCCAGGTGCTCGAATGACATGGAAAACTATTCTTCAAGACCTCATGATACATATGATGAGTTCCAGCATCAGAGGCGCGAGGCTTTTGGGAAAGCGTACAATCGATACTAACTCGGCATACTGGAACTAAATTAGGTGAGTTGTCTCCCTCTTTAATTGAGTAAAGAGAAATAATTCTCATTTTTTCCCTACCGCTAAATCTTTCTATTTTCACGATCTCCTTTTCCTAAATTTCACAGCACGTTTACGAGCATGGATGGACAAGATGTCCAAAAGTTCAGTGTTTCACTAAAATTATTGATGCACAACTCACCGAGGCAAGCAACTTTTTGATATTTAGCAGGCCTTTGTTTGGGCAAAAGTTCAGGAGAAGCTAGGAGGATTGTTTTTGTGGGTATTTGCAGATTTTGTTATGCTTCTCCTGCTCTAGCTTAAAGTCTGAATACAAAAATTTCAGGGCCCAGATCATGGTCGTAGGAGTAATGCACAGGGGTGGCCCAGACCTAGGTAAGTTTGTCAGCTATCCTATTGGCCTCGAGAGGGGAATGATAAGTGTAATCTGACACTGCTAGTATGTCAGTAAATTGCTTCAATTTCAATTTTGGTGGCTGGACCCTGGTCAATACTTCTTTTCTATAGGTGAGATGTGGTAATCATTTTCTTAGGCGGGTCTGCTAATGGTGGAGGTTGCCGTCTTCTGACCAGCTCATATTTGCATCAATGGACTATATTTTTGGCTGATTTTTCAATTCAGAGTACTGTGGTTTATGGTTACGTGCGATGTCCTTCTCATTTGCAGTACGTGCCTAGGCAGTATTGTATTTCTTCAATTAGATAAAAAGAGCAAGCATCTATATTTTTGTCCCCCGTTTTTATTCTACATTCCATGCAATAAAAATGAAAATAAACCCGGTAAGTCTTCGATGATTTTCTCCACTTTTCTGTGATAATTTTCTTCCCGATGATACCAGTGGGGCTTCACTAGGCTCAGGCTCAGATAGGTGTGTATAGGTGAAGAAGTGTACGAAGGTGGAGTTCTTCTACCGATTTCTCTTCATTTTCTTCCTTAGTTCCTTTTCCCTCTTTATCTCTTTTTTATGTATTTTCCTTCTCCCATTTTTTGAGCCGCCTGTTTCTCGCCCTCATATAAGTATCTTTTTTCTCCTGTGAACAAGGAAAACCACCAAAATCATTCTTGTAGTTTTTGAAAATGTGTTCGGAATTTTTTGGGGGTAAAAAAACTAGTGTTGGTGTAAGCATTAGGGTTTGAGGGAGGAACTCGTTGTCCAACTTTTCCGTTGAAACTTTACCGGAGCCCCCCTCAGCTGTTCCTACCTTTTGATGACTGCAAGAGCGAAACCGGGAAGGACGTCTGCAAAGATTTCGTTAGGCAAGCAGAGGTACATCATTGAAATTAACATCCAAGTCTTAAATCGGGTTCTGGTTTGGACATCATTGAAATTATGATGAAATGAATGATGGATTCTGAGAATCTCCCCCCCCCCCCCNCCCCCCCTCCCTCTTCTTCTTTGGGTGAACTCTCAGGGTACACCCAAATACTCCAAAAAAATTCCGGCCTCGTCATTCAGGATGTAACATAGAGTCTAGAGACACGGTGTATTTATCACTTCAACTAATTAAAGGCTCTCCCCGTATACAACGTACATGACTTTCCTACTGGAGTTCTCTCACCAATTTAATTTTTACACGTATCAAACTATGTAAAATACATGGGCTACGTATCTTCCTTCCAAATTTCAATGACTAGCAAGGCACCATCCTGTACTCTCTTCTTTAATTTCCAAGGCAAACTAGAACTAAATGCATGGACATTTATCTTAATATCTGTCATGCCTTTGGGTTTCCCAATTACTTAATAATATTCATGAAAGGGACAATAAATTCTGTTGGATCTCATAACGAAGCCTCAAGTTTTAACTGTGAAAGATTAAATTATTGAATTGCAAAAACAATGGCTTTGAACAAGCCTGTTACAAAGAAAAAGATATCAACACAAAAACAAATTTTAAATTTCCCATTCGCAACTTCTAAGAACATGCAAACAAGAATTGATTACCTTTCAAGTTAAGGCATTATTAATATAATAAGTGATAAAATAATAAATACAAATAAGTCTTAGCAATTCGAATGCTTCAACCTCCTTTCTTTAGCTAAATTGCACTTGTACATTTAGTTTACTAAGGATATTACACACATGCGAAGTTTATCTTATTGCTTCAGAAAGACTTCCAGTTTGATAGGTTTAGTTATAATATCAAACTCTTGTTTTTGTGTACTGTATTGCATTAACTCTACTATCTTATCTTTTGTAAGCTCACGTAAAAAATAAAACTTTTTGTTGATATGCTTACTTCGACCATGTAAAATTAGATTTCTTTAAAGTTTAATGGTAGAATTATTATCATAATAGATAACAATGCACATACTTTGAACGTGACTAAGCTTTTCAAGAATCCTTCTTAACCAAACCTTTTAACATGCACATGAGGCTACTGCTATGAACTCTACCTCCGTTGTAGATAAGTTCACCATTGGTTGCTTTCTTGAGGACTATGAAATAACCCTTATTCTTAGCATAAACATATACCCAGAGTTACTTTTCCAATCATTAACATCCCCTGTATAATCACTATCTGCAAAAGCTATTAAACTCTTCTCACCATCTTTTCTGTAACCAATTCCAAGTTTTATAGTGCCCTTTAAATACCTTAGTACCATCTCGCTAGCTTACAAGTGCATTTCGGTTGGTTTCTTCATATATCTACTAATTAGCCTAACAGGGTATATGAGATCAGGTCTTGTGACTGCCAAATACAACAAGCTTCCAACCAATTACCTGTACTTTATAGCATCCATGCTCATTACACCACTTTGACAACTTATATCTTGGAATAATTGGATTATTCACAGCATTACTCTTTTCCATGCCAAACCTTTCAAGCACCTCTTTAGCATACTTACGTTGACATATGAAAATCCCATCCAAATTTTATACCACCTTTACACCTAAAAATACTTTATTCCACAAAGATCAGACGTATTAAACTCCTTCTACATTGATTCTTTGAAATTCTTGAACATATCCTCACCATTTCCTATAAAAATAAAATTATCCATATCACTACTCACAATCAACAACTTCCCTATCATTGGACTTTATAAATAGTGTGTGCTCACAAAAACATTTTTTGAATCCCTTTTTGGCAAAGTATGCCCCAATTTTGTTGTACCAGGCTCAAGAAACCTACTTAAGCTTATACAATGCATTCTTTAGCTTATAAACCTTGTGTTTCTCTCCTTGTTTTTTGTAACCTTGAGGTTGATCAATGAACATTGCCTTTTTCAATTCTCCATGTAAAAATATGTTTTTCACATCCAACTAGAAAACACACCAGCCTTTATGGGCTATAAGAGCTAAAATTGTTTTAATTGTATCCCACCTAGCCATCGGTGCATATTCTTTATTATAATCAATCCTTTACCTTTGAAAGTATCGATTTGCCACAAATCAAGCTTTATGCTTGTCCACATCTCTTTTTTCATTAAACTTTATCTTAAACACCCATTTCACACTTATTCTTTTACCTCAAGCTAGTAATATAGTAAATTCTTATGTCTTATTTTTGTTAATAGCTCCTATCTTCATATCGATTGTCTCTCTTCATTTCATGTTTTTATATGCTTCCTTAAATATGATTGGATCTTTAGCTAAAGTAAACATTACTAGATTATACCTCTTATTTTCATCATATAATCCTTTATTGGTTATATAATCTCTCAACCATGCTGACTTCCTTCGACTCCTTCTTTGATTTGGACCTAGCAGTGCTTCCTCAAACAACTCGTTTGGTGATAAGTTATCTATTTCTTTAGTTTGCTTATCTTCTAAACCTTTTTCTTCTTCATTAACATCAGCATCTTCATTATCACCTTCCTATTCTAACACATCACGTTTCACCTCCTTTACATGTCTACTCCAATTCCATTTCTCATCCTTAATATACATCATATCTTTGCTGATTACTATCTTCTTGGAATTAGATCATAAAACCCATATGCTTTCGATACTTCACTCACACCTAAAGAAACATATTTGAAACTTTTATTATCAAGCTTTTTTTTAATTGTCGGGCACATGAACGTGAACCAAACACCTAAATACACCAAAATGATCAACATAAAGCCTTCTTCCACTCCAATCCTGTTCAGGAGTAACATCTTTGACAATTAAAGTGTGACTCTGATTCAACACATAAACAGACCAATTAATCGCTTCTAGTTAGAAATTTTTTGGTACTTCCTTTCTTGATAGCATGCTATATACCATATTTATTATGGTATAATTTTTTCTCTCAACAGTTGTAGGGTGTAAGCTGTAGTAAGTTGTCCATCAAATCCATGCATGATATAGAAATTATTGAACTCAAGTGAGGTGATGTCCTCACTTTTATCGGTTCTTAAACAATAAATCACTCCTTACCTTTATCAGTTCTTAAATAGTAAATCACATCTCCAATCTCTTTCTCTACAAATACCTTATACTTCTTAAATATAACTAATGCTTCATATTTTTCAATAAAAAATATGCCTAGGTTTTTCTATTGTAATCATCAATGAAGGTGATTGTATACCTTTTGCCACTGTTTAATTTTGATAAGATAAGTCCACAAATATTTGCATAAACCAGTTGAAACTTCTTAGATGCCCTTCACAAGCTTTTCTTTGGCATTGCTTCTTGGTGTTGCTTCCTAATCATACAGTCACCACACACTTTAGATGAAGCCTTGAGCATTGATAAACCTCTAATCATCTTTTTATAGAGCAAAGTCCTCAATCCTTTACCGATAGTCCTATAATTATATGTTATCTTCGGATATAACTCAAAGACATGTTGAGGTTAGAGAGATTATAGAAGCAAGTATAATAAATATTTTTTTGGCTGACATCTGTATTTGTATAATTAAACCTCTTTTAGGATGATAAATCTTACACATACCATGTTGGACGAGAATAGCTAATTTTTTTAAGTTGACCAATGCTTAAGAGATTATTTTTTAACTTAAGTATAAAATAAACCTTTGTTATGACTTAAGTTAATATATTTATATGAAGCTTGACATGTCATTTTCCTATAACCATCATTATTAAATTATCTTTAAGCTTCAACAATTGTTTGAATGCTCCATCAAGATAAAAGAAACCACTTCTTGTTACTACACATGTGTTTGCTGCAGCCTAAGTCGAGAAACTATGCATTCTTTCTCTTTGATTGATTTATCTCTACATACACCATCGAAAACATCTCTTTTTCTTCATCTAGTTTTGTGTAATTCATACCTCTCCCTACTAGGACATTCATATTAAAAATGTCCTAGTTTTGGGCAATTATAACACTAGACCAAGGCTTTGTTGAAAGATTGCCTATCTTTGCCTCAAGCTTTTCCTCTAAAATCTCTACGAGTTCTTCTTCTTCCTTTAACTTTATGTTTATATCTTCCTCCATTCTTCTCTGAATTTATGATCTTTAAAGCATATTCTTCTTCTTTCTGCACTTGCAACCTCTGTTCATAAACTAACAGGCAACTTTAAAGCCCATTTATGGTCATGATGATATAATTGAACTTAAGAGTCATTAACCTTAAGTTTTTTTTTTCAATAATCACACTTTACTTTATCCTTTCTCCATACATCTTATTGGCAATGATCAATGTCCTAACAAAATACTGATCAACTTTTTCACCCTTTTTCATGACAAGAATCTCAAAGCTCTATCCTTAAAGCTTGTAGCTAAGCACATTTCACCTTGGTGGAGCCTTAATACTTCAATCTCATCGAATCTTAGATAGCCTTTGCAATCTTCTTATTGAGTATGGTCTTCATGATACTCCTATTTATAACTTGGAATAGATAGTTCTTGACCTTTAAATCTTTCAATTTTTGGTCGTCATTGCTCTTTCATTGTGTCTCTGTTGGCTCTACCCTTTCCGTTGTTGTAAAAATCTCATTCTCTATCAATTCCAAGTACTTTTTTTATCTAAGAAAATTTTCTATAAGTATGGCCTAATGATCATAATGACCATCAAATTATGGTATTGCTGGCTGAACAAAGCTATTATTGTTCTTTGTTGCATGATTCACTGACTTTTCTCACTATTGTTAAGCTCTTACTCTTGTTATCTCCTTAAAAAACCGTAGTTTCTTAGAATCACTCAATCAGACCTCTATGATGAAGCTCTAATACTAGATGTTGGATCTCAAAACAAAGTTACAAGTTTTGATTGTGAAAGGTTAAATTATTGAATTACAAATATAATGGCTTTATATAAGCCTGTTACAAAGAAAAAGATATCAATAGAAAAATAAACTCCATGTTCACAACTCTTACGAAATGTAAGTGGATCTAAGACAAATTCAAACAATAATTGATTACCCTACAAGCTAAGGCATTATTAACAGAATGAGTAACCAACTAAGTAATAAATATAAATAAGTCTTAGCAATCCTAATGCTTTAACAAATTCCAGTTTCCAAGCGTAATTAAGGGGTTTTTATATCTATATACATAGACAAGACTTTTGAGTCAAGAAATTATTAGATAGGGAACAAAATTGTAAAGTATTCGATTGGGGAAGGAATATGGCAAGCACAGTCAGATTGGTTTCCTTGTTTGGTATTTATAGTTTGTGACAAGACTGATATTGTAGATGCATGGATTTATACTATCCATTTGAAGTATTTTGGATTGTGAATAGAGGCCAACACTACACCAACAATGAACAATAAAACTACCACTTTACAGATACAATTGCCTCATATTTAACTCCTCTACATGGACTATGTCCCCCTGTCTTTAAAGGTTTTTTTAAGTGACCCTAAAGTTACTTTTCTTAAAGTTGAGGTCAAGAGACTTGTAGCAAAGCTACGAGTTGAATATGGGCTCAGTTGTAGCAATATTTTTTATGTTCGAAAGGTGACTTTAAGCCTTTAACCTTATGTTTTATTAGAAACCTGAGTTAAAAGATTTTGCTTATTGAGTTGTATGTCTTTTCTATGCCAAAACCAATGAGTGATTGGCAATAAAAGGTGCTTGATTGTATGCAAATTAAATATACAAGTATTGATGTTTATTGATAAACTTATTGGCTTTAACTCTCTTTTTTTCTGTTCATTATTTGCATTGATTATCAAGCAAACATAAGGTCTTAGAGAGAGAGAGATAGATAGAGAGTATGCCAAACATCATATTGCTTTTCCCTACTTCTTTCTTTTACAAAACTATTATTACTGTCTAGTTTTTTTTTTTTTTTGCATTTCAAATGTGTTTTTGAAAAATTTTGATTTTTTATATTTTTTTCTTTGCTTTAAATTTTTTTTGGGTGTTTTTCTATTATTTTAATACACTGATGTTAAAAATAATTTTTTAAAAATAAAAAATATATTATTTTTGATATTTTTCTGAGTAAAAAATATTTTTAAAAAATAACTACAACCACAATCTCAAATACACTAAATTGTTTGTTTTAAAATCTTATAGATGCAACCGAGGTTAGAAGTCCTCTTGTATACATGGATTTGTTAAAAATGGTGATGCATTGAACATTGTTAGCACCTTTATTAAGGTTTTGGTATCAATCATTCTGTTTTAGTATATTTGTTTGTCAAACTTCCTATTGTTCTTGGCTTAAAATTCTTGAAATCTTGTTGGTGTTTGAAATATAATAATGGTTATTTTTTAATTTTCAAAGTATTTTTTATTTGAAAAAAATATTTTTGATATTGGCATATTAAAAAGATATGAAAACAAAAAAAAGAAATTAATTTTTTTAAAATATTTTAAAATAAAAAAAATAAATGATATCTTAAAAAATTTAAATATTTCAATTTCATTTAACAGAGGGCTATCTTTGTATAAATGCATGATGATAATACAAACAATAATTAAGGATTAAATAGTAAATACACCATTGAGTTCTAGCACTTATACTATACAATAGGAGTGATTATTTTCGATTTGATTTAGTTTTTATCTATAAAAAAAATAAAATTGAATCGAAATCGGTTCCAACTAACCAATTTTGGTTCGATTATTTTAAATTAAAAATCAAAACTTAACTGATTGATTTCGGTTTGATTTGATTATTTTCTATTAAAATCTGAAAATTATATTGTTTTTTGGATTTTTTTGGGCTTTCTAATGGGTTCTTTTCAGTTCAATATGATTTATTTCTTAACTAAACTAGTTTAATTTAGTTTTTTTTATTTCATGCTTATAAAACCGAAATCGAACTAAACTAAACTGAATTTTTTTAAAATATTGTAATCCATTTAATTGGTTTTTTCATGATTTGATTTTTTCAATTATTTTTTCTAATTTTCTTGATTTAATCAGTTTTTCAGTTTTTTTCTCACCCCCACTCCACATTGTTTTGCTAATCCCTTTATTTTTTTAAGAAAAACATAATTTTAGTTTTAATTCATACAGGTATTATCTATTTCTATGTACTAGAGTTTCATTTTATAATTTATTATTTGCTTTAACTTATCTTTACGGAGGCCATGCTCATTTTAGAGAGAGACAAGCACAAACTTATTTAAAATTATGCTAATTGTTACAGTTCAAAATATTTTTTTAAAAAAATATATTAAAATAATATATTTATTTATTTTTTAAATATTATTTTTGAGATTAATAAACTAAAATAATAAAAAAATAAAAAAATAAATTTCATATTTAAAAAAATATAATTTATATTATATTTTCAAACAGGCTGGCAATATGGTTTCAGGCCACCTACTCTCAGGGTCTCTATTCTGGCGGACTTTCCGATAACCCCACCATTGGATTCCATTTGTTAAAACGAGCCCATGTTTCAGGTCCCTTGGTCAAGCAAGACAAAGCCGGCCACCGGGAGCGTGGGATGATGGACTTTGTTTTTGTCATTCTCGTGGCCCACTTAAATCGATAATAGAAGGTGATTTGGGGTCGTCAATTTGCATTTTTACTTTTCTTTTCTTCCTTCATGTTATTTATAATTGTATAATAGTTATTTTTTAAAATATTTTTTATTTAAAATTATATTGAAATAATATATTATTATTTTTGGATATTAATATATAAAAATTAAAAAATATATAATTAAAAAAAATTTATAAACAAAAACAAATCTATCTGAATTAAAATTTATTCTCGTGTTTTAAAATTATTTTTTAAAAATATATATTTTTTATTTATTTTAAATTAATATATTTTAAAATTATTTTAATGTGTTAATGTTAAAAATAATTTTTAAAAAATAAAAAAATATTATTAATATATATTTTAATATAAAATATTATTTAAAAATTAAATCCTTCTGACTCCTAAGAAAAGTGTAGTATTTATCCGTTGGGAAAGGGAAGAGCAATAGAACGGTACGATTGATTGAAGTTTGACGAGTTCCCTTTTTATTCAAAATTAGGAATATGTGAGCCTGACACGTGTTGGTAACGACCAGCGATTACTCTCTGCCGTCCTTGGACATGATGACACGTCGGTCATCACTATTCACTACTCCAAATAATATTTAAAATTTATAGTTCAACAAACTTTTTAAAATTATCTTTTATTTTAAAATATATTAAAATAATATTTTTTTATTTTGAAAATTTATTATTGATATTAGAATATCAAAATGTTTTTTTTAAAAATTAATCTATAATTTATTTTATTTTATTTTGAAAATCGTACTACCACATAAGGAATTAATTAGAGACTCCTCCTTTGGTTCTGCTGTGTGTTTTGCACATATTGCTTTGTTACCACATTACATGTAGAATTAATTATAATTATAATTATTTTGGTGAGCGAGCGAGCGAGCGAGTGGAGTACTTTACTAAATTAGCGTATTATTTTTGGACTGCTTTCCGTAAATGCTGTTTGCTGAATGCTAAGAAACAAAAGAAAAGGAATGTTGAATGCTAATTATAAAGTAAAGGAAGCGAAGGGAAACCCTCGAAATCTAGGGATATACCTTTATCTTTAGACGAAGCCCACGTTTAATCCTCCCTTCACGAACCTCCTACTCCATCGAAGCTAAAGGTACCTTCTTTTTTTTGGTTCTTCTGGTTTCTGGGCTATTAGAATTGCTTTATGAAGTTGAACATAGCGAAGAAACAATCACCAGATTCGAAAGTTTCAGACAATGCTAGCTTAAGGGAATCTTTTTTGGTGATATCAGATATGGATCGTTTCATATTTGCTATTTCTGTTTGTTCTCATTTCTTATATTTGTCTTTTTGGCATTCTCAAGTGTATTGTTACAGCATTGAAATTTTATGTTCAACATAATAGGTTCTGGCTTGCTGGGTTCTGTTGATTGTTTGAGGTTTGGTTGAAAATTTTTGGTCTTTTTAAATGTAGAGAGATATTACAAAGCTAATTCAACATGATTGAGAAATTATGGGTGATAAGAGAAAACACTTCCTGAATACGGGGCCTCTCTGCATTTCGTTTTTGTGGTAAATTCGGATAGTACATTTGATCAAGGGTTGTCTTTGTTTTAGCTTGGAATGAAGAGTTCCTTCTATAGGTTTTGATCATGGTGAAACCTTCGTTTGTGTTACGACAAGGGCTCAATTTTCACAAGACAATAATAACAGTGCGTTGGACTTGTAAATAGCGGGAAAGTAGTGTTATAAATTTCTACCTTTAATGATGAGTCAATTTGTTTCGAGAGGAAGGGAGCTTGAAGTTGATCTTGAAAGTGGTGGGACAACCAACGTAGAAGATAAAATGAGCGTTCCCATTTCAGCAAATGGACAAACCAAGACAATTTTAAAGAGGGCATGTACTGGGGCCGTGGGTTTTCATGGAGTGGCAAATTCATCAAACTTTAGTGAGCTTGCAGCTGACAATGTGGAGTTGTTGATAGACAATAATTCAGAAGGAGAAGAGGGACAGCAGAACATAACCTTTGTGGATAGGAAGGATGTTGTGGAGAAACGCATAAAGAAGAATTTGAAAAAAACCCCCAAGCCACCAAGACCTCCTAAAGGTCTGTCACTGGATGCTGCTGACCAGAAGTTGATGAAAGAAATCACTGAGCTTGCCATGCGAAAACGTGCCAGGATTGAAAGGCTTAAAGCACTAAAGAAGATGAGAGCAGCAAAGACTTCATCTTGGAGCAGCAGCTTGTCTGCCATGGTCATCACAATCGTTTTCTGCCTCATTATAATATATCAAGGTATATTGGCTTTTTGAAGTTTTGATTGGTCTCATACCAAGAACTGTGTTTCAAACAGCTCATATGTTGCATATCTATTCACAATAAGCCACAATTTTTGTGCAAAATTTGGTCATGATATGAATCTCAAACATGTTTCCCACTTTACAAATATGCTTATTAGATAGGGCATCTGAAACATGCCCCCTGATAGAAATATCCACTATGGTATCCACTTCACAACTATGCTTTGGTATTATCTTATAGTGTTTTGTTTAACACCAGTTGTTTCTTCTGAATGTCAAGGAAACTGACCAGTAAATATAAGTGAAATGTCATAATGTTTTTGTTATGTTCTTTTCTTCTTGGAATTATCCTTTAAGTGTTTTGCTTAACAACTGTTGTTTCTTCTGAATGTCATGGAATCTGACCTGTAAACATAAGTGAAATGTCTGTGATGGTATTTTTTTTCCTGCAATGTGTATTTTTTAATAAAAACCAGTAAATTTTGTGTTAATTGATAACAATCAAATTACATCGAATCGGTATTTCTGCCTTACAAATCCTCCAGAATGAGGGGACAAAGCAAAGTATTCATAAGGGATGCTCACTGGTACAGATACCTAGCTCATAAATGCACAACTTCATTATTTGCATGTCTTATATGACAAACAAGTGATAACTGAGCCTCAGAAGTCATTATCATCGCCATGCAGAATTGCTTCAATGTCAACAGGATTAGGAGTAAACTCCTGTGAGTCTCCTTGCAGCTCCAAACAATCTGTGCCAAGCATCCTCTTTCAAGTGCTCAGCTCAGCTTCCTTGATGCCGTGAACTCAACCAACTTACTGCTCTTAGAGAAAATGACGAACCTTGAATTTGATTGCTATGACATTACCAGAACAATGTCTGAAGACTGAAGACTGAAAACTGAAAACAATCCCTTAACCTCCCTGCTTTTAGCGTCTATTCCATGCTTGATCAATATTTCACCCCGACTTCCCACAAGGTGGATCGCTTACAACATAGGTGTATTTTTTACTGGAAATGATTGCTTAAGATTGTAATGCCATGCTTGTCTTTAGTTTTCAGATTTTCTTGAGTTTCATGTATCATTCCACAGATGCATGCCCATGAAAATACCATTTATATATCCTTTGATCCTTGAATGGAAATTCTGTAAAATTCCTGTAGATGTTAGGTTTCTTTGATGCTGAAGTCACATCTTGCCTGGTTTCCTTTATATTACTTTTTTCCCACAAAAGCATAACTCTTTTTACTCATTTGTGAAATACCAGTTAATCAATGTCCAACGACTTTAAATCCTTCTGTTCTTTGCAATTAGACATCATTCTTGATATTAACAAAGGATGAGGAGAGAAGTTAACTGACAACTTCACATTATACACTCTGTCTAACATGCAATGTATATAGGCTTTGAGCTTAGCTGCTCATAAAATCCCTTTTGAAGCTTGCAATGTAATATTTTTTTAGAAACATTCAAATTAATGAAAAAAAATGATTTTTTTCAAAATTTCAACAGTCATTCATCATTGTGCATGAATAGCTGCAAATAACTTGGTAGATAAAAACAGGGTGGATTGTTTTCAAGAAGCTTCTAACCTGCAACTTGAATTGCTTTAAAGCTTGGACCTGAACTTCTGCAACATATTCTGAACACTTGACCTATTCAAAAGATAAGAAAAGAATTTGGATACTTCACCTTTGACCAAAGCTGCATTTCTTGCTTGTAATTGTATTCATTGCATGCTTTTATATCGAGTTTAAATTAATTCTTTTTGTCCCTATCTCCCTTTTTTAACTGGATATGTTTGATAATTTCATGGAGACAAATCTGTCTTATGTGACTTTTATTTATTGCCTTTGATATGATCTGAGTAAGTTTGTTTTATAAATGTAATATGATCTGAGTAAGTTTGTTTTATCAATTTACATTTTGTAGATTTGTTATTTTTTGTGACCTTACCATTCAGTTGTGGCAATTGATAAAACATGCATAATATATTGCATCATATGTACTTAAAGCCTTCTTGGGATGTTTCCTGAAGGAAAAGTCTCCTTGGGATGATTTCTTCTGCTTCTGTTTCAACTGTAACCTAAGATAACCTAAGATCAATCTTCTTTCTGATATGCTATTGAAGAAATCTTCTTTGATATGCTATTGAAAATGGAAAGGAATATTTACATTTCTGCTGGACTTCAAAACCTTCAAACCATGTTTAGGGAAACATAATGTGGATTGGATGCTGATAAAAAGAAAAGGGAATGAAAAGTTAGGACTATATTCCCCAACCACTGAAATCCTGTCTTCGATTGCTCTTTATGATTAACAGTGGGAGCTAGTGCTTGCTATTTATGAATTGCTCCATGGATCGTTAGAAATGTTTGATGCTTTTTGGGGCTTGCTCTGATGAAGAATCAAAATGATTAGCAAGTTGGCCTTGTTGCTCTCTTCCATTTGTCGTGAGTAGAACATGGAATCTTGTGTTCTTATCATTGATCTCTTATCAAATGCAATTGCTAGATACTATGTGTATTGGCTTACACAATTGCTTTACTTCCTATATCATTACTCTGGGAAGCTGATTGTGGTCCGTTTCTTTTGTCTAATTTGTGAATCTTGGTAAGGGTTCTGTCTAAGAATGTAGGAATCATGGCTTTTAGTTGCTGAGTTTTCGCAGTGGTGCTAGCACCAATGCCTGTGCATGGCTGACAATTAGGGACATTTCTTTTGTTCATGAAGTGTTTTCACTTTGAGTTTTCTTTTGTTATTATTTTTAACAGTCAGGTAGCATCCTCTGGTCAGTTAGCATCCGCCAAGTCAGATTCACCTTTTTGATGTAGTTAGAGTTAGTAGTCTTTGTTAGAAATCTTCTTATGTCCTTGGTCCAGGGGGATAATAGGATTTGAAACCGTATTGTGCATCTATCCATCCAATGTGTGCTCCACTCTACCAACTCTTCAGCTTACCAACTCTTGAGCTTTTCTCCATTTATGCTGGGGATTGAGTTTCTCTATATTGCATGACACTCCTATTTGAAGCTGTTAATTCAGGCAGCTATTTATACTAAGCTATCCATCTTTATTTCATGCTTGTTCTTGTTCTTTTCTTTTTTTGTCTACTAACCTAGTCTACCATCTGCTTTTTACATGGAGTTTTAGGCCATTAGACCTCCTATCTTCCAGAGTTCTCTCTGATCTTGAGGTGATAGCGGTATTGCTATTTAACATTTATATTAGTGACACAATGTGAAACTTTGCTTGCAGGAATTAGCTCCAGATACAGTGGAAGCTTGGCCTTAAAAGGGTCTCCTGAGCCAGCAGTTGGTACTGGTGAACCTTTGATTGCAGTTCAGTTGTACACGAACAAAGTTGCATATGAGAGTGATGAATCAGGCTCCAGGTCTTCCGAGTATGTGTTCCTTGTGATATATGTGTAGCTTGTTCTTTAATCATTTGTGCATTCGATAATAAGCAATGAAGTTTCACTGCACTCTCTCTTATCTATGCATTCTTTGATGTGTTTCATGTGAAACACAGTTTGGCAGGAAGGCAGGTTTCTGGTTCAGTTTCGCGGAAGAAGTAGAGTTAACTGAATCTTTTTCCTCCTAGTGAACTGTTGTTGATATCTGTCGCATAGGCTTATTGAATTGCCGTGTTGACGCAGCGCGTGACTATTCCGATTGTTGTAAATATGGGAACACCTAGCTTGGACAGTTATCTGTAAAAGGACAGCTTACAGCTTGTACAGTGTCTAATTCAGAGGACTAATTAATAGATTATCATTTCAGAAGTTCATTGCCTGGTTTGTGCTAAAAGAGTGTTGTTGGCGTGGCATTCGGATTTCATATAATAGAAATGAAGAGCATTATTGCCATGGTGTCTATTAGAGAAGCAAATATACTTCTGTTTTCCCCTTTATACTGGGAAGTAAAGCCTGAATTCAAACTCAAAAACTGTAGAAATGGCAAATATTTCCACCATCCCAGAACCAGTATTTAATTTAAACTTGAAGGATGATTTTCCTAAACGAACATGCTTAATTTTAACTCGAAGGATGTCTCGCCGTGACAATATCTTTGAACCCGTATTTATACTCCAATACTAATTAGCAGTGTCAGCTGCCCTCCATATTTGAATTAATGCATTTATAAATAAATAAATAAATATATATATATATATATTCAAAATTTAAGTACTAACGATAATAATAAATCTATCGCACTAAATCTCCAAGGATATCTCAAGAGTATTTGGTTTGTTTTCCCATACGTTGTGAAAACATTCAACATCCTGGACATCCTTTCCTTTTTTAATTTCCTGAAGTGACCAACGAGTGCTAACTATGTACTTGTATACATACTTAACACAGTGTAAGATGGCAAAAAATGTCATTTGATGAGAAACAGTTTAGAAGGGTGACAAAGTTGTTGTTTACATTACCAATTCAAGGAAAATGAATTCAATCCTAGATAACATCCCATGATACATGTTTAGAAGTGTAGATACAATTGTTTTTTAATGTGTTTTTCATATCAAAATATATTTAAATGGTGTTTTTTATTTTTTAAAAATTATTCTTAAGATTAATGCATCAAAATAATGCCAGCTTAATTAGGATAACTGGTTTGCAAAGATCCAGTATTTAATGCAGAAATGGCAATAAAGCATGGATGTTTCATGACATGTTCATCGCTTAAAAAAAGCATAGACAGCCTGCATTAGACATGTATAGAATCAGAAAAAAGAAATCCAGAAAAGAAAAGCCCACAAATAATAAGTTATGGATGTTACATGATAATTAAGTTGATGTAATTATATATAAAAAAGAGTTGATGATTCCACTTAAGTTTTTTTAGATCAAATCAGATTATAATTAGGCTGCGTTTGAAAATATCAGTTAATTAAATTAATATTTTATTTAGTTTAATTTAAAATCTAGGCCAAATAAAAAAGTGAGTTAAGGGATTTTTAAGTTAATCTACCAAGCCAAGTTGGGCTTGGTGACGCAACCAAAATGTTTTTCACAATAAGACGTAGGTTGTGTATTATTTTTGTATTTTTTTAATGTGTTTGATTTGAATTATTATAATATTAACTTTTTAATCAAAACTTGCTTATATGATCATGGTAAGATGCTGTGATAAAAAAGTGTAACACAAAATATAGTGTGTGAATAAGATAAAAGAGATTTTAATTAAAGAGATGCATTCCTTATCTTATTCAAGTCATTTAGTTTGTTTTTTTAAAATATATATATATTTATTTTTATTAGATAAAGAACACATAACAAAAAATAGTTATACTTTTTTTTGTAAAATAAAAGAATTATATCATCAAATTATGTTGTTTTCATGTACCGGTTACAGGTGTTACAAAAAGATATTTATCGCCATATGATTAAATAATTATTTTTCTAAAGGATTGTTATCTATTTTAGTTTTATGATTTAATCTTTAATTAATATTACCAACTCTCTTAACCTTTATAAATATATATGATTTTTTTTTATTTTTTTATTTAAATACTCATATTAAATTTTTAAATTTTTTTCTCGGTGGTAAAAGACAAATTAACAACGCTTTGACACTATTCTTTTTATTCAAAAGAATTTTTTATTTGATTCACATTATAGCACACGGAACATGTAGTGATTTTTTATTAATAATTTATTTTGGGAGTGTGATTATAATTATTTTTAAAAATATTTTATTTAAAAATATATTAAAATATTTTTTATTTTTTAAAAATTATTTTTTATATTAACCTATTAAAATAATATAAAAATATTAATTTAAAACATGAAATAAAAAAACAATTTTTTTAAAAATATTTTCAAACAATAACATGTCCTCCACAACGCTGTTTTGAACCAAAGGCACTACTATTCACTGAAACAGTGAAATCCCATATTATTATTATTTTTTCAAGTAATAATAATCTAAATCAGCCAGAATAAGGTGTCTTGTGGTGCGGCATCTGGTGATAGGAACACTCTGATTCTTGTGATTCAAAAGAGTTCCATGTTGCCAAGTTTCTATAAATTCAAAATAAATAATAATAATAATAAGACGACGAGTAGACATGTTTCCTATCTAAGAGTACTTGTTGATGAGTCTCGTGTAGAACACAAGTCTTATACCTTTCACACATACAAGTTTAATACTTTATAATTAATTTTAATTAAAGCTTTATCGTAATAATAATAATAATAATAATAATGAAAAAAAAAAGTATTGATCAACAGGCCCAGTTTCATTGCAGGCCGCTCCTTGCAATTGAAAAATATAACAAGGAAGGGGACCGATCAGCAAATCGCTAAAGTTCCTCCCATCTCCCATCAGTCAGTACATTCTCGCCCTAGCGTCCTATCATCTGTCTCTCTCTCTTTTTTTTTAACATTTTAAGGGTTTTCTTTCTTTCACGATAATAATTCGATCCCATAATCGCTAGGGTTTGTTTGGATGATGGGTACAGAGAGGAAGAGGAAGGTGAGTTTGTTTGACGTGGTAGACGAGGCGTCGGTTTCTGCAAAGTTGTTGAAATCGAACGGAGCGATGAACAACAATAACAATGAAGGAAGCAGCTCGATAAATCGGTGGAACGGGAAGCCTTACTCTCAGAGATACTACGAGATATTAGAGAAGAGGAAGAATTTGCCTGTTTGGCATCAGAAAGAGGATTTTTTACAGGTTTTGAAGAAAAATCAGGTTCTCGTCCTTGTTGGTGAGACTGGTAGTGGTAAAACTACTCAGGTTTATTCCCTTTTCTTTTTCCATTTTTTATACCTTGTTTTTTGATTAATTATAATTTTGTGTGCTGTTCGTGCTGTCATTTGTTTGTCTTTTTTTTCTCATCGACCAGCTCTCTTGCGTGCAAATACGTTACTAGAAAACTAGCGAGCTTAGGTTATCGTAGATTAAAAAAAAAATAGAATTCCATTTCTTTTTTTGGGGTGGGAGGAAAGGAATGGATTATATTACAGTTTGATATATTTTCACTTTAAAAATAATAATAAAAAAGCATTTACTTTCGGTTTCCCATATATGAATTATGCTATGCTTAATTGTGGGTATACAATGTAATGAAAACTAGACAAAAAAAAAAAAAAAAGAGCAATACCTAACTAACTAGAAATTTGTGATGGTACAGATTCCTCAGTTTGTTTTGGAGGCTGTCGAACTAGAATCTTCAGATAGACGCAGGAAAATGATGATTGGGTGTACCCAGCCTCGAAGGGTTGCTGCAATGTCTGTTTCTAGGCGTGTTGCTGAGGAGATGGACGTTACTATAGGTGAAGAGGTTGGTTATAGCATCCGTTTTGAAGACTGTAGCAGTGCAAGAACGGTTTTGAAGTGAGTTCTTCAGCTCCTCTATGTTACTTTTTTTTTTTCCCGCAAGATTCTTGGATTTAGGTTGTGTGCTAATTTTTCTTATTCCTTTCTGGCAGGTATCTGACTGATGGTATGCTTTTAAGAGAGGCAATGACAGATCCGCTTTTGGAAAGGTACAAAGTGATAATACTTGATGAGGCTCATGAAAGAACTCTGGCAACAGATGTGCTATTTGGACTTATTAAAGAAGTGCTGAAAAATAGGCCTGACCTGAAGCTAGTTGTAATGAGTGCAACACTAGAGGCTGAGAAATTTCAGGGTTATTTTGGTGAAGCACCTCTTATGAAAGTTCCTGGCAGGCTTCATCCGGTTGAGATTTTTTATACCCAGGAGCCTGAGAGAGATTACCTAGAGGCAGCTATTCGGACAGTTGTCCAGATACACTTGTGTGAACCCCATGGGGACATACTTGTTTTCCTAACTGGTGAGGAGGAGATAGAAGATGCTTGCCGAAAAATAACAAAAGAAATTGGAAATTTAGGGGACCAAGTAGGGCCAGTGAAAATAGTGCCTCTATATTCCACGCTTCCACCGGCCATGCAGCAAAAAATATTTGAACCTGCTCCACCTCCACTACAGGAGGGTGGCCCGTCTGGAAGGAAGATTGTGGTGTCAACAAACATTGCGGAAACTTCTTTGACTATAGATGGTATTGTCTATGTTATTGACCCTGGTTTTTCTAAACAGAAGGTTTATAACCCCCGAGTTAGGGTTGAATCTTTGTTAGTTTCCCCCATATCAAAGGCAAGTGCTCACCAGAGATCAGGACGTGCTGGAAGAACTCAACCAGGCAAATGTTTTAGACTCTACACAGAGAAGAGTTTCAATCAGGATCTCCAGCCACAGACCTTTCCAGAAATATTGCGGTCAAACCTGGCAAATACAGTTCTAACGTTGAAGAAATTGGGGATTGATGATCTGGTGCACTTTGATTTCATGGATCCTCCTGCCCCTGAGACATTGATGCGAGCATTGGAGGTGTTGAATTATTTGGGAGCATTGGATGATGAGGGGAACATGACAAAGCTTGGGGAGATCATGAGTGAATTTCCCTTGGATCCTCAACTGTCAAAGATGCTCGTTGTGAGTCCTGAATTCAACTGTTCGAATGAAATTCTTTCAATTTCAGCCATGCTTTCAGGTATTTTTTGCAATCATGTTTATTTTAGTTTAAGCGGTCCTGAGTCTGATCTAAATGATTTAAGGGGAGTAGATGCCATTGGGTTGCAGTATTATCAGATGCATCCCTCTTTTATGTCATGTGTGCAGCCAGTTTTCTGTGCACCGTGTTAATTGTTTAACTGCTTACATGTGTTTGCAAGTGCGCATGTGTGCAGTTAAAGAATTGATGTGTCCAATTAGGTTGTCATCAGCAACTGTCGTGTATGGGTTCCATGCCCCCGGATGGCATGCACCATCAGATTCTAAGTTAGTGCTGATACAGATAGTTGCAGTTTCTCAGTATTATCTCATGAAGCAAATGGTATCGTCTCGCCTGTTTGCATCTGCTGACCTACCATGGGCCTCTTCTGTGGTAACCAAATTCTTTCTTTAGTACCCAATTGCTTTGTCCGCCCTAGGGAGGCTCAAAAGGCTGCCGATGAAGCGAAGGCTAGGTTTGGGCACATTGATGGGGATCACCTCACGCTGCTGAACGTATACCATGCATTTAAGCAAAACAGTAAGTACTTGTACTCTATTCTATTTCTCTTTTTCTAAAATTTGACTGTCCGAGATAATTGTCATTTTTCTTACCTTTTGGTGAATGAATGGCAGATGAGGATCCATCCTGGTGCTATGAAAATTTTATCAATCACAGGGCATTGAAGGCTGCTGACAATGTAAGACAACAGCTTGTCCGTATCATGGCCAGGTTTAACCTCAGGTTATGCAGCACTGACTTCAACAGCCGCGACTACTACATCAACATAAGAAAAGCTATATTAGCCGGATACTTTATGCAGGTTGCTCACCTTGAACGATCTGGACACTATTTGACAGTGAAAGACAACCAAGTATGTGGATAATTAAACATGTATTTTCAACTTATTATTTTTGCAGTGATGCTCTAATGTTCTTTTCATTCAAAGATTGATTATAGAAAGATGTTTGTTATATAACAGTTTTGCTTGGTGATGTTAATTTGTTTTTCAGGCAGTGCATTTGCATCCATCAAATTGTTTGGATCACAAGCCAGAGTGGGTTATTTACAACGAGTATGTCCTAACCAGCAGGAATTATATTCGTACCGTGCTAGACATTCGTGGTGAATGGTTAGTTTATCCTTCATTTAGTGCTTGTTTGTGTTTATATCTTGTCTTTAAGGACCATGTTAGAATTTGGTTGCAGTCAATAGCAAGTGGACATAATAATTTTTTTTTTAATATTTTAATGAATAATTGTCGATTCTGGGACTGAATAAGTGATTGATGCCTTTTTAATGGTGTCTCTAAATGCTCGACTTCTACTTTTTGGTGCTCAGGTTGGTGGACATAGCATCACATTACTATGAGTTGGATAACTTCCCACAATGTGAGGCCAAGCGGGTTCTTGAAAAGCTTTACAAGAAGCGGGAGAGGGAGAGGGAGGACAACAAGAACAGAAAATGAATGCACCATGGGTCCATATTGCTGGACCCTTCCAGTTTTTCTTGTCTAGAAAAGAAAAGTGCAGTTGTTCTTTAGAAGCTATTTAGTACTCTTCTGCGATACAACTGCCTTTATGGATCCAGTTGCTTTGGCCAAGTTGGCCTGTACCATTTCTTCAATCAGTAGCTTTTGTATCGTCATTTTTATTGTGTTTTAAGCCTCCACATCTGTTTCTGGATGTGGAATCGTTGCAGTCTATGATATTTATTATTTACCTGGGAAGACACTCGATCAAATTTGTGTTACCTGCTTACTGATTAATTGCTAAACATTGTGCCTTGATTAAAATAAATAAATAAATGAACTACTATTAAGGATCTTTCGAAATATTGGGTGAACAATTAAGCTGTAGCAATCCCTCCTTGGTCAAAAAGTGGGTGAACAAATAAGCTAAAGTAAACCCGCCCCTCCTAGGTCAAGAAGTGATTGGGACGTTTGGAGTGGATTCTATGCTTGCATCGCCGCTATATTTCTGTCCTTTTCTTTCATTTCCTGTTCCAGTTGAGGATCCATCCTAACAGGCATGCATCAAATTTGGACCAAAGCATCAGCGAATTGACCACATAGAGGCATTTCAAGTTTCAACATTACTTCTTCATGTCGAGCACTCTCCCATCGTTGAAGCCTCTGATCATCATTATTGTCACCCGCAAAGCTGACATGGTTATCTGTTTTGTGTCATCAGAGAAGATTACACGCTCCGATAGGATTGGAGAGTTGACGCCCCGTAAAGAGCAGGACACCACGTGAATGTTATACTCGCTTAATCGGGTTCGAAGATGATTTAACTTGCTTGTAGTGTCTTGACAGTGCAGCCAGTGTTTAGGAATTAATTTTTGTAAATTGAAAATATATTAAAATAAATTTTTTATGTTTGATATTGATATATTAAAATTATCTAAAAATAACTAAAAAAACAGTTCTAAAAATAGAAGGCAGGATAAATCGAATTACCAAACGAAGCATTATTAGCTTTTGTATACTAAGAACTAAGAAGGCATGCCTTTTCGGTTCTTGCTTGCCTTCTCTTTCCATGAAAACTTGGTCTTTAATCCAAAAATATACAAGACAAAATACTTTCAGGAAGTACCACCAGCGCAAAATATTCTTGTGACAAGCACTCTGCTAAAAGCAGAGGAGAACACCAACACTGCGCACTCCCTGAATCTGGATTAACCGATCATAATTCATGCTCGTACTTCGGCCAGTTTTCGATAAAGTTTGTCAATTTCTGCCTGTCATCGTTAAATAAGTCGGATCCTTTTAAGCAATTGTTAAACAGGATGCAAACAGAACAAGAAGGAAGCGATTCCTTTATTTACCTGATAGTGGCTAACTAACTTGTTTCTTTTCTTCTTCAATGTTGCAGTCACCAAATCCCTTTCCATGTCAAAGGGGCAGGATTCCAATACCACTCCTTTGATATGTTCAATACCTCAACTGATTATTGAACTAGATAATTAGAAATGGGGAAAAACTATTAGCTGGCTTGAAGTGACGCAGATAACTTCCGAGGTTCTCGGTCATAATTAATTACTGGTATTTGAATATCAAGTGAAATAGGATGAATTTTAAAAAGGAGCAAACAATTCTCTGGAGCAAAAAGTAGAGCTGACAGCGGAAAGCCTGAAAGGAAATTAGTAACATGTGGTTAGAAATTCAGCAAAGACTACCTTGTTTCTTTCAGCTGTACTCTGAGAGGACAAATTTCTGTAGCTGAGCAAGAGAGAAAAGTTCAGTGAATGAACCCTTATGACCATTCAAGATCGCCCAGCCCTTTGTGTTCTCTTCATGAAGCACCACTACTGCAACCAGCATTGACTTGAAGCTGTCTCCGTACGCCCAAATCTTAACAAAGAAATGATAACGCAATTTCAATCAAACTTCAGTGCACCTGGTGATCAAATGATAAAACATTCAATCAAGAAGCTGAAAGACACTTCAGTCGTCAACAACCGGAGAGTTGTTATACACATTTTCCAAATACTCAACAGCAATATATTCTCCCTGGGAATGCTTTATAAGATTTTTCTTCCTATCAATAATCTTAACAACCCCATTTGGAAGAGTTTCTTCCATGTCTCCTGAAAATGCCAAAGAATGAAAGAGT
Source organism: Populus ilicifolia (assembly GCA_015708895.1). Taxonomy (NCBI): domain Eukaryota; kingdom Viridiplantae; phylum Streptophyta; class Magnoliopsida; order Malpighiales; family Salicaceae; genus Populus; species Populus ilicifolia. Next base: position 129,352 of record SRLM01000076.1, on the reverse strand, counting down.
TAGTACACAAATTAATGTAGAATCATTCTGTTTGACAAGAAATATTGGCTGTTTAGCCTGTATGGAACCACCCATCTTTTATGCTTTCTCTTGTCAGCTCTGGATTCCTGTAATACCCAGAAAAAAGAGTCTTCCCTCGGAGACATATCTCGCCGCAAGGAGGATTGCTGATTGGATTGTGTCCCATCCCCGGAACCTCCTCCAGGCGCAGCTCATTGTACACAGCTGCAGACCCAGCATGCACATTTCATCTGGAAAGCCCATAGTGGCTGGTCCACAGCTTTCTGTCAACCCCGAAAGAAACACGATATGAATGGTTTATGTACGTCTTAAATCAATATAAAAAGAAATGTAATCCTCCACTAAACTTATAGCATAGGGAGACGAATCAGATCTTTTCTATAATTAATGCTTGAACTCTGAAAGATGATATTTTAAAATAACAAAATTCATACGAAGAACAGTACTCATATGTTCAGATGAGCGGCCATGTCAGTGCTCGAACTATTGTACGAGACTATGACGGAGTACTTTAAACTATATGATCAGACCATTATTTCTTCATTTCAAACATAATTACTCTACATGGACAGCTCATATTTCTCTTTATTGTTAAGGAAGAAGTTCTTTACCATAGCCTTGGACTGCAAAGCCACAGCAAGTAACCCGCAAGAATTCTTCCACCGTAGTGCTCAAGGATGCACCTCCACAACCATCTAGCAGTCAAGTGGTAAGGACTTGAAATTAAAGGGTATTAAAGGGTTTGTTTTTTCTGTGATCTCATATTCGAATCGTTAGTTGCTCATATGATAGCCACCAGAGATTTATATGGTCGTTAACTTCAGGGCCCGTAAAATTAATCGTAGTACATGTAAGCTGGCCTGAACACACCCATGTTAATATAAAAAAAGGATGCACCTCCACATATTATCAATCGAAGTCGGCCACCGAACTTAGCTTTGACCTAATAACGTGCATGAACACAATCAACGTTGAAATTGTTATGAAGCAGTCTTAAAAGTAATTTGGCCAATGATGATAGGTGTGATATGGTCGCTTATTCAGTGAAATTGAAATAGAAAAAAAAATAAAAAATTATATTTTATTTTATTTTTTTAACAAATTGAAAAACATTCCGCAGAAATATTTAAAATATTGCTAAAACTTTCATTCAATTTTAATAAAGTATTCATAATTTTTTTTCTGTTTTTTTTTTTGCATGCCATGTGTCTTCTTCTCATTGTTCAATGATAAGTCAACCAATGCGTTGAGGTCAAAAACAAAGAAGATAAGTCACTGATGGGTCAGCGCGTCCAAAAAGCTCAAGCAGAAAGGGTTGGTAAGGATCAAAGCTAAGTAAAGGGGGTGGTACAATTAAAACAACTCAGTAGTAGACCGGCACATGATGATTTTTTTACCTAAAAAATACCCTTTTCAACTTAAATACATTTTTTTAACACATTTTTAAGGGTTTTCTCGACAAAAAATATTTATTTTTTAATAAATAAAAACAGTTTTATTTCTAGTTTTTAATTCTATTAATGATTCTAATTCATTGAATGGAGTTTTCTATGGATTCTAAAAAATATATTTTTAAAAATTAACTGAAAAATACCAGGATTTCTCTGTACACCTACATAGTTTTATGCTATTTCAATGTAAAATCATTCAACTAGTTATTATAAATAATATGTTTTTTTCACGAGGTCTATTGATCCTTGTCAAATTGATCATAAACAATACAGTTTTTTTATATTTTTAAAACACAATAAAATAATTTTATTAACCTTAAAAGCAAAAATCATTTAAATGGTGTTTAGAAACTTTTTCATATTTTTTTTTCTTTCTTAAAGCATAATAAAAATAACTAAATTGCCATCAAAAGCACAAAATCTTTAATTGAAAATCGTAAGCTTTTTATATTTTCATTCTAGTTTTTTAGTTCTAATCAATTTCCCTGAAAGACAGTTTATTTTAATAGAAATAAAATAATTTTTTAAAAATAAAAATGATTAGCACTTGTCGGCAAATAGGTGATATTTATAATTTTCGAGAAACATCTCCCAATAGTCAAACATGCCTTTTACTGCAATATTGAAATCATCTCGGCAGCCCTTTTATTTCTAAGTGGTTTGCGTGACTTCCTTATCTATGGTTTGATGTCAATAGTCTTTTTTTTTATTCCTTTTCTCTCTCTCTCTCTCTCCTTGTTTTCCAAGCATGATATTTTAAATCTTTAAACAACCTTTAATTTGCTTGCCCTTTAAATCTGGTGCTTGTTATTCTAATTATTATATGTTTTATTTAAAATAATTTATAAAATTAGAGTTTTTTTATGTTTATTTTATTTTAGTTTTTTTTATATCATGTTTGATTCTTATTTTTTTTACTTTAATAAAATTTTTAAATTGATAATTTTTTTATCTCATCTTTCAATATTAAAATGTTTGGAATTGAATTCTTGATTGAGTCCGGTTTAGGATTTCATGGTTTATAAATTTAAAAAATTAACTCAAGTTTAGAAGATTTACCTGAATTTACTTTGTTTTTTAGTTTTATCCTTCAAAATTTATTTTTTTAGAGATTGGATTTTATTATTATTTTTATTTGTTTTATATAGGATTTTTAAGTAATTTTAAAAATAATTCAAGTTATTTTGGGTCTTTATATTTATTGTTCTTAGTTAAATTTAGATTTTTATAGAATTTTTTTATTTAAATTAAATTAATTAATTAAATATAAATATAAAATACTTATTTCATAATATTTTATTTAGTATGCTTTCTAGAACGTTGACTTAACAAGACATATGGCCTTTTTCATTATCATAGTGTAATCTCTTACAATTATGTTAGAATTGTATAAATGAGCGTATTTTGATGGTGGATAAATTGATTGTGAGTCTCCAACATGCTCTTCTTTTTTTAACTTCCAACTATGTATATTATTGCCAAATTATTTTTGTTCACTTTATTTCCAGTCAATATATTTTTTAATTATATCATTAAATTAACAAAGTTTATTGAATTTAGTTAAGTAAATGAGTAAAGCCACATATTTTTCTTCTTTAAAAACATTGGTGTCATCTAATTTATTTTTTTATGTTAAATTTTCTTTTACCTAGCCCACAAGGTAAAGTAAACCATCTATCTAGCTTTAAATAAAATAAATATTTAAAAAAAACTATTTTATAGTTTTCTGAAAAAGCATGTGTTTACTTTTTAAGAAATAGGATTAATTTTTTTTCTTTTTTCAATAAGACACACCATAACATTAATGGTTTTAATTAAATAAATATAATCTTGTACAAATTCTCTACAAAACTATGTAATATGAAATATATTTAAATTTTGTGCTATTTTATTCTAGTAGCTTTCTACCTTCAAATTAAAAGGATTTTTTTTAACAAATCACAAAAGGTTTTTTTACTATTCTAGGAAAAAAAGAAGTATACTATCATATATATGATGGGTGCAATAATTTTCGCAATATAAGACCACATTATAGGTTAATAGCTCTCAAACAATTACTAACTAACGACAATTTTCTAAATATGAATGCAAATATAAATAATAATCAGTGCGAATAATCTGACTAAAAAAATATATAGGTAATTTCATGAAATCTAATTCGTTATTTTGTTAGCTATACTTATATTAAATATTAAATATTTTTTTGAATGATTATATTTGAGAAACCGACCGTAACACTAGTTTTCTTTTAAGCCAAGCCTTCTAGAAAAGAAAAATGAATGGATAACATCTGACCGGATAACTTTTATTTAATGAAAATGGTATAACATGGCTAATTTAAATTAACAATTACTCTCCAAAATATATATGTATTCTGCTATTGTTTGGAATTTGATTATTTTTTAAAGTATTTTTTATTTAAAAATATATTATAATATTTTTTTTATTTTTTAATATTTATTTTTAATATCAACGTATCAAAAGGATAAAAGAAACATAAGAAAAATTGAACAAACATATGTATTTTAGTATTGTTTGAAATTGTAATAAGGATTACTTATTATTTTTTATTTAAAAATATATCATAATATTTTTTTATGTTTTAAAATTTATTTTTGATATCTTTTAATATCAATGTATGAAAACGATAAAAGAAACATTAAAAAAGTTGAAGCAATTGTTTTCACTTATTGTTTCTTTATGTAGTTTTTATATTCCAAATTCTTGTTTTCATCTATTTCCCTTTTTAATAGCTATAACATATTTGTTTATATGAATTTTGACTGCTGAATGTGTTATTACTGAATATATTTAACAGAAAGTTTTTTAAAAAAAAACATGTATTTCTACAGTTAAAAATAAATCATAAACTCATGACAAGATTGCTATTTATCACTCGCAAATCCGCGACCAAAACCACTATTTAAACAAATTATGAGGCAACATTGATGCTAGATATCTCAAATTAAGAATTACCTTTCATATGCAATTCTGATTTTATGATGGAAATTTTAGAAAAAAAAACAGAAGTTAATACAGATCCTAAACAAATTTAATCATGCTTATGATTCTCCGAGAAAAGGAAAGAACAACACTTTCAGTGATTAGGAATTTCAAACTCTTTTCCTACGAGATTATAAATGCATTAACTTGATAAATAATTAAAAAAGGTTCACACCAAAACGCTTTCAACCCTTAAGAAAATGTTTAATATCTTGTTTTGTTTCCTTCTCTTATATTTCTATACACGATCGTTGCTTTGTTTGTTGGACAGTGATATACATGATCATTCAAGCCCTCGTATACTTCAACGTTCTGAACATGAAATTGATCGTACAGATACTTGGTGGTACATCTAATGTTCTGAACACGAAGATGACCCATCACCCTGAATGATGATAAGATCCAGCCAAATTAAAGCTTTCATACCGTTTCGAGACGAACTACATTCCCATACACTTGGCACCAAAAAGATTTCATCATTAACCATGCAAAACAGCCAAAGGTAATAAATACAAAGCTGAAATTAGCTAACTACACTTTCATGATCATCACGTTGAAGCACTAACGTAACAAGCTACGCTCCACTTACCCAAAGTGCGGGGGGCAAGACAACTCATTGAGATTACAGAACATCAGGGGGGGTTCCAAGGAGCAGAGGCTACTTTTCCGAAATGATCCCGAGCATTTTTAATTCGTTCATTTATGGCAGTAGTATGGGATTGCAACTCGGAAAGATTAAGGTTCTTAACCTCCATCTTCGCCTTGGTTAAAGCAAGTTCTTCCTGTAGCTCAGTAATCTTCTTTTCAATATCGTTCCTCTTCTCTTCCAGCTTTCTTTTCTCATCAGTATGCACTCGTAATTTCCCTTCAGCATCTTTGGATTCATTTAGTACCTCCCCTTGCCCATCTTTAATTGAAAGCAATTCATTCAACCTACCACGTGGCACAGTGATATCAAATCCATGCTTCTCCAAGTCAAGAAGACTTTCCAATGTGCTCTCTAATATGCTTCTACAATCATCAAACTGAAGTGAGGTTATCTTATCAAACAAACTTGCAAATGTTACCATAATACCAATGGCTGATCCTTCACGATACTCTTCTTTACATTCAGTCAAAGGATGAAAATGCAGTTTTTGCGGGATGGCTTGGAATATTTCCATGGATTCAATCATGTTCCAAACTGGAGACCTCTTTACAAAAGGTACAGACTGATTTTCCAGCAGAGGGTCATTGCCTTTTGCATCGATTGTACAAGATTCCACTGCTACAGCTTGTTTTTCTCTAGCCTCACTCCCTCCACTGGCAGCCCTACCAGTAGATGATCCTGAACAGGAAATATACAATAAGCAAAATTACAAGAGGGATCATTTAAATGTTTTGACTTACTTAGTTCTCCAAGATTTGTTGAAGCATGCGCTCCCCCAAACCAGGTTGATAGAGGTTGATCATCATCAGCTACATTCTTCGATGCAGCTGCATCAACTTCCCATGACATGAAATCTGTCTTGGAAACTTCACTGCTTCTCTCTCTTGAAGAATTTTGAGAAACTGCATAATTCCAATCAGGCTTTAGTAATGGATACATATATTCAAATCTGTGTGTAGCTTTCCATGCTTCCCCTTTTTCTTATGGTAAAGACTAAAGAGTGCGTGAGAAAGAGGGAGGGCCAAGAGAAAAGGAAAGGTATCTTCTCATGCTATCAACTTTCTGGAGAAATACCTCCCACCTGATGAACCAACCAGTATACCATGATTTGCTTATATACATTCACTTCATTTTTCTAGACAAGAGGTTGTATCAAACAGGAGAACCAATACTTCAGTGTCCCTTCTCCTAGGAAAGATTTCAGGAACCAATGCTATTATTCAGTTGAACAAACATGGCAAAAGAAATGGAGAATCAGAAACTTAGAACTGGTTTTGTTGTAGTGGCCATTTAAAAAATCAACAAGAGAATTTAATCTTTCTAAGACATCTATGAAAAAACAGAAAATAAGTTTATCCACGGCAGAAGTTAAAAGCATGCCATGCTATAAGCAAACCTAATGTTGCAGCATGACTGGGTGGCAACTCCTAAAATCAATATCTATGTCATCACAGTTGAAAGTTATGAAGTTGTCTGTTTGCTTTAGTCACCCTTTTGATGACAGCTACAGCTGTTTGTCTAATACTTCCACAGTAGTTTCATTTAGCAGTTTCTCTTTCTTTCCCAGTGGTACCTCATTATATGGCTCATTGCATTCTGGGTATTGGTTGATAAATCCGAAACCTCCTCTTTCTTAGCTTAACCTTCCACAACAGATGTTCCTTGCAGGAAGGCATAGAATAACTCAGGTTTAAAGCCCTCTATACCTTTAGGTTCCATCCTTGCCTGTGTCAGCCACTCAACTTCATTAGCTGTAAGGTCTTTCACAACCACTTGTACAACTTCATCAGCAATGTCCCCAGAGCCAAGGTCCTCCTGACCTGCATGTTATATGGCATATCTCTGTATCTTTAAAAAATTAATACAAAATGACCAGCAAAAGGTTGTGGTTTAAAGTATTTACATACTTGTCATCGAAGACTTTGAGTTTGTAGTTAATTTACACGGCCTTCCCCTCTTTCTTCTTTGACTGCTTCCTACATGTTCCTGCACCAAAAAGAGCAAACATAAAAGCTAGTACCATCTGTTCAGGGAATAAGAAGAACAAGAGGGAACGCAAATCTCTATACCCCTTCTACAAGTTTGGTTAAAGAATCAGAGAAAGCAGGTCTGGCAATATTATAGAGATTAGCATGTTGTGTTGACATTAACTTTGTCTATCTATGCATTTCAAAATGTTTTATTAAAAAATGAAATAATTTTTTTAATTTTTTTATTTGCTTTAAATTAATATTTTTTTAGTGTTTTTAAATTAGTTTAATGCGCTGATGTTAAAAAAAAATTAAAAATAAAAAATATATTATTTTGATGCATTTTTAAGTATAAAGCACTTTGAAAAACAACAGCAACCACACTTTCAAACATGCTTTAAGGGCATAAAGAACATTGTGATAACCTCCTATACAAATAATCATAATAGGGAATCCTTAAACACTATTTTATGTTCCACACAATGAAATGAAAAACCACATGTGCCCTTGGCCACTCTATCCCCTGAAAATTGGAACCAACTTTCATGACCAACACCAATGAAATGGCTGTGCACTGTGATTTCTTCAAAACTTTGGTCAACGGGAGGATGCCAAAATACGAACACCAATCACTTGTGCAACCACTCAAACAAACTACATTAAAGAGTATCACTTTTTTCTATCCAATAACAGAATATCACTTCTACCCAGCATGTCGAAGTAACAAGCAAGTTACCATTAGGAAGAGAGAACCTGCAACCTAGTACAACATTCCAAAATATGGCAACACTTTTAAATGACCAGCTAATGTTAATGTCTGAAACTGTAATTTCATGGAAACTTCAAAACTAAATTCCCATTAATCACAACCATTACAAGCATTACTGCAGATGAATTAGTATCATAAATTCCAAAACATTAACTGTTTTATCCTGTCACCAGTCTACCACCTCTTTATCATAATTAGATGTTCTCGTACCTATCAAATTATCTTGGCAGTTTTCCTAAGCTTTTAAGCGCAGCACCACCACCCCCAAACCCCAGCTCAACAGAGAAGGAAACCTCTTGCTTACCAAGTTCTTGTCTTTCGCTGAATCATTCAAACTCTTCTTCTGATCCCTCAGAAGCTTCAGTGTTTCCTTGTCATCCTGATAAAAGCCCTCTGTAGCTTTTAATCCCATGATGAAAGGGACTTCAATTTCTTTTGTTTTAAAGTCAATCTCACTGATACCTTGGACGGCAACGTCCACTGCATTGCCATCCTTCACTGAAAATCACTCAATATAAGAGCTCGTGTGAATAAAAGATATAAGCAATGTAACAGGCATTAACAAGTAAAGAAAAATATACCTGCTGCTGAAGCTTTTGGACTTCTAAATGGTGATTTGGTGACTCTCCCTATCCTTGTTATAATTTCCACTTTCTGGCAGTCCATTTCAAGTACTTTCAGTTGCTTAGTCTTCTGCATCCATGAGAGGTAATGCCAATCAGCAAAAGGAAAAAAAAATACAGAAACAATTATGGTAGAATAAGGTTCTCTCAGAAAGACTGACAGAACAAACAAATGCAAGCATAGAAAGATGACCGTCAATGACAACAAGAAAGCTAAACTTAGTTTATTTTAACACAACTAGGCTCAATTATTGCCAAATCCGTTGAGCAATATTTCAGTTTTGCTTGTGACAAAAACAAGTAAAAAGATTTATTTGATCTTCCAAGTGCATTTGAGCTACTGATAGTTTCATAAATGTTCTGCATGCAAGACCACTTGTAAAGCTCTTTCTTAGAGTGCAAGACAAGTTTGTAGCTGAGAGACTGCAAGTAAGACTTCCAATATAACAGTGTCTCATGGACCCACCATGCTCCCAGAATGCCAATCAAGGTTCATATGTCTATATCTGAATATTTCACTGGATCACTGGCAGGGTGCGCAGACCATCCCAAAAAAATGCTTCTATTAGAAGTATAGAGTGTAAAAAATCAATGAAGGATTCAAATGACAAAATTCAACTCACAGTTGCCTTTCCTGCAGATGAATTCTCAGTTTTGTTAGAAGGCTGAGCATCAACAAGTTTTTCTATGCATCTTGTTCTTTTACCTCCTGTTTTTGAAGAGGTAAAACCGCAAAGCATTTCATTACTTGACATTTCAATTGGGATATTCCTAGACTGCAGTGCTGAAACTGATAGTGGGGCCTCAATAGAATCTATTTCAATTAGCAAACTGGAAGGGTTTGAACGCATTCCACTACCATTATAAAGTGTTGGCTTTGGCTTCTTCGCTGATTTTTCACCCAAATGAGTTGATTGCTCTGCCATATTTCTTATGCCAGTGGAAAATGTTTTCTCTTTGGTCTTATCTTCAGAAGCACTTGAGCTTTTGTGTAGTTATGCCACATCAGGGTTTTTATTGTTGTTGGTGCTACCAAACTGTCCTCGACTATCAGAAAGAATTCTAACTTCCTGAACATAAAACAGAGAAGTTGAGCTACAAAAAGATGACGGGAAGTCTCTGCCATGTTTTTAGCTTCCTAGCTTCATTTCATACAATCCAGTCAAACTTTAGAAAATAAATGCATCAAACTATTGCACCAAAAGAAAACACAGCCCAAATGATCACCTAAGCTCCTCAGCCAATGCCCGTTTACATGCCAAGGAAAGTAAGGTAAGACACGTTGCATTCCCTATGCTAAACTAGTCAATTAATTATGCATTCTAAATACTTTCTCATGCAAAATGCAAAACATGTGAAGTTGCTTATAAGAGAAGTGCAGGTAAATACACTGTGTGAACTGCCACACATGAGAGATAAAACTATACATTGTAAGATGACATATGAAGCAATACAAAAGTGAATCAGATCCATGCCAGCACACTTCCCACACCTTGGTCAACAGCTCAATTTTTAATTGTTTTCCCTTCTTTTTTCTCCCATATGGACCAAATCAATCTTAAACTGATTGACCATAAAGACCATAGATGTCCTATGTTGATCACTTCATGTCCCAATACCGAACACGAGGTGAAAACCACTCTATATAAAGAGTGAGCTTTAGCTTAATTGACACGATGAGGAAAAGCTAAACCTAATAGCTCACACTATCGGGAATGAATCTTTCCACCCATAGGAACAGATCTAGATGTATAACCACCACCATATTTAACAACAGCCCCTTGCTACGAAGCAGAACACAAACTTAAATAATAACCCAAATGAATATTATACCTTTTTACTAATCCACTTTCCATCAACCCATTCCATATGAGGCCTTATCTTCGATTGACTAAGTTCCCTGTCCTCATTTCCCTGCTTAAAAAAGACATTGTATCTCCTCCCAGCTAGAAGTTTTGTAATTACTCCAGATCTCCAACCAATTCCATAATGTGCGTCTACCCTTTCCAGCAACTCATAATTTCTGTCTGCATGAGGAGGACGAGGCCGAATGTGAAGGGAATCTACAATTGTTTTCATTGTCCCAGCCTCATCACTATTCCATGAGCTTTGACACTTTACCAAGAAAGTTCTATCCTCATTTTCCTTGATGACAACTGCAGGTAACCAAATATCACGTACATTATCTTTTTCAAGGTTCACTTCTACTTCAGTTCCTGAGCTAAAAACCGACCCTGCTGCTTGCTTTAAAAATAAAATTGAGAAATAAAATCACTGATATGATAAACAAGTAAAACAAAAGGCATATACATATATATATATAGAAAGACTAAAATGTCAGTATTAATTTTAGAGATTGTGGAAGCCCAAAGGAAAGGATCACGGTTGATGAATTCACAAATTAATACAGGATGAGTTAAAATCCAAAGCTGGGGCATTGACAGATAACGAAAGTTGAAATTCAATAACCGTATTTGGGTTAGACAGAGCTGGGGCACTAAGAAAGTATCAAGCAGGTACTGCATGTCATTTCCAGAACTTAACATGACTCAAGCTGTCACACACTATAGGCATGCAAATAGTGGGAGATTTTTTGTTAACTTACCAGAGATAAGGAATTGGTTAAGCTAAGCAGATGCACAGAGAAAGAAATAGCAGCTAAAATAAATGACTCAAAGTGATCCTTTCACTCGTGCATGTAGGAACACAAAAAAAAAATTCTCTGCATCCAAATCTCCGAAACACAACATGCAATTGAGCCATTCAATTTCTACTAGGATTTTGAAAACACCCACAGTTAGATAGATTTAAGACTATTGATAGAACATGCAGCACAATTTCATAAACATCTAAACAATATCAATACACAATCAATCAATCACCAAAAAATAATAAAAAAGCGAACATCAAAAGCTCCAGTTTCAAGAAAATGAGAAACACCTGCTGCATTTCTGGTCGGACCCAGCTGCCATCAACCCAATCCAAGTGAATCCTTAAATCTTTGGCATCAAAATCAAGAACATCGGGAGGGTTATCAAAATAAACTATATATCTTGCCCCCCTGTCAAGAACCTTCTTTACAACACCAGACCACCAGCCATATCTAAGACTTGCATCAATGGCTTCGTTTTCTTGAAAAACCCCGCCATTTTTAAGCGAATCTTGAGGAGGCAAAGGCCTAATGAGTTGAGGGTCGACTTGTTCTAGCAAAGGAGCAGGCCCGTCTTCAGTAACCAGAGTTTTGTACTGAACAATCGCTTTCCTTTTCTTCTCCGAAGCTGATTGTGGTTGTGATGGTGTTGGGAAATCTAAAATGGTAGCTAGATACCATGCACCCCTAAAACCTTCCTGCTCACTGCTTACTTCTACTTCCTCGCCCTTATTGAAGAACACTGTGCTGGTCTGGTTTTGCCGTTGAGGGTTTTGTTGTGGTTGGGGATTCGAATCTAAGCCTGCCATTTTATTTTTTTCATTTTGTGTACTGAAAAACAGAAAACCCTAGGCCGAGGGGTTTTGTTGTTTTGGGTGCCCTTCACGGTCACGTGCTGTTAAGCCAAATGGCAAGCAGCAAGTGGATGGATAGGTTTTACTGGTGTTTTGGCGGGATTGCGTGGTCTTTGTGCCTGTGTTCTGTTGTGCTGGGTGGGAAAGGTGCAGTTTTAACTCGAAACTGTATTATTCTTTTTCCATGCAGCTGGTCGAATGAAACAAATTATAAAGCCATTGAGAAGTAAAAAATTTTATACATGCCGGCCATAACACTTTTAAGAAACATGAATGATACCCAGTTACATGATATATTTAAAAAAAATATATGTTGCAATATCAATATATTGAATAAATTAAAATGGTTAAACTATAAAATTTACAATTTAAAATACGAGATGATAATAAAATTACAAAACCTATACTAAAAAAAAATTTATGTTCACTTAATATTAAGATTTTTTTTAATATTTATCATCATGTATACTTTTTAATTTATTTTATTATATATATATTAAATTTATAATTAAAACTTTTTTCGACTAAAACTATATTAATAATGCTTGCATGATTTCCTTTTTATGTTTAAAAGAATTTTGATTTAATCTGCAAAATAGTGTTTGGATATATTTTTATATCAAAAACATAAAAATAGTGAAAATAATTTTAGAGTGAATTTTTATGAGAAAAAATAGGGAGGACAAGCCTTTAAAAATAATATTTTTTATTTTTTATTTTTAAAATATTATTGTAAAAAACTCTAAAAATAATTATTATTATGATTTTAAAATATAAATTTAAACTAACCCGGGTCACGTGTAACATCCTTTTGTATTTTAGATAACAATATATATATCATATATATTTAATGAAATTTTGATAAAAAGTTTTTTATAATTAAATGATATCAAATTATCAACAACTTCAAACACACAACAAGTCAATGTTACAATCATGGTCAAACATCCTAGACTTTATTGCACAAACACGACTCGAAGTTAATATACATACACACATGTATATATTAAATCAAATACTTAAAATGAAATTATCATTAAAAAATTATCTAATAATCATAATTTCAATACCCATTATAAAAATAACTAGAATAATTCAAGTTATTAACATGTATAGTTGTCAAGTGTCTAAAAAAAGTTGTAAATACACAATACCCTGGTGAGAATCAATCAAAAGCGGATTAATATTATTTAGGTACATTGCAAGAGGAATATTAATTACTTGTCCATTAATTCAAGTCCTGAATACAAGATGGTGGTGAAATTATGGAAGCTATACTGAAAAAAATTACATGTTACTTGATGTTAAGATTTTTTTAGTATTTGTTGCCACGTATAATTCTCAATTTATTTTATTAAATATATACATTAAATTTATAATTTATAATTTTAAAAAATCGACAAAAACTATATTAATAATGCTTATAAATTTTGTTTTTTACATTTAAATGATTCTGATTTAATCTGTAAAAGAACATCTGGTTATATTTTCATGACAAGAAAATATGTTTGATGAGAGAAATACATGAATAAAAACAAGCATATAAAAATAAATTTATCTTGCAAGCAGTTTAAGAGTGGATTCTTGTAAGGAAATACAAAGAGAACATGCCTTTAAAAATAATATTTTTTATTTTTAAAATATTATTTTAAAAAAACTCTCTATTCTAAAATTGTCAAACTATAATATATAATAATAAAAATAACTATTATTATAATTTTAAAATCTTAATTTAAACTGACCTGAGTTATATGTAGCATTCTTTTATATTAACACATACATATATATATACACACATATATATTAAAATTGTCAAAAGCGGATTAATATTATTTAGGTACATTGCAAAGGGAATATTAATTACTTGTCCATTAATTCAAGTCCTATACATGATGGTGGTGAAATTGCGGAAGCTATACTGAAAAAAATTACATGTTACTTGATGTTAAGATTTTTTTAGTATTTGTTGCCACGTATAATTCTCAATTTATTTTATTAAATATATACATTAAATTTATAATTTATAATTTAAAAAAATCAACAAAAACTATATTAATAATGTTTATAAATTTTGTTTTTTACATTTAAATGATTTTGATTTAATCTGTAAAAGAGCATCTGGTTACATTTTTATGACAAGAAAATATGTTTGATGAAAGAAACACATGAATAAAAACAAGCATATAAAAATAAATTTATTTTGCAGGCAATTTAAGAGTGAATTCTTGTGAGGAAATACAAAGAGAACATGCCTTTAAAGATAATATTTTTTATTTTTAAAATATCATTTTAAAAAAACTTTCTATTCTAAAATTGTCAAACTATAATATATAATAATAAAAATAACTATTATTATAATTTTAAAATCTTAATTTAAACTAACCCGAGTTATATGTAGTATTTTTTTATATTTGGATAACAACACGTACATATATATATATATACACACACACATATATATTAAAATTTTAGTGAAATTTTCTCTATAATTTAATCATATCAAGTTATTAGCAACTTTAAATACACAACAAATCAATATCGCAATAATGTTTAATTATCTTGGATTTCATCACACATAAACACAACTCAAAGTTACAACACATGTATAGTGAGATGATGTATGAATAAATCAAACACTTCAAATAGATTTATCATTAAAAATTCATTTAATAATTATAGTTTTGATATCTATCATAAAAGTAACTAGAACAATCCAAATGATCAACGTGTATGATTATTACGTGTCTAAAAGGAATTGTAAACACGTAATAACCTGGCGAGAGTTAATTAAGAGTATTGTCACATCACGCGGATTAATACTGTCTAAGCACATTACAAAATGACTATTAATTACTTGTCCATTAATTTAAGTCATAAATATCTATATTTTTGTACGTGGCTATAAAATTGCTAGAATTGATTTATCACATGTTGTAAATATAACTATATCATGAAACATTCAATCAATAAAATAATTTTAATGATTCATTTTAATCTTTATTTATCATTTTTAATTTATCCTCTTAGAATGATTTTATCAAAATATCACAACGAATGACATGTCCGGGTCACTATCAACCTGATGCCACCAGACCATTATCAACATGATCTCCCATTTCCAGGTGTTTAGCTCCACCACCCATTATCGGACCCTAGCCTCACCACTATATAACCAATTTTCTCCTGCTCATTTCCAGACACTATTTATCATGCTGAGTAATTGATTTTTCTACCCATTACTAGTTACTAGTCTCGTTACCAGGAAGTTAGTCCTTTGGCCCATTACTAGGCACTAGTTCCTACACTCATTGTCAGGTGCCAGTTCTATTACTTGGAAGCTAGTTCCAGTCACAAGAGTACTAGTTTAAAAAACAAGGTATATTAAATGAAATCCACCTGCCCGATGTTTGTGCTCTGGATATATTTCTTTGTTGTTATGCATGTATTTTCTGTATCAACAAGTATACCGTATCACTTTTCATCTAATACTCATTTCACATAGTACCATTTAAGTTGATTTATTTTAACTCAATCCTCATCTACAATTCAACTTGTATTGAAATTTCATTTAAACTCCTCATTCAATCTACATTCTCGATCTAATTAATAGTCAAAACTTCTTATAATTCATACACACTTGTATCATGCTTAAATTTTATTCTTATAACTTCTACCATTAAAGTTCTACTTCAAGAACACCGTTCCTTATTCTCATCACAGCCAAAGTTATAGAATTTAGTTCTGGGCATGGCTTATCTCTTATGGAAGCTAAGGTGCAAAACTACAAGTTTACTTGAAAAAGAAAAACTCAACCATGCCATTAACGCACCTAAAACTACCCGTTACAGTCACCTATTAAATCGGTATAAGTAAATAATTAATTAAGAACTCGTTATCATTGCATAGGAACAATTCAACTCCTCTGATTTATTATGTGCACAATCATATACACGTATTCATTACATCTCACAAACATTATCATGATTGTATCAACTTCTAAGTTTTTTTTTGTGTCAGTCAGGAAGCTACGCTGTACTCTATGATTTTATTCACCGGTCAATTATTTTTATTTTTAAAACAACACATTCGTACATGATTGCTATGTTAATTTAAATCAACAGCCTTAATCCAGCACAAGGAATCATGCATTTTTTTCAAAATCTCTCACAATTCACACTTCATCTGTTATTTTTTTTTAATGCAAGTGAATATCACACGGCTCAATTTTCATGTCAATTAAATGAATTGAGGTCAAACCCTTTTTTTTCTTAGCATGGGCCAAAACTTTTTTTTTTTTTTTTAACGTGTGATGTCCGGGCCAGCTTACGCGCACCACGACTAATCCACACGGCTCACTGAACATCCTGCAAGCCCAGTGAACATGTAAGGCACCACGGGGGTGACAGGCGTGCATGGTGAGGTTCGAACCCCTGATGCAGAGGAAGGGGACAAGCCCCTTCCACCGCTAGGCTAGAACCTCACTTGCAATGGGCCGAAACTTTCATCGAGATAATACATGTTCTCTTTCAATTTCCTCCATTATTTCCCTCTCATTTTCTCCAGTTACGGTCCACATAACTCAATCTCAAAGAAAATCATATTTCCTTTAATTCCATGACAAACTCTAATTTAAAATTCTTTAATCTATTCAATAATCGTCACAAATCAACTCAAGCTCACATCATTGAATTCTAGATACCTTAGAAATAATCTAAGCTTTAAATGCCAACTATTCAAAATTTCCAAGCCCTTTCTCTTTCTTCTCACCAGACTATGATCTCTTTTTTCTCTTATTCAATTTCTTTCTCAAGTCTTTTTTAGTGGGTGTTTTATGTGTTTGTTGCACTAACTCGGGTATCAACAGAGACAGATTTCAGGTTAATATTAGAAGAATCAGCTTAATTGACCTTAAAAAAATTTAAAAATAATTAAAAAAATCTTATTTTTATCAATTTATTTTTTCTAAGAAAAGTCTATGGGTTCTGACCATTTTTTCTATCTGGCTGGATTCGAGTTTTTGACAAATTCAAGTTGAGTTAATTTTTTTTCTATTTTTTCCTTAAACTTATATCAATCCAAGCCCTTGTTTTCGGTCAATCTGCTAGGTAGTCTTGATTTTATAACTATGTTTATTATAATATTATTATTTTTTACATTCAATACAAACTAAATAAAAAAATAATATCTAATTATTTTTAAAAATATATAAATCTGATACCAATACATATTAAAAATAAAAAAAAATTAATTTTTTTTATCATATTCTGTCTACCACAACCAAATAAAATAGAAAAACAATTAATTTATTTTGTATACTATTATAAGCACAATTTTATTTTTATTTTTATTATTTTTGGGATAGCAACCAAATGCTGGAAAACAAAACTTCAGTAAATTATTTAAACACCATTTGAAATTGTGTTTTAAATTGTATTTTATAAAAATTAAAAGAAAAATTATTTATAATTATTTTTTTATATTTTTAAATTATTTTGATGTGATGATTTTAAAGTAATTTTAATATATATATATATATATATTTTTTTTATTAAAAAAAAAACCGCAGCTAGATTGCTAATTACCCGGCAGGTGAGGCCGGAACAAAGCACTGCAGACAGGCAGGCTGGCGAGGAATTCCCTAAACAATCAAATTCAATCCCCTTTCGCCTTCAAAAAAAAAAGAACACAGAAATCATGGCATCTTCGGCGTCAACGGCACTGCCCAAAATCCTACCTTCTTGTCCGAAAATCCCATCAATCATTTCGCGCCCATGCCCACCCCAATTCTTAATCACTAAACAACGCATACCACTTGTTGGAATTGGAAGAATGATCTTCCAAAAATCTGCCATAAAAGCGACAGCGCCCACTGGTTCCTCATCTCCAGGACTCCACTCGGCCCAGCAATTCGAGCTCAACCCTCAAAACGTAGACCTTGTTCTAGAGGAGGTTCGGCCTTACTTGATTTCTGATGGTGGAAACGTCGATGTTGTGTCTGTTGAAGATGGTGTTATCACTCTCAAACTCCAAGGTCATTTCTTCTTCACTCGAATCCAATTTTTCCTGACTTTTACCCACACACACACACATGATGGGTTTGCTTACCCAATTTGAATGAATAACAGGAGCATGTGGGAACTGTGCTAGCTCAGAAACCACCATGAAAATGGGAATTGAAAGAGTTCTTAAAGAAAAATTTGGAGATGCTGTTCGAGATATTCGCCAATTATCTTTCGAAGAACCAAATGAGACAACCGTTGAGGCAAGTCCCATCTTGCAATACCCTTTCTTTATTTTTAGTTTTTTTGTGTTGAATTTGTTTGATTATTGTAATAGTAATTTAATTCTGACTGTTGTGGAAATGTAGGCAGTAAATGATCATCTGGATATACTGAGACCAGCTATTAAAAACTTTGGAGGGAGCGTGGAAGTGCTATCTGTTGAGAATGGGGAATGCCGTGTTGAGTACACGGGATCTGAGTCTATTGGTTCAGGAATCAAAGCAGCAATTAAGGAGAAGTTTCCAGAAATTGTGGGTGTTGTTTTTGTTGGCTAGATCCGCAAGGATCTGTATCAGAAATCCAGTTTGCTGACTAACCATGTAGAAATACATGGAAGACTGCTGCACTTTAATCTATAGTTAAGCTTAGATGCAGCCCTTGTCTCTTGTATTTTTTTTCCCCTTCTTTTTCCATGTCTTCTATTATTCTGCTATGTGAACACGGGTGTATACTTTTTCGAAGAATCAACGAATAAAATTATTTAGAGAAATTGCAGAGCTACTGTTCCTGGACCTTTTCTGGCGTGCCAGGATAGCTCAACCATCAAAATTTCAAACTGAGCTAAAAAATGAATATAAATTACTGCTGGACATGGCTAACCTGCTTGTATTCCTGCTTCTGTTCATCTAACATTCGCCATATGTTGATCTTTTATTTCATTGTGCACTATTGATTAAGTTCAAATTTGTGGTTCCCTGTGTTTGTAAATGATGCATGGTTTTCCGATAAGTGTTAGTATTTGTTTTATCCCTGTATTTCCCTTTGCTAAATATTTCCACTTGCTAGGCTCGTTTTTCTTTTGATATACTTGCAGAAGCGTCCTCTCGATACATCAACATGTCTTCTCTCTAAATGAGAAAATCTGAAACTGCTCTTCTCATTTAGCGGTTCTTGTTATTTCATAAACACTTTCAGTGCATAGCAGATTCCCTTTATTCCTGAGTTGGTTTTCTCAATTCCAGTTGAAATGGTCCCTGAGCAGCCTTGCCAGGAGAAGTTATAAGAATTTCCTGACCAGAAATGGCCTGTAAACGAAGTAGCAAGTGGCTGTCCAAGTGATCGATCCCAGCATGCAAAGAACATTTACCTGTTTTCTTAAGCAATTGCAGGTTTTAGCTATCAATGGTATAGTTTAGTGTCGTAAGAATTACAAGACCAAGGACGTCTACTGCTATGTTTGCTTGCGGGCAACACCAAAGGTGGAAGAACCTGAAAATTGGTACTAGTCAGATCAATCAACACTTATCCACAAGGCTTCAGTTTATGTATAGGAGTACGGGATTATCTACGCTTTCAAATATTTAATTTTTTAGAAATTAAATACAAAATAAAGTGAGGCTAATGCATATCCTGGACTGGATGGGTTTTACATTTTAACTGTTACTTGCAATGTTTGAACTCTAGATTTCATGTTTATAATTATTTTGATTGCTAAAATTAAATTTTAAATTTGTATAAAAAAATTAAGAGGTTAGTCTCTTTAATTTACAAAACTACTAAAAACATCAAAATTAAAACTAGTGTTTCTATAATATTTATCTATCCATCTCTATTTTTAGAGATATTTGAAGGAATAAGAAAAGGGTGATACGGTTACATGAAAAACAAAATTAATTAAATTATATCTCTTCTAGGCATGAAAATTCCTTAAAATACTTTGGATTGGCCTCTCTAATCCTAGATTCAAGTTGAATTCCATTGAACTTATTATCATTTTTAAGAGAAACCACAAACTATTAATATTACCATTCAACATGTTTCTTTCTTAGCCATATATTCTATTCCTTGGGGCTGCGGTCCAAATAGAGTTCAGCTAAAATTTATTTGTTTTTGTTTAAAATTATTTTATATATATATTTTTAGATTGTTTTAATATGTTCATGTCAAAAATAAAAAATATTATTTTCATATATTTTTAAATAAAAAATATTTTTAAAAATAATAATTATTATATTTTTAGACATGTCATGTCATGAAAATAAAAACTCCAAAGAAGACCGAAAACGTTGTATAGAGATTACTTATTAGTTGGTTATTTGTAAATTTGGGGCATGGGTTAAACTATTGATCTTATAACCCTATTTTTACTGGTTGATTATGTTGGCATTGACAAGTGAATTGTCACCTCTGCTGAAATTTAAAGCTTACTTCACACTCCCAAGCCAAAATGCATATTTTGCCCTTCAAGAGTTATTCCTTGTTCCATAGCCCTATTATTAATTTATTTTTATCTTTAATTTACTTCACCTTCACTCCTAAAATTCAAGGTTTTCCACCTTAGTTATGGTTGAGAAAATAATGCTCTACCTACCTACCATTTTGTTTTAATTGATTAATTTTTTTTTTTATTAGAGCTAAACCCTAAGACCCCTCAGGAGTAACGAGAGCTCCTCTTAGGAAACTTGAGCAGAAATTGGAGCTGAGAGCCCGAGACTTGTCTCTCTCTCACGTGCGGTCGGGTCTCCCTTCAAAAAGTTCGAGACTTTTTTTGCAAACTCACCCCTCTCTCTTCATTTCAGAAGAAAGAATGGGAAAATAAAAACAGGGGCAGTGAAGAAAGACGATAATGGCGGCGATGGTGATTTTTCGTGCTCTTGTTAAATTTCGTCTTCAACAGCAAATAGGTATCATGGGCTTCCTTTTCTCTTCTTTCAGCAGCTGCAGCGGGCATAACAAGGTATGGTTCAAAGACAAGGATGGTGCTTTAGCATCCTTCAGGCTCATGCTTCTTAGGAAGCCTCTGCCTTGTATAGTCGAATTTAGTAAATTGTTTTCATCGATTGTTAGAATGGGACATTATGAGACCGTGGTTTATTTGTCCAAAGAAATAGAATTTCTAGGAATCGAACAGGATATACATAGTTTAAGTATATTGATTAATTGCTTCTGCCATTTACATCGCGTTGATTTTGGGTTGTCTGTTTTGAGCAAAATCCTTAAGCTTGGGTTGGAACCTAGTATTGTAACCTTTACTACCTTATTGAATGGGCTTTGCATGGAGGGAAAAATGGATCAAGTTATGATGTTGTATGACGATATGCTGGTGAGAGGTCTTCAACCCAATGTATATACATATAATGTGATAATAAACAGTCTTGCTAAAAGTGGGAAAGCCATTGAGGCGCTTGGGTTTCTTAAGCAAATGGAAAAGGTAGGTTGTGTGCCAAATGTTGTTAATTACAGTACACTGATTGATGGGTATTGCTTGCGAGGGCAAATGGATGAAGCTAGAAGCGTATTTGATTTAATGATGAGTAAGGGCTGCACGCCTAATGTTTATACTTACACTAGTTTGATGAATGGATACTGTAAGATCGAAAGGATTGAGGAGGCAGTGCAACTTCTTGATGAAACGTTGAGAAAAGGTTTAGTTCCTGACATAGTTACTTTTACTACTATCATAAGTGGC
Source organism: Populus ilicifolia (assembly GCA_015708895.1). Classification (NCBI taxonomy): domain Eukaryota; kingdom Viridiplantae; phylum Streptophyta; class Magnoliopsida; order Malpighiales; family Salicaceae; genus Populus; species Populus ilicifolia. The sequence continues at coordinate 107,672 of SRLM01000076.1, read as the reverse complement.
TTGTGTCGAGCAGGGAGACCTTTGGCTGCACAACAGCTTTTCAGGTACATCTGTGCTCATGGCCACAAGCCAAATATAATGACTTACGGAGTGTTGCTTGATGGCCTGTGCAAACATGGGAATCTTGAAGAGGCATTTGCTCTATTTCAAGAGATGCAAAGGAGCAGTGTCAAACCTAACTTGGTAATCTACACCATACTTATTGATAGTTTGTGCAAGTGTGGGAAGCTTAAGGATGGAAAGGAATTGTTTTCTAGACTAATCGATGAAGGATTGAAGCCTAATGTTTATACATACACTGCATTAATTGGTGCACTTTGCAAAGAAGGACTAATAATTGAAGCTTATAAGCTTTTTAGAAAAATGGAAGAGGATGGATGTACACCTGACAAATGCGCCTATAATGTCATTATCCAAGGATGCCTCCAGCACAAGGATCCATCAATGGCAAGGCAACTTGTGGAAGAAATGGTCAATCGGGGATTCTCTGCAGATGCTGCCACCAGAGCCTTGCTGAATGATTTGCCCACTAATGACATTCCTGCTCTAAAAACTTTAATAGGGTTTTGTGAGGATCATTGAGGTGTTAAATATGAAGTAAGCTTTCAATATTCCATGCTTCTTTGATTGACGTGGAAAGTTAAAAGTAGATTCTATTACCGATGCAACTTTTATACTTTTGGTTTAACATTGGGGGCATTTCCAGTGTTGGCATTCATATCCATTTGTGTTATATAGAGTTGCACGTCCATAATCTATTGTTTGTGTGTGCATGTAAATGCTTCTCTACCTTTATCTTCCCCCCTCCCTTTTCTAAATTCAAAAATCTGTTCAATAGTAAATTTCCAAGTCTTATGATGCCGGAAGCATCTACTGAGGGTTGATCATGTGGTGTAAGCTGTGGTGCTGTTGCTTTTGAGTATCCTGGTCCCTGCTTCATTTGGTTGATCTTGGTGATATAGGTGATATCTTTTCAGTATCATTCCAAAATTATAAGTTGCATGTTTCATTCTCAACAAGTTGAGTGCTTTAAATATCCTTTTGGTAATTTGGAGGGAAAAAAAGCAACAGTCTTTAATAGGAATTCGCTAGCCTTATTCTGATTCATGGGTTGCAGTTGAAGTATCAAAACAAGCATCATATTTTAGTGCCTGGATGAGGGAGACTGTCTCTGGCATTAGTTACCATCTGAATGAATGTTTCCGCCACTCTTCTGATTATACAGGTAGGATGGTGCCCAGATACAAATATAGCACTGAATTACTGTTGAAAGAATGAATGATCTGAATTACAGCACTGGTAGAAATATAGCAGTGACAGTATGGTGCCTAATACATAGCACTGAATTATACAGTTGTTTTTTGTTTCTAGAAGAATGAATGAACGAACGAACTGAATTAATGAAAGAAACTGCAGAGCTACTGTTTTACATTCTGTGTTGTGACAGAAAAAAAGCTCAAAAAACAATCACTAAAGCAACCACCAAAATTTCAAACGAAACTAAAAAATGTAGGGCTATGGAAATGACTACCGGTCATGGTTTGCCTGCTTGCTTTCCTACTTTTATTCATCTAACATTCACTATACAAGTTCATTATGCACTATTAATCAATTTCAAATTTGTATTTCTTTTCTTTTTGTGTATAATTTTCTGATCAATGTTTGTACTAGTTTTATTCCATCTATTTCCATTTACTAATCCACTGTCCACATGCTAGACCTTTTCTTTTCTTTTGATACACATGCATAAGTGTTCATGGATACTTCAATGTTTTCCATTTTAAAAGAGGAAAGGAAAAACAATTATTCTACTCTGAAACAAATCCTCATGTAGCTCTTGTTATCACGTAGTCACTTTCAGTATGTAACAGATTCCCCTTATTCTTGAGTAGGCTGTTTCAATTCTAGTTCCTGCTGCGGAAGAAATTCCAACCATCTCTAAGCAGACTTGTTGGCAGGAGTTATCATTGATCTCAACCAGCGTGATAAACTGATCAGAAATGGTGTGTAAACAAAGTAGCAAGTGGTTGTCCAACTGACTAAACCCTGCATAAAATGAATATGGCGTTTAATTTCTTGAGCGATCATAGGTTTAGCTATTTATTGTGCTGATTGGTATCATATTGAATTACCTGACCAAGGATCTCAATGTTTGCTTGTGGGTAATACCAAAGGTGGAACAACCTGCAATGATATCAATAAGCACTTACATATGCCTTTCAATTGTTGTAGTTGATGTTTTATTGCGAGATAGGGTGGCCTTACTTCATTATGGGAATTTCAGCTAGCGGACAGCAGAGGCCTATGATGGAAGCCAGGGTGAATCCAATCCATGTTCTGTCCAGGTAAAACCATATCAATTCTGCTAATGCAAATAATATGTAAGCCTCGATGTTGTCTGCTATTCCAGCTCTATACATTTCAGCACTCAATTCGATGAATAGCAACAGTGCTCTGTGTTAAACAGCATGTTGGGAGATGTAAGACAACATGTCTTTCTTTCATGTATACACACATTTTTTTATCCTTTTATTGTGTTACAAGTATAAGAAATTAACCGGGAGGTACTTACACTAACGCAATTGCTGTTTTCTCTAGGCTTCCTTCTGGAACCTTCGAAGGTGCCCTTTGATCCAAGAACAGTTGCAGCAACCCAACAGAGCAGTAAAACAATCCAAGCAAGGGAGGAACCTACAGCATCAATAATTGCAGAAGTAAAACTGAACTAATCTGGGTGGTGCTACTCATGGACCAAGAAACAACAAAAGTACCAGACATTACCCAAATGTTTGTGTGAAGAGGACCGATGTCGATTGACCCATTTTGGTATGCCACGAGATTCACTCTTGAGTGAAGTCCATCGATGAGGGGACCTAAGAAGAACCCTGAACCGAAAAGCGAGATGGAAATGGACGGCAAAGTGCTTCTTAGACTACTTGTGCTTCGCTTTCTTAAACTGCAATGAGGTTTAGATACAAGATGCTTTGTATTGGAAGAGCGAGGGCAACTGTGAAGAAAGCATGGAGAGCTCCTCAAAGAAATGAGGCCTTGCATGTTTTCCTCGGGCCTTCCCGTTTGCCAGCAGAGAAAAATATCAAATGATTTCAATATGCCATTCACTCTGAGCCACAAAATGGTTTGGAAAATTAGAGGGTGTGGTTCTTTTATCCAGAAAAGATTAAAGAGGATACCGATGTCCAGTCATTAAGATGTTTTCATTAGTTATTTTTTCCAAGTAATATTTAGTTATAAATTTCAAATAAATAAAAATAAAAGAACGATAGATTGTCATATTTCGTTAGATGTTTTGAACTCCATTGAAATTAGTGAAGCCAGGATGTTGTAAAAGAATGCTAATATAATCAAAAAGAATTTTAGTTATATTTTCAAGGTATCTGCATTCCACTGCTTCAACATTTTCGTCCAATTCTTATCCCTGGATGTACACTGCTCTATGCTCGCTCCGATTTGCAGGCGCCAAGGAAAAATAAGAAGATAAGGTAGATAATTGTTATATGCTCCACACGTCCAGAGTGGAGGGTGCGTGGAATGTACAAATGAATAGCGTCGCTGACTTAATTGCATAGGAAATTTAACAACTACTAGTTTTTACGTAAATGTTTTATGTGTTATGATGCGGGTATGATTATTATTTTTTTTAACATAACAAAATTCTAAAATCTATAATCTATGGAGAAATATTTGATATTATTATTAAATTTGATTTAATTAATTAATTTTAAAATCTTTTTATTTGATTTGTCATTTGAATTTAAAATAAATTATATAAAAAATATTTTGATATAACTCAGTTAACTTGATTGTCAAAAAACAATTTGATGAACTATTAAAAAATATTTAGGAATGAAATTTTTAAAAAATAGGATGAAGCTAATATGAAAAAAACTTTCGAATTGATTAAATTAAAAGATATAAGAGTTTCTCTAACATGATCTGATTAGTAAAAGTAATTAAATAAATGACACACATTATACGCCATGTTGAATAAAAAAAATTATTCAAATATTTTTAGTGCGTTTAAAAAAATAAAAAAAGTTAGTAAATTGAGTCATAGACCCAACTAGGTCCCATAAATTAGTTTCATTTAAATATATGATGAAAAAAAACAATAAATTGACCATATTTAAATAGAAAGGTGATCATGATGACATGCATAAATAGAAAGCTTGCTAAAAAAATAAAATTACAAAACTCAATTACTTAACAATCCAATGATAAAAGATAAAATTAAAAATAAATAAATAAATAAAAAGATAAAAAAATAATTCAAGTCAACTCAAATTAACATATTAAATCTGCGACCTAATTCATGAGACTGTGATAACCTCATAGAAAGCAAATAAAAAAATTATAATGTTTAATTCTTAACAATTCAAATATAGAATAAAATAAAATCAAAATCAATTAACAAGAGAGACAGAAGAAATATACCTTAATAAACCTGAGTAAATCTATCAATTCTTGCAAATAAGATACATAATAAAATGCAAAATAGAAAAAAAAATATGAAGCTCAATTATCGCACTAACCCAATGTTAAGGATGAAATCAAAGAAATATTAAACTTTAAAAAAAGATCAAAATCAACTCGATCTAACTTATCAAACTCACAATCTAAATCCCAGAATCATGATAATCCCATAAGAAGGAAATAAAAAAAATCACAAAACTCAATTTTTATCAAATTCAATATTGAAGGATGCAATTAAAAAAAACTTAAAAAAAAATAATAAGCAAATTTAATAAAAAATAAAATGACAAAACATTTTTAATCTCTTGACATCTCAGCATGGATCCCGATAAAAGTAGAGAGAAAAAAGGTTGCCAAAGTCTCCCTCATGCCTTCATCAGCATGTGTCGCATTATCAGCAAGAGCTCATCATGCTGCTAACACAACCAAGAAAGACAATCTTTCATCATCAAAAGAAGTCCCATGCATTGCTAGAGTGCAATGACTTTCTTCACATATTAACGCATACAATACATATATCTATCACTTTTTCACTGATTGTTCACTCCAATCCTTGATTTTATTTTTAGTTTCAAATTTGATTCCTAAAGTTTAATTTTTTATATCAATAAAAATAAATTTAATTTTGTAAAATTGAGCATCAATCAAGACCAATACTAAATAAACTCAACCTAAATTGATCAAATTGAAAAAAAAAATCAAGTGACCAAAAAGAAAAAAGAGTCTAGATCTTTCCCTTGTTAGTGTAATTTAGTCCTTGATTTTTTCAAGAAAAGGGCTACATATTTTTATATTATTCAAATTCGATTCATATAGCTTTAATTGTTTTAAATTAATAAAACTACATATCATTTTATCAAATTAAACATCAATTGAGAGTCAGATTTGTTTCTCAATACCATGAGTAGTCAATACTAAGCTAGCCAAAACAAATAATAAATCATGATTCCAAAATAATATAATGTGAAAAGAACAAATAAAAAGAAAAAAAATTGTGTTAAAATAAAAATAATAAGAAAAAAAAAAGAGATCGCTACATGAATCCATGATGATTCCTCTTACAAGTCACAACAATTCTTTGATTTCTTTTATTTTTTAAATTTAATTTTACAAAGCCAAACATCCTCAATACCTTTGTGGGATCTTCATATCTAAACAAAAAAAAATAATTATTACGTTAAGTTTTAAATAAATTCAATATAAAATGATCAAATAAAAAATAAAAAATCAAAAGTAAAAAAGGGGAAAAAAAGGTTAAATATTTGTCTGTTATTCAAATTTAATTTTTATATCTTTAATTGTTTTAAATCAATAAAAATATACATAATTTTACCAAATTAAACATCAACTAAAAATCAGAGATATTTCTCAATACCCTGAGAAGCCAATGCCAAGCCAACCAAAACGAAAAAACAAGCCCAATTTCAAATTAATATGTAAAATAACCAAATAAAAAGGAAGGAAGCTGAAGTACCGAAATGAAAAAAAAATAGGTGTCACCATACACATTGATCCCTCCCACAATCCATACCGCAGAGTAATTCTCTGGTCTCTTTTAATTTATTTATTTTATAATGGTATCTTAATTTTCTTGAATATGTCCCACACAATGACCCCTTTTCCTTTTGTAAAAGGTCCTGTTGTAGCAGTCTGCAGCTATGTTGTGAAACTGTCCCTGCTAAAAATCAATCTACTGGCCTTGCCTTTTAAGAATCTGAAATCGTGGATGCTTTAAGAGATGAGCTAGGCTACCTTCTCTCCCAGCACCACAGTCCATCTAATAAAGAAGCGTAAAATCGCTCTTTACAGGCTCTGTCAATGTTTCTTCTTGTTTTGTCCTGCTCTACAATACCATTAATAGAGAAGCTTACCTTGCCTCTCCCTGGAACCCCCTTTGGGATAGGTCAGCATCTTCAGAGCCTGAATTCCAGACAAATGGGATCTGCATGACTGGCTATCTAACTATTGCGACCAAAGATTTAAAGACTTGAAGGCACATTTCTTGCAATAACTTGAACAATTTCTGCACCGACATCATGAATCCCAATGCCACGAGGATGTTGCTGACAATCATCTCCGCATTCAGATATGCACGCACAAGCAATCAATGAACAGTTTAGATTTAACAGCAAGGAGCTAATTGATCTTAAGCTATCAGGACTTTGAAACTGAGAATGTTGTGAATTCAATAAAGTGGACTTTGCTCCAGAGACATAATTGGCCGTGCAAACGAAATATTGTGCACAAGGTTTTCAATCTTCAAGCTTCCTCCTTAGCTGCAGCATTTTTCAGTTAAAACCATGACTTGCATTCCTAGACAGGATGGCATTTACATAATGTCACATGAGATTCTAGTTCATGAAAGTAAGAAAGACCTTAACGCTCCCAACAAAAACAATTTGTACAAAACTAGTCTAGAATTCCTCTTTAGTAACTAGCAAAAGAAACTCTTCAGATAATGAAGAACTGTTATCATCATTCAAAAGGGTCAGTCTTTGCTGACCAGAGCTGCCTTGCTTGATGTTTTTAGCTTGATGGCAATGGCCTCTGTACCAAACCTATATGGAGGTCGAGTTCGTGCAAGAAAAGGACAGGAAGGCAAAGACTTTTCTGACCTGCAACTACATCCTGTCTGGGAATCTGATTACATTATTAACATAACTTAAAAATTCCTAAAATGGGATGCTTGCAGATTGTGCTTCTGCATATGACTAGCTGCATTCCATCTTGGACATAGTTAAATTACTAAAATGGAGGTTCACAACTCATGATTCCCACATGTTTTTGGGGTCTCTCTTGAATTGGATTCCATGCTTGAGAACGTTTTGTCAGGCCAGGACAGTGGGTTTGGTGAACCTGACAAGCATTACATGAATTTTTATTGGATAAATAATTCACAAGAGCAATAAACCGGAGGTGATGATTCATGAAAAAAACCAGCAGTGATGATTCATGAAAAATCAATTTGTTTCCTCACCTCTAAAAAATCATAGATCAGAAGCCTTCAATTTTCTGGGCCTTTTATGAGCGGGTGAAGATGGGTTCTCAGATACCCTTCCAGGTCCCTTGTGAGTCCAACATGATGGGTTGATTATATCAGATGTTACAGATCATTTTAGTGTGTAGAATAGAACAAGATTGGCAAAATAGATGAAGTACACACGTACCTTGCGTTTCTGGTCCCTTCTGCCAACTCTTTCTCCTGATATTCCAATCAAATATGTGGCTTCAGCAGGAGGATAAGAGATAAAGCTGACACATTTCAAACAGAAAAAAGTACAAGGCAAGAGCAAACGCTTGCATCAAGCAAGTAAATTACCTCCAAAACTCATTGAGTCCGGAATAAATGTACGATCCTGATCACGCTGTGACCGCTGTTAACAGTTTTGATAACAGCATGTTAACAATTGGAATATATAACAAGCGTGCCTTTCATAATTGCAAACCTATACATATACATATATATATATATGAAGAGAACAAGATTTTACAAACCTTAGGTGAGCCTGGCATATCAGTGTATGAACCATCGCGAAAAGATGAACCTTCTGCCTCCTTGTATTGTAGCTGATAATCAAACAAAATCTAAAATGTCAGAGAAGAAAGCAAAAGCAACTCCAATTATCACAAACAAATGATGGATCTGATCCTTAACTTTCCTGAGCAGTAACATGTTCCTAATGGCTAATGATTTAATATTTGCAATAAGTAACTTGTAACTTCAATATAAAAAGAGAAAGATCGGTCCTGTTAATTCAGAACTTGAGTGGGTACAGCCATCAATCTAACAAGAAACCTACTTGTTCATGAGAAAACAGAAACCAAATTAAACATGCCAACAGAGTCAGAATAAGCCATTGGAATGGAGTTAAGCAAACAAAGACACCTCATTTTCGAAGAGGATGCTCAGTATGTCCTCTACTACAAAGAAGTGAAATCATATCTCGAAATGACAACTATATCAACTTAATTGCAAGATTGTTTACTAAGAAAATGCTATATTAAACATCAGTTGTCAAATGGCTAGAACATTGCAATCTAACAAGTGCATCTAATAAGAAGATGGAAGTTGAATGGGATGACAACTTGGAGACCAAAGCGATACAAAAGGGTGATTCTGTTCAGAAGAGCAGAAAATCGATAAAAAAAAGAGAGGAAAATACAGAAAGGATGGGCAAAGCATGCATCATACATGAATGCATCTAGAATGATCATTTATTATAAAGATTGGAAGTTAACAAAATGCCTGTACTAAGATTTTGATGAGTAGCACCTGTTTTTGAAGATTCAGCAATGTCAATATTTCCTTTCTTAATTCAAGGTGCTCAGAACAAACAGCTTTGGTTGGCACCTTTGGTTTTAAACTAACCTGTAAAAAAAATGTCACGATGTTAATACCTAACATTTCAAAGGTAATTTAAACGAAAGAATTGAGAATGGTTGCCTCATTTATATGTCATGTCATGCGAATTTGAAACTTCCAATCTTCTCTAAGCTTGCATTAGAAATTAGCACAAGCAATTGTAGAAATGATACCTATGATGAGAGTGCATAACAATGCAAGTGGAAAATCTACATTTAAGAAAACCTCTAAATCTGTTTCTTGCACAGAATTCATAACAAGAAAAATCAATAATATTCGTATAATGCTTTGCCCAAACCAAAATGCCAACTAATCTGGTAGAAGAGTTTGGATATGCTAAATATAAAACAGAAATCTTTATACAGAAATTGAAATCACAACCAGTCCACCTGAACAGTCCCAACAACCACACCCCTTCCAAGGGGTAAAAAGGAAACCCTATAAATGGTATGAGATAACAAAATGGAGCTAAAAAGTCCCATGCATTTTTGCACAACATATCCTCCAATGAGGGATATAGACATCAAGGAATCATGTCAAAGGCACTTATTCATTTGCTTTCCAGCTGCAAGACACAAATCATCCAGCATGTGTGAGATAATGTTAGGAAATGACATCATGAGTAAAGAATATATAGACAAACCCCAAGATCTTGTAATGTCTGTTCAACCCTCTTGATTGTCCTAAGTCCTGCAGATGAACTTGCAGCTTGCACCATTTGCTCGAGCCCATATGTTCTCACGTAAACACGAAGCTGAAATTTTTCAGAAAATCACTGAGCTTGTCCATGCTAGGATATTTAAAATAAATTATATAAATCATATAATTTCCTCTGAACTGGCAACATCTAGCTCAAATTTTCCTTTTTTCTAAATTTAGGATCAAACAACAAATCTGATACATAAAAACCTTTTTAACATATTTCCAGCTAGGATTCATGGAAGAGAGGCAAGGCAAGAGGTGGAAACCACATATTCAACATACCATACGCAGGGAAGCTAGAGTAGAAGCATTATCTGCCATTGCTGAAGTTGAAGGTGCAACTAATGCAGAGCCAAGCTGAGCATTAGATGAAGGTGATGCAGAATCATCAAGATTAACTGCTATCTCAGCAATATCAGGGTCAACATTTGATGCAACAGGCAATGCAGATTCTTCAGCACCCTAAAAAAGCAGAAACCTTGTAAATAAAATTACAATACTAACTTTCAGAGTAAAGTACAGGCACAAAAGATTGTTCTGAGACTCTTTCACAAATTCTCATAATAAAGAATTGTAATGAAATCCCAATGCCCACACTATTATTTCCAGGTTACAAGTATCATTCAGAATTCCAGTCCACAATAGGACTTCGATTCTAAGAATTTCAGTTTTCTTTTTTCCTCTTTTACACAGTAACACACTTGTCTTGCATTCAGGACGGATTTGAATTTTCAAATTCAATGCCCATCAACAATCGCTCAAAAAGAAACATGTCAGTATGTATAATTCAAACATTACCAGTGCAGTCATGCGTGACTCAGTTATTTTCTTTGCTTCAGCCAAAACCTGAGAAAATAAGTAGAGCATAAAGATGCAGCATGTAGCATATGTGTAGCTAATAAATGCAAATCATTCTGAATGAACTTATCACCCAGTTGTTAACGAAAAGTGCCAAAGTAAAAAATTGACCTGAGTGTTTTTTCGCTCTTGATGCTTTGTTTGCGAGAGAACCATGGACAATGCTCGCTTGCGTTCTGTCTCTTGTGAACTGTTGTAAGGTTCCTGCATGGGGAATTCAAAAATCTAGAAACTGAATCTTTTTTTCAATGGCTAAATATTGTAAAAATAGCATCGTAACATGGCATCGATAAAATTACCACACCTTAACCAGAGGGTGCCCTGAAACATCCCCAGGTGATGGAGCTCTGGCAAGCAACATAGCTCGAGAAACTATGGAAAAGAAATAAGAGGAGGCATTAAGCATAAAAGGAAAATACCACAGGATCAATTTCAATCATGTCCTTTAGATGTTGATAAAAAATTAGATTCACTTTAAAGCTAGGAAAAGAGTAGCATGAAATAAATTTGAGCAGAAATTTAACAGAACACTTGAACAAATTAGTGTAGAAATACCATAGTAATAACGATCTTTCAATTCCTCAACACTACGAGATGATGTGAATCGGTCTGCTATGACAACAAAGCGGAGATCAAATCGTTCACACAAGTCAAACAATTGATCTGTCTCTTCTTTGGTCCACATCTAATGAAGACAGCGTGTGAGAAAAAGAATTTAGGCACTAAATTTCTAAAAAAAATAAACAATAACAAAAGATACAACCACGAGTAGATACCTACAGGATCGGTCAAATACTTTTCATATTCCTCCTCTGTATATTTCACAACATCAACAGACTGCACCACACAGAACAAACTAGAACATTCAGTTTCACAAAAAATAGAAAACAGAAAAAACAATAATAATAATTAAAAAAAAAAACTTGTGCATACCTTGTTGTACTTGGCAAAGGAATAATCACCTGTGGGTGGAACACCATTCACAACTCTAACCTGCAATGACAAATAAATAATCCATGCAAGTCAGTCACAAACACTTTCCGACTAACAAACTGCGAAACATACATGTGTGAGTGTCGAAACTTACCCAATGGTAAAGCTGTAGATTATCCTTTCGAGCAGAACTTGTAAAAGGAAGCCACTGCCAAGTGATCTGAAATTCATAATTACGAATTCGTAAGAAAACAAATTCTTGAAATCCATCTTTTCCTTTTGTCTTAAACAAAAACAGTGCGTGCGTGTGCGTGATTTTTTTTTTTTATTTAGAGTAAAGAGAAGACCTTCTCGTCGGATGGAGGGCGTCGTTTGAGTTGCGACACGTCAATCGATGGCATAAGAGGAGCCAATCCACCTGTAAGTGCATAAACCTACAGATAATTCCACATGTTAGACTTCAAGGAGAAATCAAAACCAATTCATGTAAAAATAAAAAATAAAAACATACATACCTCACGCGAAATGCCATCAGGTTTTCTCTGCGAGTCTTTTTTAGGTTGGGATTTCTTCTCTTGTGTTAGTGGCAATGGAGTTTTTGGCAGTCCCAAGATGTCCTTGGCGTCCATTTTCTTTCTTTAGGGTTTCGTCCAGAATCTTCAATAATTTCAAGTCATGTCACATTGAAGACCTCGGTTGAGCTCTCCCTCGATTTCGAAGGGGGCTTGAATTGGAAATTTAGGGTTTAGTTTGATCGAAAGAGGGATTTTGGCATGAAATTAAAATTAGGGTTACTTTTCGAGCGCAAAAGAAATCGAGAGAGGGAGAAAGACCGAAAATAACAAGGTTTTATTTTGACATACGCGCTACGCACTCTACCATCGTTGATTACCTTTTCTTTTTCTTTTTTTGTTGAACTCATCTCGTTTAAAACCTTTGTATGACACCGAGGATACTGTAATCAAAAGCACGGATCTCTTTCTTTCTTTCTTTTTAATTTCTCTCCTCATTGTAATTCATTACAGCCCGTTTAACAATTTTTTAAAAAAAATACCATGTTCCCGTCAACGACATCTTAAAATGTCGTGTTTTCGTATATATCAAATTAGGTTATTTTGCTTTAAAAACAATTAATTGTATTATTTTATAAATCTTTTTAAACAATGTTATTTGAACAAAAAATTAAAAACTTTATATGACCATACCTAGATTCTTGACATGTATCCTACTATGAGTCAGATTATTATTTTTTAATTTAAAATAAAAACATAAATGTGTAGTTAAATTCAGGTTAATTTATTAAATTTATAATTTAAGTAATGAAATACAAATAATTTTATAAAAAAATATAAAATTTAATTTTAAATTAATCTAGTATTAAATAATAAAATTCAAATAAAAAATAAAAGAAAATCTAAAAAATACTTGAAGTCAATAAAAGATAATGTTTCATTAGCCGGATTTGTTAATTTTATTTTTTTTGAAAAATATGAGACTGATGACAAGTTTTCTGTTTCTTTTTTTTTTTTTAAAAAAAAATCAAACCCAAGCACGTAGCTTTGGGCTGGACGATCCGTTGCCTTGTAAAATAAATAATCAGACCTAAGCACACAACTTTGGGCTAGAAGGCCCTAGCGCTTGAGTTTATGTACACTGACTTCAAACAAATAATTAGAAATTTGTGGCTGTGGCTTTTAAAATGATGTAAATGTGATTTCTAAAAATAAAAGATGGAAAGAATTGTAATAATAGCTTTTAAAATATTATCCAATACTTGAAAATCTACGGCCATAACGACAAGTCAGCCACGATAAAATTAAGATTGATAATTTCCAAACAAGCGAATGATGAGAAAAGAAGTCGTCGTTCCGTGGCTTATGTGCTTGCTAGACGGAGGATAGTAATAATCAAATTATAACATAAGAATGGTTCCAGCAACATTCCTCTCCAGTACAAGATCCACTGTACAAGAAGACACTTTGCAATTGCAGGGATGAGATTTTATTATGGGCTCATGATGTCCGCACCACTACAACCTTTTTCACTGTCCAGCAAGTACGTTGTTACTTGTATCATTTCATCATATGCTGACCCTTCTCCCACTTCTTCGCTATGTTTTTAAAGATATTTTTTAATTTTAAAAAAATATTAAATTAATATTTTTCAATTATTTTAATATAAAATTTACTTTTAAAAAAACATTATATACTACGTTACCAAAAACACTCACTTTATTTCATTTAATTTTTTTTAAATATAATATTTTTACTGGTTAAACAATTTTCTTTTTTAAAAAAGGTTTTATTGATGGCATCAGCACAACTCTTTAAATTTCTCGCATATTATCTGAACATGTTGCATTATTTTTTTTAGCTCAACCATTAAAAGTATACTGTTTTTTTTTTAAAAAATCACCTTCTACGTTAGACTGCTATTATTTATTTATTTTTCTGGATGTGCTGTTTTTTTGTTTTAAATAAACTCCATCATATGTAACGGTTCCACGAATATTTTTTATTGTCCTAGGTAGAATCCCATAAAATGTACTAGCTAGCTAGCTAGAATAGTCTGGGCATCTCCTGGATTAACCTATGATGATGCCATATTGAAGGACACATTTTGACTACCGACCGTACCTTCTTGCAGTCAGCTAGAGCCCTTTCCTCATCATTGCCAAATATAAAGGCACACGAGAGCAGCAGTACAGAGGGGGGCTATTCGTGGAGAACAAAAGAAATTTAGAGAGAGAGATATGTTTTGCAGTTTTAAAAGTTCAATATTTGTTTTTGTTAATTTCACAATTTACATGCCACGACAAGTCGAAGGTTTGCTGTGCTGTCCGTTTTCGACATGTTCAATTGTATTTCTTTGCAGTTGTTGCTTCTTACGATGTCGTATGCACACTGCAGAGAGCGACCGGGATGCGCTTATATATATGTGCAGTCCTTTAATTCATATAAATTTCAAGGGAAAACTACCTGAACATCCTCTTCATTTTAGATTTTGTTTCTATTATTTCAAAAATAAAAGCATGGAAAAAACATTATGCATTTATTGTTAATATGGACTTGTGACATTATAAATCACATTATAGATATATAGAATATTTACATTATAAACAACACTATAATATCATTGAAGTATTATCTTTACTGTCTTTTAATTAAAACATATTGCTGAGATATTGTTTTTCTGTTTCTTGTGCTAAAAGTTGTTCTGTCTGCTTAATAGCCACCTTCAAATCTCCTACAAAAAAATTTTTGTTCTAGCCAAGCCGCTAGATTTTTTTTTTCATGCTGTGAAGAGAAAATAAATTAATAAATTTTTTTATACTACATGAAAGTTGAAAGTTGAGTGATGGTAATTTTTTTTATTTGAGGTCGAGTTTAATTTTTTTATTAAAAAATATTTGTTTTTGCCTTCCAAAAATGCTTTTAGAAAATATTAATTTTTTAATTTTTTTCTTTAATTCAAATTAATATTTTTTTATGTTTTTGTATTAATTTGATGCAATGATATAAAAAATCAATTTTAAAAATTAAAAAAATATTTTTAATTTATTTTAAAAAAATAATCATTGTCTAATAATATTACAACTAGCATATTGGTTCATGTTCCATGGCAGTTAATAATAATTTTTTTAAAAACAATATTTAAGTTAGATTAAGTGTAAAGAATGTATTTGTATCATTATCATTATCATTTTCAAATAAAGTATTTTTGCAGTAACAGAATTGATAAGTATTTTAATTTTTTTATATTTTTTTATTGAATTATTTTTCATGTTGTAGAATGGAATTAAATTGATGTGATTTTTTTATATTATATAAAAATAGGGTGATAATATTTTTTTATTATTTTAGGCTGGGTTGAATATTCTTCTTAAAATATATTTATTTTTATATTTTAAAGATGTTTTTTTAAAAGGATATTTTTTTCTCTACTATAAATTAATACTTTTTTTATTTTTTTTTTATTATTTTGACATGAAAACAAATCCAAGGAATCAGACCCACGTGGAAGAGCAACACTTAATACACCCCCGGTAACTATTTATTTTTCTTTAAGTTTTTTTCCTTTAAAGATAATTTCAATTTTGTTTTTTCTCTCTTGATTTTTTTTCTTTTTTCTTATTATTTTTTTTTGTATTGTAAAAAAAAAAATAACATGACGTTTTTTATATTGTACTAGTCATTTTTAGTCATTTTAGGTTTAGTTGGAATTCCTTATTAAAATATATTTATTCTTGCATTTCAAAAATAGTTTAAAAAATAATTATTTTATTTTATTTTTACTTAAAATTAATATTTTTTATGTTTTTGCATTATTTTGATTTGGCAACAGACCCAGGGAGCCAAGCCCATACATACATCGGTGATTAATTTCTTTTTCTTTAATTTTTTTAAATATTTTTAATTTTATTTATTTTCATTTTCATTTTGTTACTCTCATAGTGATTTTTTTCATATTATAAAAATAAAATAAATTGATGTGACTTTTTTTTCATATTTTTTTACGAGATCAATATTAATTTATAGAAACAAGTAAAATAAATTATAAAGTTTAATTATTATTTTTTAAAATAATTTTTTTTAAAAAAAATCTAAATAATAAAAATCCAAAAACAAATATTAAATATGATATAAATACAAAATAACGTCATTCTTTTTATTTTTCGAAGAGATCAATGTAAAAAAGAAAAAAGAAAAAAGATATATATAAAAAAAAATGTCGTGGAAGCTGCACCCTCACTCTTTCCCGGACGTGCATTGCTTCACATGGAAGACCTCTCCCTAGTCTCTATTAACGTACCAAGTTTTTTGTTTTTGTCAGTAAATTATATTTTATCTTTATAGATTCATTAACGTCTCACTTCTATTTCTATAGTTTAAAACCTACCAACATCGCTCACATAGTTGTTTAAAACATTTCAATTTTACTCTTTACTACTAAATAACCAATAAACAAATCATTTTTCTTGCTTTTCTCTCATCTCATCTCTCTCTCTCTCTCTCGTGTCCAAATATACGTTATAATATGTTAGAAAAACAATTAGAAATCTAGCTCAGAAATAAAACTTAAACAGTTATAAACCCAACATAACTCGAAAAACAAATTCAAAAGGCAGGTAATTTAACGGCTAGGGACAACACTGAGACTTCATGAAAACTAAAAGAGTGATGCTGGAAAATCTTGAACTACAAGGATACGAGAGGTGTAAGGATTACGGACACCACATATCTCCACATTGTTATGATATTGTCCACTTTGGGCCTAAGCCCTCATGGATTTGCTCTTGTGCTATACCCAAAAGGCCTCATACCAATGGAGATATTTGTCCATCCTTATATACCCTTGATCCTCCCCATTTCTAACCAATGTGGGACTTTGGTCGTATACCCAACAATCCTTCCCTCGAACAAAGGACCACCGAGCCTCTCCTCAAACGATCATTTATCCATCCACTCTCTGCCAACCAGAATTTTTCATTCTCTACTTCTCTCTACTTCATCGTGTTGGGGTTAGGACACGTCCATGAAGTACCGGAGAGTACTGCCTGACTTTGAGAGTTTTTTTGCTCTTTGTAGGTCAACTTCTCTTCACCGTGTTGAGATCAGGACACGTTCATGAAGCATTCGGAGCACACCGCCTATCCAATAGAGCTGATCCATGGATTACATCGTGATTTAATTAGGGTTCACCACCTTTTGTTCGGGATTCCGAGAATTCATCCATCATGGCTAACTCCGGGGTATGGCTCTGATACCACTTGTAAGGATTACGGACACCACATATCTCCACATTGGTATGATATTGTCCACTTTGGGCCTAAGCCCTCATGGATTTGCTCTTGCGCTATACCCAAAAGGCCTCATACCAATGGAGATATTTGTCCATCCTTATATACCCTTGATCCTCCCCATTTCTAACCAATGTGGGACTTTGGTCGTATACCCAACAAGAGGAACATTAATAAATCCGTGGAAATAGAATTGAAGTTTACTGATTTGCGTCCAGGCAAATATCTTTTGTAGTTGATATTCGCTGTTGTCTGGTTCTTAATGTCTGTACTCGCTAACCTATATACCTTTAAGCTTTCGATGTCTGGTCTGCCTTGACACAAATTTCACAACTCCTGGTATATGCTCCCTTCTCACTCAATAATTTATTTCTCTTTTCAGAATAAAGTTACACCTGCTTTTTCTTTTTTCTTTTTTTATTTAACTCATGGCTTTGTTTGTTTTGTAAAAAAAACATATCTCAAATAATTCACTCTGATCATTGATGTTCGTGTTTTGTTTCCTTGTCGGGAGAGTTATGCGTGTGGCTTTTACTAAATGTTCTATCTGCACTGCACGAATATCCTAATTTTTAATTAAAAAATATTTCCCTTGCCATTCGATTTTTTCAAAAAAAGAGGGAAATATATGAATAAGGAAATAGAGTTTTTTTGTTATTTTGTTATTGTAAATCTTTCTGTAGTTTTTTTAAGATTTGTCATTTTATATTTATTCATACATGTGTATAAAAATAATTGATTCATTGGTTTCCAAAATACCTTTTTAGTTAAAAAATATGAAATATATTTTTATTAAGATAAAATGAGAAATGTATGAATAAGGAAATGAATTTTTTAATTAAAAATATTATATTTCTAATTTGAGGCAGTTATTTTTTATGAATATTATTTCAATTATCACACTGCTAAAAAAATAATATTGTTAAGTAAAAAAAATATTACATGGATCAAAAAAATAATTTTAACTAAAAAACAGATTTCAAAACACTTGGCTACTCAGTCTACTATCAATACCAGCATCCTCACCATCATTGTCAATTCATGTGTCGTTGTCATTGCCAAGCATGTTGCAACTTGCAGTCGTGACTTGCATAGCAGAAATCCATCGTTCCATTGCTTTAATTTCATGTCAAACATAATTTTCTTGATTAGTCAGTAATCAAAATTATTAGTAAGTGCTATGGAGACTATCATATCCTTAATATAATACTAACATTAGAATATATATCCAGAAATTCCATCTTATCTCCAGTTGAGGATAAACAGTACTAGAAACTCAATTAATATCACCGATATAGTACTTCATGGAGATATTTACCTATTAAATTAATTTCCTTGCTAAAATTATTGATATATATCAATAAAAATATTTTGTTGATGCATAAAAAGATTAAAACCAGGATGTCTGTATAATAACATGTCTACTTCATTGATATAATTATCAATGAATTCAAAAAAAAAAAATATTTTATCTGTAAAAATTAATATACAACCTCATCATCGATGCTCCCCTCTTCTATCTTCTTCGCCTACCCCCCCTGTATGTTAACAAGATGTAATGCGGTATGGATGTCGGGGTATCACAAATAATTCCTGATAAGGTCTTCACTGCCATCCCTGAAAACAGAGTAATTAATTCATGTTCATTAAATGCATGGAATGATGATACACAATTAACTCAATTTTTTTTTGATTAATATGAATATGCGAGTGATTTATATATACTTTAATTAATTTTATAAATTATAAAATAAATGATTATAAAAATTTAAAATTCATGTTCATTAAAAAAATAAATTTAAAATTTATTCAATTAAATTATTCGTAACTCAATTCTTGAAGCAGGTATCTTTATCAACTTTTAGGTTGGGCTCACACTTTATATGATAAGCATTTGATCGATAAATCACTGTTTATATAACCCATGAGTATCGGAACTTATTTGATATTACATCAAACTCCCAACCTATGCTTCCTTTATGTGTGTATATTAAAATCATTGAATAATATTTTAAAAATATTAATTTAATACCTTTTGAAATAAAATATGTTTGAAGAAATCATCCATCCCCCCCTCTCCCTCCAATCGCAAAAAATTGATTAAAGAGGCAAGCAAAGGAAGAATGTTTGCTCCACAAGACCAAGGAGAAGAAACATATGGAAATTTAGGTGAAGACATACATTAGGCAAGCCTTGTGTTATATACCGAACTCTAAATTCTAAGATTGTTTCATTTAATTATTAGTTTCTTGTGCTAAAAAGTCACATATTTTATTTGCATTAATTTATATGGAATAGTAATTTTTCTCAATGTAAATTTGTTAATTGAAAATCCTTTGTGTCCTGGACTTCCTGAACTCTTTGCTGA
>SRLM01000076.1:0-87971 GCA_015708895.1 Populus ilicifolia | reverse complement strand
TATATATATATATATATATTTAATTATATTTATTTACAATGTATTTTATTCAAAAGTAAAAACACATTTAAAATAAAATTGAAGGATAATATAAAAAAGCCAGACATCTGTGATTCTAAGGATGGGCCAACATGGATGGTCTAAAAAAAAAAAGCCTAAGCAAGTGGCTTTATTTTTCCAAGGGATCTCTTCGCTTGGCTGATGGAAGTCGGAGTTTGCTTTTTTATTTTTTTTTAAATAATATTTTCAATCTTTTTTATTTTAAAACACCTAAAAAATTAAAGGTACCCATGAAAATCATTTTTAACCTAACAAATCCTCCAACTGGTCTAGAACAACAAATTTAAACTAAATAGAAAACTTTCTTGAGCCCGTATCTATTTAAATAAAAAATAAAAAATCATAATTATCTCCATAAAACTCCTTTACACGAGACAATCCCCGTTAATATTAAAATTGATAGTTTTCATGGCTCGAATGTGCATGAACCTTGTCGCTTCCTTTTTTATTTTTGACCGCTTTCTCTTTCCTCTGTAGAATCAAAAACATGAAATTCTAAAACGGGCTAAACACAAAATTTTGCATGCCTTTTCTACAGCTAATTCTATTTTTTTTTGGTTTTTATTCATATAATTTTAAACTGTTGTATTAAATATAACTTTATAAATTGGTATTTAATTGATGATTAAAATTATCTCATAGTCAACATTTGCGAGAGTGCACAAAAAAAAATCAAATCTCAATAAATAATACATTGCAAGTAAAATATGACTAGTATCCTTGAAAAAAATTAAAAATAAAAAAGATTATATTATTTCTTAGATTCTTAAACAATATTTATTACGACCAGGACTGAGCATTTTCAGCCTGGTCTAGTCTAGTTTTGAATTAAATAAATAATTAAAATAAAATTAATTTTTTAAGTTTTTAAATAGAACTAAATTAAAAACTTGTTCAGATATAAATTATTTTGATTGAGTTTTTTTTGGGTTTTTTATTGGTTATATTTTTTGAAACTTTTATTTTTATACTTACTTCTATTTTCTAAAAAATCAACTCCTATTTTTATCTTGATATGTGTCTAGAAGTTAAACACAACAATAAAATACACAAGACAAAAGAAAAGGAAATAAAAGAAGCAACTTCACTGCAAAAAAAACAAAGAAACAATTAAAAGTTGTTGAAATATAAAATCATAAAACCATTATTATTTGAACCAAAGAAAACCAATTGCAAAAAATCGACGTATATCCTCACCATTTATCTGTCTTCTTTACACAAGAGAAGCCACTTATTCCCTCCCAACATTTTTTTTTTTTGAAAACTCTTATGCTAGCCTTCTAATTGGCTTAGATATCTTTTTTTATTTAATTCCTTATCCAAGTCTTTTTTTAGAATAATCTAATAGTTATGAAGAAAAAAAAAAAGAAGGCAAATTCAAGAGATAAGACATAAAAAACACAAAAAATAAATAAATTTGAGAAATAAAAGATGACAGATAACAAGCAAATAGAAAGAATGGTTGAGAATGTTAATTTAAGTTCAAAGCTAAAAAAAATATGCTATTTATATAAGTTTTTTTTTCAGAAGTGCTAGTTTAGTTGAGTTAGGTCGGTTCAATTTAATTTACTTGATTTCAGACTTTATAAACAAAAACCAAACTGAATTGAAAATATTTTATAATTTTATAATTAATTAATTTAGTTTTTTTCCTGATTTAATTAGTTATTTAATTTTTTAATTCACATCTAGTTACGATTCATTCTGGCTGGTTAACATCATATTGTGCAAATAGATACTCATTTAATTTACATATATAATTAACACTTTATTTTGCATGTAAAA
Source organism: Populus ilicifolia (assembly GCA_015708895.1). NCBI lineage: Eukaryota > Viridiplantae > Streptophyta > Magnoliopsida > Malpighiales > Salicaceae > Populus > Populus ilicifolia. The sequence goes on along the minus strand of SRLM01000076.1, from coordinate 86,126 downwards.
ACTCTAAAAAATGTTTAAAAGGAATCCCGAAAACACCAATAATATCTAAATTTGAAAATAATAAAACCGTATTAAAGCTGATCAAATCATTAATTGGATCCCTTTTTTTCTGGTTACATGAAAGTTTTTGATACTGTATGATATTAACTTTTACTCATCTGGACAAAATAACACATGAAATTTATATTATTTATTTTCATAAATCATACTAGTTCAGAATATTTATTAAAATAAATATTTGTATCGTTAAGTACAATTCACATCATGTATATATTTAAAAACAAGGTTTTCAAATAAAAAATCCATTCAAATAAAAAACTAGAAATTTCATAAAATTAAATTTTAAATCTGGAGTCAAATATATAGTGATTTATAAATTTTTATTTCTCAAATTATTTACAATTTTTTTCAAAAATAGATATTTATTAAATACATGTAATAAAAACCGAACTTCAAAAATATATATTAAAATGTTTTCCATCGTACTTGTACTTTAACATGTAATTATAATTATCATGCATAAGACATTCTAATGTAACATATTTATGTTTTGATAGTTTAATAGTACAAAATAAACTAACTAATTTTTTGAAATAAAATTCCTAAATAACTTTCTAATTTTTAAGCAAAACAACTCTCATCTTCTTTATGGTAAAAAATGAAAGTCCTTTATCTTCATATTTCTTCTATTTTTCAAAATAATTTAAAATTTTATCCTGGTATAAGATATAGAAAATATATTCTTAGTTTTTAGCTGGGGTAAATTATTTGCAAAAATTTGTTAGGAACCTTAACAAATCATTTTTAATTTAAAAACACTCTCAAATAATTTAAAAATTAAAAATCCAGACCAAATATAAAAATTTATTTACGAGTATTTTATTTTGTCCAGCATAGTTAAATACTTTTTTCTTGTTGAATTTTTCTTTTTTAAGATGAATCAATTGACATTAAAATTAACTTCTTTACAACCAATTAACCACTTTATCTATTATCTATTTTTCTTTGTAAAATTCCTTTTCTTTTAGAGAAATTCAAGTGCTAAAATAAGATAAAAATAAAGTTTAGAATTAAAATGTAAATATTTAAAATGATAAGAAAAAATTAAAATTTTAAAAATCAAATCAAAGCTTGTAGAGCCTCGTGATTGGTAAACATGAAAATCGATCTATTTTTTTTTTAATCTTAGTCCTTTAAAAATAAAAAAATTCTAGAAATTAAATTGAAGTTTTCAGTGACTTTCAAAGCATGAAAATTGATGTTTTTGTTTTAATTGTAATCCCTCTTATTTTAATTTTTTAAAACTATAACTGGAAATTTTACTTTATAATATCAATATTTAAATTTATATTGAAGTATTTTATGACACATCAAATACCAAATATTATAGAGTGGGGAAATCCAAACAAAATCCAAAATATAAAATGATGAGAGCATAACTTCGAACTGTCAAGTCGAGAGAAATAAAGCTAATTGATTGGAGTGCAAGAAATAAATAATTCAGAGACGTTAAAAAAACAAAGGGGCCATAAACGACAACGTGAATAGTGTATGCTAGCAGGCTAGTAATTGTGTGTATATTAATCTCTGGGACCACAGATCCCTCCAGGACAGGGACTTTTGGTCCGTGAGAAGATGCCACTTGGTGAGCCAGGACGATATTAGAGCCCACCATGACCTTGACAACAAATAATTTTGATGGCAGGCACGAGGCAGATACACAGGCTCATGTGAGTCTTGTCAGTTTAATGTTCTTGTCTCGTCTCCATGTTTCTCAGGAGCCAGCCGGCACCATGAAATTAAGGGAAAGCAAGCCCTGAAATGAGGGAATTAATGTGCCTATTACGAGCACTAATGTCTGAAATTCTCTAGTTCTACACTTCTCAGGCTTTATTATAATGGAGGGCAGGCACCGGCGGGCTCCTTTTTGTATAATTGGTTCCCAATGAAGGTGGTGGCACTAGGAATCCACGACAATGGAGTTGTTAAAAAGTTGCTACGACGCCACTGCTTTAGGAATACTATATATGATGTTCTCCCTCCTGCTCTACAATTGAATCTGAGTGCAATCTATTTACTTTTATTATTTTATTTAAATTCAATTACATAACTAACAGTAATTATTGGTGGCTAGATTGTGGTATGTGGTATGGTTTTATTTACAAATGTATTAAAATATTTTTTATATTAAAAATTTATTTTTAACATCAATATATTTAAATAATCTAAAATTATAATTTTTTAAATTTTTTTAAAAAAATTTGAAGCAATATGGCTCTTAGTAGTTTGTATTTTTATTTATTAAAAGATTTAGTATTAAGAAGTTTGATTTCTTGAAGATTTGAATAATGGAGGAGAGCTTGAGGTGTTAGTTGTAGAGACTTGATTTTTGTCAATATAGATTTTTTTGTGAAATTAAGCAAGTGACAGAGTTGTTGTAGTAAATAAACATTAATTTTTAAGAATAATATTATTTGTTTTTAGTTTGTATATGATAAATGTTGATAATATTTTGTGAGATAGTCAAAATTGTACACTTACTACTTATTTTGTTTAGAGAATATTTATAATCTTCATGCCTTTTTTTTTCCATTCAAGGGATCAAAAGTCTTTTTTTCTTTATATATATCTAGCAAGGAGGGAGTCCATTACACCAATATTAATATCGATATAAGTGTCTTTTTACATAATATTAATATCAATGAGAATATCATGTCTTTTTAGAAGATGAACCCATATCAACTAATATATAGAACATTAATGCTAATGACATTAATCTTCATAATCAATGTTAATATTGATTGATATATAGCCAACTTTTAGATAACTTTTCGCACTAGTATATAGTGAATGATGATCCTAGATCCCTATATAGCATGTTTGGATCTGAAGTGATCATAAACCTAAAGATATCGAGTACAATGTCCTTTTAGGCTTAAAGGCATTTAAATTTATTGTGTTGTTGCAAGAAACTCAAATCTAACATCTTGTTAGATCCATATATGCTTGGGTCTAGCATGTATCCGAGTTCAAGAGAATCGATTTTGATATTTTATCACATCCATATGTGCTTATATTTGGCATGTAGGCGAGTCTACAGGAGTTAGACTTTGCATCTCGCTAAACCAACATGCCCTTGGGCTCGGTGCGTGACTAAAGTTAAAGAAACTGGGTCTAATATCCTAACATGCTTGTATGCATTTGGGCTTAATAAATGACTGAGTCCAAGGAAGTTGAGTATGACATCTTGACATACTTATACATGCTTGAGCCTAGCATATGGCTGACCTTATTTTGTGGAAGTTGGGTTTGACACCTCGCGTAAATCCACATGTGTTTAAGCTTAGCACATGGATAGAGTGAAGAAAGTTGGGTTTAACGCCTCGTTAGACCCACATATATTTAGACTTAGCACGTTGTTGAGCCTAATGGAGTTGAGTTTAACATCTCATCAAACCAACATGCATCTAGACCTAACATATGGGTGAGCCTAAAGAAATGAGGTTTGACATCTTATTAAATTCATGTATATTTGAGCCTAACACATTACTGGAGCTAAAAAAAGTTGGATTTGACATCTTGTCAGATTCATATGTATTCAAGCTTAACGCCTACCAACTAAAATTTTTATAATCAAGTTAAAGAATAAAGATTACCTCTGATAACAAGAGATGACAATCAAATTAAATTTTAATGTAAATTATCTTGCTGTAAAATCATCAATTAAAATTTGAAAATTCTAATATTAGTTTATGGGTTAGAAGTTACACCTTATTCATTATAAAAAAATTGTTTTTGGTTATTTTCAACAAAAATATTTTTAATTTTAAGCTGTTTTTATCATATGTTATTTTTTAAAATAACTTTTGAATTTTAACTCAGAATTAAAAATTATAATTCAAAATTTAAGTATTATTTAAAATGGTATAAGTTTTTCACTATGTAGGTATGTACTATTTATCCTCTCACACGTTATTGTGAATGGATTGTACAAATATTTTTATTTTGATCCTTAAACTATTTTTTGGTGATTTATTCTTAATTGAAGATCAATTGATTTTAATGTTTTATTAAATAGTAAAACTGAAATAAGAGGGATCAAAATGAAAAGGATGCCAAACATGAATATCATGCCATAAGTTTTGAAAAAAAATATTTTGGTCCTCAAACTTAAAAAATAACATAAATTACACAATTTCAGCTCCTCGATATCTTTCAAATTTAATTTTTATGCAAAAGTTTATTTTTTTTATTTTTTTATTTTATGTAATTAATTTAATTTATGTCTCTATTATATCATCGTTTGTTGGAATAAAAATTATCATAATAAATAAATTTAGTAAATATAACCGGATAAGTATTTTATCTTTTAAAATTAAATATCTTAATATACATATCTTGATTTTTAAAGTTTTATTTTTAGATTTTATTAATTATTATTTATTTATACAGATTATTCTTAATTTATTTTATTACTGTATTCATAAACGTTTTAATTTGAAATTAAGTTTATCAAATTATAAAAATATATTAAAAAAATTTATATAAAAAATAAAAATACCTAACTCGCAGCTGATAGCCGGTAATCTTAACATCAGCAGTTGAAGACTGCCATGAAGTAGTAATTGAAGACTGCCATGAAGTTTTGTCTGCAACGCCTTTTAAATTTCTTTTGTTTTCTATGAAATCATATTTAAACAGAAGCATACAAGAGCCGTCCAAGTAACTAAAAGTCTGTGGTAATCATTGGTGGTGTTGTTAAGAATTTAAAATTAAGAGATTTATTTTTGTTATGATTTCAAGTTTAAATTTTTATTTATATAATAATGACTAGAAAATTATATAATCATTAATTTTAAAATTTATAGAACTAGTTATGCGTGAAAATTAACTCGTCTCTAAACGTACCAAGCTAACTGGCTTTTGAATTCTTTGCCTTTTTTTTATATAAAAAAAGAGATTCATTATTTTTTAATCTTCGCCAGTGGGCATGCACGCGTGGACACTTTTTGGAACTTGCAGGGCAATCCCTGATCTTCCAAACAACAAGTTGCCCTGAAATTGGGTGACCAACAGTATTTTATAATCATATCCCTGATCAACTGGTCGTTCATCGCTTAACACTTGATTGGTTTCCCATCACGCGAAACAACTTTCTTTCTTAGATGTTCTAATTAATGGAATTTTAATATTGGAAGGAGGATCTTCATTCCAATCAGATGATGTTAATCAACAATAAATCCAATTATCTTGTGGGAGTAATGGATTATTTAATATAAGTATTTGAAAAAATGGATAAGCGCTAGAATTCAAGGTGCCCCCTTTTTTTTTTCGAAATATCCCATGTAAAATCATTATTTTCTTGAAAAATATTCTTAAAAAAATAGATTTTTTCACTATGGATAATGCTAAGGATATTTTTAAATAATAATCAATTTCAAATTAATAATTATAAAAAGATAATATTATTATATAGAAACAACTAATAGTTGTACCGTGTGTTTGTTACATGTCAAATTACTTTCTCAGTGCAATGCAACAAAATTACATTGAGATCGTTAACACAAATTAGCTATTAAATTCATGATTAGATAACATGAGTATGATTACAATACACAAATTTAGCTAACACATTTTAGATTGAATCAGTAAAGAAAAACATGGACAGGATTGAAGAAAAAAAAGGGTTTGCTCTATGGTAAATCAGGACTTGTTAAAAAATTATATAATTTCAGGGACTAAATCAAAGAAAAAGGATGTCAAGAGTTTGATATGTGCAACACTTTAATACTTGAGAGGTGTTATTGTATTAAAGTGGCATGCACCGGCTCTTCAAACTTTTTTTTTTAAAAAAAAACTTTTCTTAGTGATATTTGAATTGTAGTAAAATAAACATTCTATGTGATGCAACATATTTACTTTTGGTGTGTTTTTGTTGATCAATTTTTTTTCCTTTTTTCCTTTCTCATTTCTTGATTTTCACACCTGCTATGGGAAAGAGTTTTATTTTTAACCTAACTTCAATTTCAATCCCTCTACTTCCCATTATTTGTTTAATAAAAAATCCTAACCATTTTTTCAAATTGAGCATCAACCAGGATGTTTCTTCAACACCGCGAGAACTTATAATAAGCTAATTTAATTAAATTATAAAATCAATTCTCAATTAAAATTGTGAAAGGACTGAACTAGAAAACAAAAAAACTATGATTATAAGAAAATAGAAAGAAAGGCCAAACAATAAGTGCACAGAAATTAGAGCAGTAGTACACAATGGTCAATTAGTTCTATCTCTTATAATGATGATGGTGTTGTAGATATTGATAAGAGTAATTGAGGATTGGAATTAGTTTTTTCAGTTGAATCAGATTCTTACTTGATTTGGTCGAAGTGGGACTGAACAGGAGTTTCCGCATGGACTGTTTTCATGAAGTCAAGTGATGCCATCAACCATCTCGCAGCATCCTCGATATTTTTCATAATTCCTTATATTTCTGTGACTCCGGAGATGATTATTATAAAACAAACTGGCAGCGCACGGATGGCTCGTCGGATTTGAGTTTTGACGTCATTAATTGTGTCCATATATTTTATAAAAGGGAAGAGGAGAAACTTAAGAGAAATGATTTATTTATTCCGCAATAAAGGACCCATAAGTTGCTGGGCATATTCGCTAAAGAACATGATTACTTTTTAGGCATAATTTATCTCGGTCCACCGCACCGGCCATACAAGGGCAGGGCAGATTCGGTAACGTGGATTTATCAATTTGTAGTTTGCTCTGTGGAATGGGATTCATTCATGAAGACGAACGATTCAAGTTCGTTTGTTTCATAAATTAACACCTTCCCATGTTTTAATGTTTTTGTTTTCTTCGATAAAGACTGGAAGGGGAAAAGGGGGTTTAAAATCTAGGAGCGGTTTATTGTTGTATTCAAATCAGACTTTCTTTTATTTAAAATTAAAAGAAATTATTTTAATATATATATTTTTTTAAAAAATCACCATCACCCGATAAATACTTCAGTAACAGGGTCGAGTGAAGTTCAAAGACAAGGAGGGTGATTAACTAACTGACTAAGTAATTAATTAAAATCAAAGGTGTCGTGTATCTAGGAAGAGTGGAAACTATGGTAAGTCGGGGAAAGAACAGGCAATGGTCAAAACACGCGTAAATCAAAATTTGGTCCCTGGAGCTTGACGCCCACACGCTCTTGCGATACGTTGGTAACAAAATCCAATAAGAGGGAGACAAACAGCCGCTACCCAGGTTGGCCCCAACCTCCCCCCACCTAATGGAAGCCACTTCTCACCTTTTTGTTTCCCTGCCTCCACCACGCGCACCCCCTTTTATTTGGTGATGTGGATTTATCCACTCTTTTCTTCTACTTTATTTTTTTCGCCTTTCCAAGTCTCTCTCTTGCTGCGCTTGTATTTTCTTTCCGACCATGGCATGAGAGCATTAAGGCGAGCAGAAAAAAAGCCTGGAAGGGGGTGTGCGCTTTCTCTTTCTTCTTCTTCTTCTTATGTATATATATAATTTAGAAAGTTAGTTTTAAAATATACTTTTAACTATAAAAAATTAAAAAAAGATTGGACTGTCACACATATTAAAGTCGATGTCTCCTATATGTTGGTGATCCCTATTTAAATCTAATGAATTAGACAAAAGTGCCCAACCTTGTCTTATAATATTAATGCCTATCTCGCTCCCCACGTCCCCTCCTCTCTTTCTCTCTTTATCTCTCTATGTTGCAGTATATAAAAGGTAGCACCTCGGCCCTTATGGATCATACCTCCAAAATTCAAAGTCCAAACTAAAATTCTTGATTTTCACCTTTGACAATTTCCTCCCACCCTCCCTTCCTTAATTATAAGCAAGAATGGTAGTTCCTTCTCCAACACCAATACGAACCAAAAAAACGAAGGCTTTAAGACTTCCTACTGTTGATCTTTCTCTTGACAACTCGAGCGTGTCACAGTTGATCGTCAGAGCATGCGAAGAATATGGATTCTTCAAAGTTATAAACCATGGGGTCAGTAAGGAGGTCGTAGGAAGACTGGAGGAGGAAGCAGCTCGTTTTTTCGGAAAACCAGCCACGGAGAAGCAACAGGCTGGACCTGCTAGTCCCTTTGGATATGGTTGCAAGAACATTGGCTGCCATGGTGACACGGGCGAGCTCGAGTATCTTCTCCTCCACACCAATCCTCTCTCCGTCTTTGAACGATCTAAAACCATCTCGGACGACCCTTCAGGATTCAGGTAATTAAACATGCTCTGTATGTCCTGTCTATTCGAGTGATTGATTGATCATGCTGTTTTTGGTATCTTCTGCACAAGTATGTTGTTTTATGTGGATCACAAACACTGATCATCATCGATGACACGAATATAGACAAACGCAACGACAAAAATAATCATACACACAATGGATTAAAGGGGAGAGGAAGATGTTTTCTGTGTCAACAATGTGGTACAGGCTCGCGGGGTTTATGCTCAGTTTGTGGCGTGCTCGGTTCATTTTCAACGGGTTTTTTTTATTGTATAATTTAATATTATTATATTATAACGGTTGCACATTTCTTAAAAAACTTTGGTCTTTGAATGGAACTTAGGTGGGCAAGGGAATTTATTATGAAATTGAAATGGTGGAAAGTTGTTTAGTGTAAATGCTAGGTATCCTAGAAAAAGGACATCTTTCCTTCATCAAAAGAGAAAGAATTACTAATTAAATGCAACTTACAATTCATTTTTCTTTTCCACTCTATTTATAATATATCCAATAATCCCGTTTACCTTGTTATCTGTAATAAGTTTCGTCAACTATATATATATAGAGGTACAGATCTGTACCTCTAAAAATCCTTTGGATAACTGTTCTATTGTTCATCCCTTGATCACTCTCTGTCTATAGTACTAGTACTCTTCTTTTGGACTCTGCCCACTCTAGTTGCTCTAGATTAATGAATATTTTAATTCTGAAAAACAGAAAACCACGAAAACAACCCGATGCCTTCCCAAGCTGACGGTTCCACCTTGTGATTGAAGGTAAACCTTGCCTTACTTTGCTTTTTGTACAGACAACAGCTATTAGCCACATGGCATGCTTCTTTTATATACAGGTATAATAAACGTGGGGCCTAAAAACGGTCCCAGCATGCCCTACCTGGAAGTTTAAAATGTTCACCATGCATCTCCTTTTATCCCTAGATAAGGTGTTTTTTTTTTGCATTATTTCATGCACCCGCGAGTTTAAATCATAAAAATATATAACCATAATATTCACATTTTATTTATGTTTGATTTTCTTTTACCAATAATAATAATAACAATAAAAAAAACTAGCAATAATGAAGCCCCACTTTTCTGTCAGTCGAGCACTACCCCATAACCATATCATTGCTCCCATGAACAAAACAATTATAATTAGATGATAAAGTCATAGAGAAATCAATTACTTCACAATCAAATCAAGAAGGAAATAAAAAACTTCACTATCAAATCAAGAAAGAAAGATATGGTGATCGGCTCATAGTACATACTAAATTGGGTAATAAGTAAAATTTACGTTCTTTGCCATACAAAGCAAAGAAGATCTTAAATGGAGATATTAGATTATTCATGTGAGTTCTTGCTATTGGCTACCATGATTTGAAGCCGCACCCAGAAAACTTTATTCATAGAGAAGCTTTTTCTCTCTAAAAACCTTCAAGCTCTACACCTCTGCAACTTCAATTCTATATTTGTCAATTATCGATTTTTATGTTACTAAGTCTCTTCTTTCTTTCATGTTTTTTGGGTATAAAGTTAGTGTGCCTTTCCTTTCCTTTCTTCCCTTTTCCTCTCTAATGCTCAGTGGCGCAACCATTTCTGCAGTTGTGCGGTGAGTGATTACATACGAGCAGTTAGGCAGCTTGCATGTGAGATTCTTGATCTAGCGGCTGAGGGCTTGTGGGTCCCGGATAAACATGTATTCAGTAGGCTCATCAGAGACGTCCATAGCGATTCAGTTCTTAGACTTAATCACTATCCTGCAGTCGAAGAGGTCACAGATTGGGACCCATCAACTATTAGAATTGGTTTTGGTGAGCACTCCGACCCTCAGATCTTGACCATCTTGCGATCCAACGATGTTGCGGGCCTCCAAATTTGCTTGCATGATGGTTTGTGGGTACCCGTCCCTCCTGACCCCACAGGATTCTACGTGATTGTGGGTGATACCTTTCAGGTTTGTAATGATCACCCATGTAGGTTATCATTTTCCCCCATTATTAAAGAAAAAAAACAAATACTACCAAATTTTCTCAATAATAATGCCTTTTTTTTTAACGGTGTCAATTCTTAGGTTTTAACGAATGGGAAATTTGAAAGCGTGAGGCATAGGGTACTGGCAAACTCGAGCCAGCCAAGAATGTCAATGATGTATTTTGGGGCACCACCCCCTACTGCATGGATCTCTCCTCTCTCACACATGGTTTCACAGCAAAATCCAAGCCTTTATAAACCCTTCACTTGGTGTGAATTCAAGAAAGCGGCCTACTCTCTACGTTTGAGAGCTACGCGTCTTGACCTCTTCAAGATTCACGCCACTGAAAAATCTGCTTAATTGTGTTCGGCCTTCAATATATATATATATATATATATATATATATTATTTAAGGTCCCAGTCTCTGTACTTCTTGGACAGGATAGAAAGAATTAGGGACAGAAAAAGGAAAGGAAAAAGAAAACTGTTGCAGATGTAAATAGGTCATAAAGTTAAAGTTGAAGGATTATTCTATTGGATCGGCTTCCTTCTCTCCTTTCTTTCTAGCACTCTGGTTCTAATATTTGTTTTTGTTGTAGCATCTCGTCAATGTAGGGAAAATAGCCTATGTGTTTTTTTTTTTTTAATTATAGTAATGGTAATGGTTTAAAGTATTTTTTATTTAAAAATATATTAATATATTTTTTTTATTTATTTAAAAAATATTTTTAACACTAATATATTTTAAAAACATGATGCAAATCACATTTCTAAACATTTCAAGTTGGATTCATGTCAGTTTATTAAAAAAATATATGGCTGTTTATTTTGTATGCTTTTTGTGCATAACCCTGTACATCACATTTATAATCGTGTTAGATTTTCAATACTAGAAAATTATGTTTTTTAAAGGTATCAATCATCAAATATTTTAATTTATTAAGCATCAAGTATAAACTATTAATTATTCGATTAGATTATTAAAATTAAAAAATTAATTTATTCAATATATAAATGTTGTTTTTAAATTACTTGGATTTTTAAAGATATGATGAGAAGCTTTTGCTGGAAAGAAATGAGAAAAACAAAACCTAGTTATGAATTATATAGATCAAAGAGAAATATTTTTTTTTATTCATTGAGAGAACTCAAAGAACTTTGGATTATATATCGATCCAAAGTGTAATGTTTTCGTAATTCATTGAGAGAATTCAAAGCACTGTGGATTATATAACGAGGATAGTCCTCTTTCAGTACATAATAATATAATAAATATTAGTTATTAGGATTTAACCTGTTTATTTTATTATAAAATTGCAATCCCTAAATAAGCTTGGTTCTATTTTTCAAAGGATAATATAGAAACATGACTTGTTGTTCTCGTTTAGCAAACTTGTGACCTGCTGAAGTGTCTCAATTCTTCTGATTGCAATACCGAGCAAGCTTCAAATTGGACGTAATATGCGTTATCTTATATATTGAGGTAATTTAATTCTTCACTCGCCATGATGCCTGCCTGGTCTAATGTTGCGGCTTAGAAGGGAAGCACTGGTGAAAAATAATATTTTGGCCAACTTGATGCAGATATTTTTATCTGTGTTTTTTCAAAATTTATTTTTATTTTAAATTATTTTTTTGTATTTTTATATGATGTGCTAATATCAACAATAATTTTTTTAAAATAAAAAATATTAATTTAATATATTTTTAAATTAAAAATATTTTAAAAAATAATTGCTAACACATTCTAAAATAGCCTAAAAAGAACTGCATGCGCACATTCTAAATTTGTGTGACGCAGCACAAATTTAGAGAACATGTATCGACATCAACTTATATAAGTGAATGAAAGTTTTCTTACTAGATAGGATGTGATTAGGGTGGGCATGCCCGGCTTTCAATCTCACCAACCATGACAGAAAGAATTCACGGTAGTTCGATCAACCAGACTGTGCCTTGTTGAGATAGGCTCTACGAATAACGTTTGGTACGAAATAGATAGTGACTTCTAGGGAGATTTCTTTAATTTGCATCCCTTGTTAATTTCTCAATTTCCCATAAAAGGACTGATCATGATTATCCATCTATACAGCCAAATAAGTAAACCTCACTTGATGATGAAATTTTCTTACCACATGGTAAGATCATACATATCAATCGACAAATTAGTCACTAGATGACGACGACGACGCTTCTGGTTTTTCCAAATTTTAGTTTTTAGGTACGGGATTAATTACAGATGCCAATCAGAAATCAGAGACAACCTGTTCTATCTAGCGAAGTTCCTGTTTGGGTCAAATTAAATGAGTGATGGACACTGCTTGTTAAAACAAGTTGACTGGGTTATCACACCAATATCGGCATCGATGTTGATGTTGATGTTGACATCTTTTATTCGACAAGCAGATTAAAGTTGATGAAACACGTTATGGTTCTCTCCTTCTGCTGGATTTAAGTGGTCTTGAGGTTGCCCAACTCTCCCTTTGACTCGTTTAGAGGCGTTAGATGGCCGACACCCTCACAAAACCTACATGGCTCGAATTGCATAGATAGATCGATTTCGTGTCTCCAATATTTTTTCTGCGGAAAAATGCGTTCAAGCTTGCATGAAGAAGCTGTGCAATTAACTATAATTGATTAATTAATCCCACAGAAATCTTTAATTCTACATAAATCTACTTAATCTTTATGCATGCGAGTACGTAAAGACACCTACAGCATTCTTGTTGTGAAGTTAATCATGGTTCAAAAAGGTAGTTGAACTGATGTTTATAATAAGTTATAAAGAGAGGATATCTAGTGGTGATAATCTAGCTAGAGAGCAGCTTCGTGCCGTGTTTCTGCCCCTGTCCCAGGCTGTTAGGGCAATCATGGCTTCATTAGCGTTGTTGCTGAAAGCTCTAGTGAGATGCCACTACCAGGACGATCTTTTTCCAGAGGAAATGAAAGAATCAAACGGCAAGACCGGCCACAGCAGAACAGAACATGGGACTGAAACCAGGTTTGCCACTGGTCAGCATAACTGTGAGAGTGAAGCCGATAAGAGCGTCCACAGCTGGGAGATCTCTGGATCTTGCATTTGGACTTGACTTGGAGCCTTGATAAGTTGTCCTTCCCTAGATTCTAATATTTCAAATGTATAGATATGCAATTGCACATCTTGCATTATATAGTATTTCTTATATCTGATGCAATTATATTTCTGTTTGGACTTTCTTAATGGGATCCTAAATCCCCTTCAAACAACTCTATCGTTAGCACCGCATTCTTCATAATCTTATAGATTCAAGAATCACAAACACTAATATTATGAGTCCTAATTAGTAACATCAAATTTCTTTATAGAACTAGCTAGCTGCAAGTTTTCAAATAATGGAGAAGTGCATGGTGATCAAGATTCCTTCTCGATTGTCTAACAAGATAAATTTCTCGCAAAACTTTAGATTCAAGATTATATGCAAGGACGTATTTGTTAATACTTAATCTAAGTCGTTATTTTTTCTTAATTAAAAATAAATCATACTGTTTTCTAATTTCCCCTCGCTACTTATAACAACAATACAAGGTAACTTTCATTAACAGATACGAATTAAAGTGCTCAAAACACACACCAATTCAATCAAGATCTTAACTATCCACTTAAATTTATTATGTTAAAAGGAAAGGCAGAGAAATTTAATTTTTCATCTTGATTGGCCTTCGCGAAGAGCAGCAGCACCATCGAACATTACTAGCAACATTTTTAAGGACATTAGATATTGGTCCCTGGATGCATGAGTGACCTGAAGGCAGGAGAACTCAAATTTTCAGGGCTAATGAGCCAGGTATCCCCTTCGACATAGTAAGTTCCGATAAAAGGCCGAGCTTCTTCATCTGTCAAAACACGAGCCCATGCCACGCGTCCGGTCAGGTTGGCTCCAGGTCCAGTACACTGGTATTCTCCATAATACACTCTCCTGCCAAACATTATTGGAACAACAAAGTACTCTATAGTTAACATTTGATTTTCTTGATTTAAATCTTACATGCAAGTTGAATATAATAGGAGAATATACCGGAATATCATCTAATAATTTAGATCTCTAGGTTGAATATTTATTTTTTTATATAAAAAAGTAGATAATTATAAAACTATTAAATTTGTACAGATGATTGATTATATTAACTTACGAATCGCGTCGCTGGTCACCCCAGTCGTTCCAGCCTTGAGGAAGAATTATTTTGTCCATGAAAGTGTAAGAGAAAATAACTCTGGAATAATCACCCCAAGCTCTGCCTAGGTAAATCAAACCACTCCCAGTTATTGTAGAATCCTTGAAGGAAAACCCACTTGCCATTGACGAATTGCCACGCTTTTGAGCAGTCAGGGATGCCACTTTCTTGGCAATGGAATTCAAATGGCAATTCTGCACATAATATTTTACGTGCTTAATTTGCTGTTAGGAGGGCACAAATCAGAACTACTAGCTTAGCAGACAAAAATCAAAGCCAGCATTCACTTCAGAAATGGAAATAATCAAGGGAATGCAGTCCTATAACAATCCCCAGCGTATATCTTCAGGTTTCATGGGCCTCCAGTGGACCCTAAATAATAAGTTTATTAGTTATAACCAGGCGATTATATACCCTTCGACAAATATTCTTGACACTCACGAGGCAGACCATAATAAGAAGTAACAATAGGGACGTAGACTAACCTCGTAAAAGGACCTGCCAGAGCCGAAAATAAAATCAACCGAGCCTTGAATGAAGCAATTATTGAAATAGTGAAGACCCTTGTGGTCATATAGAGTGTCTTGATTTCCATAAAAGCTACAGTTATAAAATGCCGCCTTGGTCCCTGAGATACGAAGTGCTACGGCTTGCCCTTGTTTGGTTCCAATCACACGTGGAGCTGTGTTCTGCATCAATTCACAAAGATTTCGTTTGTATTAATTATTTGCAATTCAGTTCCATAATTTTACTCTGTTGCTTCTTGTTCGGTCTTCCTATGAAACCTGGAAGTATTATAGTCCTCTGAGTGTGAGCTCATCATGATGTAAAACAGGGGATTTATGAAGGACATTGGACAATACCATCATCAAAGGATTTGCAATTTAATTTATAATTGCTCCTGGTTTTATTTGAGGCCAGTTTTGCAGTCCCGTGAATAAACACTAGTTTATGTCGGGAATTTTGGAGTTTTCGAGCAACAATGGAATCTTTGTGACCACCAACATTGTCATTTCATACGTGTGAAGCGCTAGCTAGGCTGCTGAATTGCCGAGTAGATCCAGTTTTATAGAAGGCATGGGTTGCCTTAACAAAAATAAAAATAAAAATGTACTTATACTTTATATTCTTAACATTTCATCCAACTATCGAGGGGAAAAACGAGAGAGAATATTAAGAAACAAAGTTACAATCCACACAATTATAGGAAACTTGCCAGAAAAGGCGCTTAAAACCTGGTCTTTAATCAAGCCTGTTTTGATCATGACTTTTAGTTCTTACCTCAAATTTCATGCTGATGGCAACAAAATAACTTGCATCTACAGCAACAGTTGCACTTTGATATGTTCTCAATGGCTTCCCATCTTTTCCTGAAACCGAGGCAGTGTCATTGCCAGTAATAGTTGGTGGCTCACTCGAGTCGCCTAGAAATGTAACAAAGGGCATTGTTCTAGGGATAAAAATCTTTTCCCTGGAATAATCCTCACTTCAAGTTAGTATCTTCATGAGTAGAGACACTTAATCCTGTATTAATGTGATGTATAGCTTTGACATTTAGTGGATTGAAAACGTACCTATACACACCAGGTTTGATTGCGATTATAACCCTTCTGGTGTTGTATGGTGGAATGCTATTGATAGCTTCTGTTATGGTCTTAAAATCTCCAGTCCCGTCTTGGCTTACAGTCACCATGACACTTTTCATCTCAGCTTGCCTTAGCTTGCCGTCGAGAACTAATTTGCCATGAGCGCCTGGGGTCTGAACGGTAGATTTTGCCATCAACATGGCCCTCTTTTGGTGATTATTAACATTCCATGACACCCACCTGCAGTAGTCTCTTTCTGTGTCTAATAAACTCCACGAAGATGACTTTAAACAAAAGATAGATAATAAAAGAAAGAAGAGAGTATTTAGATAAAAATGGGATTTTGACGCCATAAGATTGCTCGCAGCGCTGCATGATGTCTTGCCATGGTATGGGTATAATATGCCAATGACGAGAGGGTTTGAAATCGACATTGTCCAGCACTGTATTTACAACATTATCCCTTTTGCGCGTGCTCTCCACAGATATCCATTATGATCCGAGCTTTGAGGCTGGATATCACAAATTTTAGATATAAAATTAGCAAAGCAAAAGGAATGATGTATCACGCACCATAGAAAGATGCAGAAAACAGACAGTAGCACCGGATTGAAAAGTACAGAATTACTGTAAAAATCTTACAGCAATTTAGTTTGTACGTGTTGAAGTGCCAAAAATCTAAATAGTTTAGAAATACAATTTTTAAGTTGAATATTCAATTAATTAATTTTAACAATTTCATTTAGATGGTCAATAACTATTTAGTGCTTTGTAAGTTAAGATAGTTAGCAACTATATTTGTAAAAGATTTTTTTATGGGATACTTTTTAATATTTAAATAAATATTTTTTTATAAAAATAAAATAAAATAATATTTTAAAAAGAGATATTTTGAAAATATATATGCAGTAAAGAATAAAGATTATGAATCTTTGTTTTGAAGATTTCATAGTATATTTATAATTAATAAGTCTTGTTATTTTGTGAAGAGAAGACTTTGAAGTGTAATTTATATTAATAATATTTAAAGAGAAAAAAATCTCTTACATCTATATTAATACTTGATGGGAATATTGTGGGTATTTAGAGGACTTTTATATATCTAAAAAGTATAGAAACATTAAAAAGGATGATTATTTTTTTAGATTGCTTAAAGAAGGATGCGCATTTTTTTGGATTTGTTTAATTATCAAGTTTACATGTCTTGAATTTATCATATTTTTTAAACTCATGTTATCTTGGATTTAATAAATAACCGTTCAAGTATTTTAGATCTATTATATTTGTTAATTTTAGATCTATTATATTTGTTATACCCATATTATCTTGGGTAATTAACTACGAGGCTCGAATCAAACAGGTTTAGATCTTCTTCCGTATAAAATATTGATAACCGGGTCATAATCTGGAGTATTTAGGTTGTCATCATATGTGCATTGAAAACACATCTCTGCTTTTTGTGCATTTGTGGTCTCAAAAGTGAAAACACCATATTCCCTGAACCATTCGTGATCAATTGCATTCAAATGACTTGATTGGCCTTCAATTATGACTACATTAATTTGGGGTTCCCATGAAGATACAGATTTGATGTCAAAAGTCCTATACTCCCTTTCTCTGAGATCATTATCGCCATCAAATGGAGGCTAGCTCGATCACAATTCATGGATTTAAAAGCTAGCTAGGTTGACAGAGTATAGAACTTCTAAAACAATTAATCCATACTTCACATTTTAATGTAAGAGTACATCTGTTCATGTAGATATGCAGACGTCCTCATATTAACGTGGGAGAAAAGGAAAGAAGATGCACAAACCAGCGAGAAAGGGGCATTCTCGGAAGAGTGCTATCAATAAACCATTGAGGATAGCTTGGATGGGGTCCCCTGCTCTTAATTTGCTAAATTTACAGAATTTGGAACCTATCTCATCCCTCAATGGTGGAGCAGGAGTGGGAATGGGAAGCTAGCTGTCTTCCATTTTCCTACTGGAGTTTGGCCATTCTATCATGTAGGTGGAGTACCAGAGGAACCAAGTCTAGTGCTGTCCAGAGACAAGCCATTTTGTGAATATCATGCATGTGCCCAGCAGGCCAGTGCTGATCAAAACTTACCACATTGGTGATTGTGCAGATAAGCCACCTTGTTGGCTTCCTGAGTTCCATTGCCTCCATCGCTTGAAAGCCAAGGCCTGAAGTACTACTCAAACCAAAGCTAATGATATGGAGCATTACAGAAAGTCACCACTTGCATATGTATATACATGATCGAGTATGGCTGTCCAGTTATTCAGTGTAATTACGAATCCCTTCTTAAAACTGTTCTATGGCAAGAATAGGTCAGTAGAGTCCTTTTGTGATCTTCATTCATGAATAACAGTCAGCTAAACATTCCTTATAACCATATCCCCGGGAAAATCCAAGAGGAAAGAAAATGAACGAAAGACAAGAAACTTTTGGTTTTGTTTCAAATTGTAAGAGATAATCACACCATCAAAACAATGTGAGCAAATGTTCATGTACAATTTAATGTTGAAAACTGCACAGGTCCATCATTGTTCATTTTTCCCAAGGAGTGTAATTTCTTGAAAATGGGACACGAGCCAATCTTTGCCCCCCCCTCACTTTTGTTTCTTCAATCTCACATCTCTCATGCGTACTTAATTGCTTATGAATAACTGTAAGAAGTAAGTTGGATTTTAGCAACAGGATCACTTGGAGCCAATTCCTACTTAGTTTTAAATTTATTTCTACCAGAAAATATATTAATAATATTTAAATATTTTTTATATTAAAAAAATTAATATAATCGGCAGCATAATACAAGAAATAATTTAGTAGTTTCTAAAACTACAAGAATTAATTAATTAGTTATATTAAATTTCCAGTACTAAGTTATAGTATAATTCCAAAAATTTAAAACTCGGTGATGCAAACCAGTCATGTGAAAAATTATACAAAAAACAATATATATAAAAATAAAAGATATGCCAAGAATTTCACTTCATTTTCACTATCAACATATTGAAAAAAATTGATGAAATATTTTATCGGTGTTTAGTTAAAATTCTATCAATATTAATATTATCGATAGAAAATTATTGTTGAATAATATCTCATTGGATTTTTTTTGATCCATGAATATTTTTATTAGCAATTGTTAATACTGGCACAATCATCAACAAAATTTTCATGTCAAAAAAATTTAGATTTCATTGTTTATTTTTTATCAGCACTAGTAAGAGATTTCAAAAAATTGCAAACCATCACTAATTCCATCACCATTTATTTATTTTTCTTTGACAACATATCCCTTTGACAATTTTTTTTTCAAGAAGCCCTAAATATTCCATAAGTTTTATCAAAAGTTTCAAAATAGTTATGAACATTCCAGTGGAATTTTCAACAAAAATAATGATGAAATTGCGATTCCATCAATATTTATAATCCTCAAACCAAGAATTGATAATTGAAAAAAAACCATAACAAAAGGCATCTGTACAAGTCCACAATTACTCACAACTACAACAAAAACACACCTTAAAAATTTAAGATAATGAACATAAATTAGAAAAATATACAAGAAAATTATCCAAGAAATATAAACATGATGCAATATAAAACAATTAACAAATATTGAAAAAGAAGTCCTGCTACTGCCTTCAAATATATATATGTGATTATTCAAAGTCCAGGGCCACTATAGGCAATTTGGCATGTATCCTCTTTCATTTTCACCAAAACTTAATTGAGTGAATTATATTATAACTTAATCTATATATAGTTTAACAAAATTAGTTAGTGGACCATCGTAATTTGAAAAATAATTTTATTGTTTCTTAACCATCTTGGCCACTAAATGCCTAATGGATTTATTATTTTTTCAATAATATTTAATTGTCTTTTCAGTCATATACATCTTGAGTTTGTTGATAGAAAATAAATAAATAAATGCAAAACCCGTTAACTTGAAAAACATTAATTCATTGTAAAAAGTTTGATTATCCTAACATTACGGTCAACTTAATGGTTTTTTGTGTAGCTACTTCTTTAAATATTTTTAAGGTCACAAATCCCTTCATAAAGCTGCATTTAAGTCGTGCCTCTCTGGGGCCGCGTTTACACTCGGTGTGGTCACGCAAACGTAAGCAATGACTGCATCTTATCTCTTATAAAATTGAAGCTGCCTCAAGTTTTTCTACCACCCACTAAACCGTTTACTTGGAGTTTACTAAGCAATTTGTCACTGCGTCTAGAAAATTGGAATTTTTTCTCCTTCATGCGTCGAGTACTGTACTTTCGTGATTCAGAAGGCTCCACCGAGTCAGAGGCGAGAGGCTTTTGGCTGCTATTATTTCTTTCTAACGCACTGTTTAGAATAATTATGCAGCCCACTCAGATGATTTGGTGCGTGCACCGAATTTCTGCAACATGGAAAATTTACCAGAATCGCTTGTCAAACCATCAGATGTCCTTCACCAAACCTCTCCATTGTTCGTGTTCTTCTTTTTCAGCCTCCCCTTTTCGACATTACAAAATATCTTAACCTGTCACCTGTGATATACGCTCACCGTTATTTCTCCGAAGACCAGGACAAATCTCCACCTCAGAGGCGGAGACCTAAACGACCAAGAGCTGTCTGGGGTTGCGTGTCAACTCATGTTTTATGATTTTTACGTGTTTTTTTGGTAAACACATATGAGTAAAATCATTACGATACACATGATTCTTATCACATAGCATTCTTGAATAAAAACAAACGCCTCCTTTGGTTACAAAAATTTGCTTAGGCTTTTATCATGGTAGTATACATAATTAATGAGTTTTTTGGGATATCGACGGTATGGAACAATTTTTCAGCATAATTAAGAGAGCAAAAATTGTTAAATGAAGCTAATGACAATAAAAGGCTGCCAAATGCATGTTTTTCTTTGATAAAGGAGGTTTTTACGAGAAGGGTGTGTAGTTGTATTGGTTCTTTGCGTTTTTTTTTCTTTTTTTTTGGAGAAGAGAAATGGCATGGTCAGGTTTGCTTAATTGTTGTTGTTGCTCTTGATGAGTGATGTGGTTTTGTTGGTATTGGTAAGAGTTAAAAGAAGTGGAAGAAGATATGCTCATGTCTGGCAATTTTGGTTTTTGAAAGAAAGGAAAGGGATGAATATTTTTGAAAAATATTTTTAATATTGTTAATTATAATTGAATTCATTAAACAAATTAGAGGGTTTTTTTTGGTTCAACTAGTTTTTTTATTATGATATGAGAGTTTTATTAACTAAATAATTACGAGTTCAAATCTTACTATCTTTATTTTATTCTAATTAAAATTAATAAATAATATAAGGTAATGCAAGTCTATACTAGTCTTAAAATCAAAAAGCTTTTATATGAGTACTTGTGTTAGAGAATAATATAAAATAAAATAATAAGATTTCATTTAACAACTTAAACTTTTAAGTATAACTATTTTTTTTGTAAATAACAGTGATAAATCTCGTGTCAATCTTAAATTTGCATGAAAAAATTCTGTTTAATTAATCAACTTATTTTATTTTTTAGTATTCTACATTTCCTTTAGTTTTTTGAATTTTATTTTGGTTAAAAAATTTATTCTTTTAACATTTTAATCTTTAAATTTGATAAAGAAAAGAAACGAAGAAGAAAGAAAGTTAGTGAAAGATTATTTTTCCGTGATGAAACTTATCATTCTTTATATCAATGATGATGTTCATTTGATGATAATTTTTTCTTTTTTTTTTAATAATCATGCTTGAAAAAATTGATTATGTTCCATTTATTTAATCAATTTTTTTTTCATTCGGTTGATTTTCATAGCGATTTTGAGGTTAATACATGATTTATGAAAAATATATATAATGCTTTTAGGTGAATAGATGTTGAAAAATAAAGTTTTAGAAAAAAAACACATATTTAATTTTTAACAATCACAATGGTTACTGGATTCTAGATAACAACCTAAGACACGACATGCCTCCCTTTCAATAATAATAATAAATAATGCATTATCTGCTCTCAAGAAAAAAATAAATAAATAAAATAAATAACAATAATAAATAAATAATGCATTATCTGCTCTCAAGATAGTAACGAAGTTAAACAAGTGCAAGTTTGAGCTTTTTTTGTTTTTAAGGCTAAGTATGTGGGCTTGGACCATCAGTATTTAACTTTTTTTTTTATTCCTTTCCATTAATTTTTTCTATTAAATTAATTTTGTTTTTTATATAGTGATTAATTTTTTTTCCTTACTTTTTTAGTTGCATAATATTTTAAAAAAATTAGTTTAATTTTTCATATAAGCAAACTTAAAATAAAAAGAATAGTCGGTGTAAAACACTTGCATGTACATTTATTTTTTATTTTTACTATAAAAATTAGCTTTCTACTTTAATATTTAATTAATGTTAATAACTCCTTTTTATTTATCAATTCATATATTTTGTAAAATTTTGTATAAAGCATAAATAAAATATTTTTGTTTTTTAATTAAAGAATATTAAAAATTAAGTTTTATAATTTGTTTCAGTTTATTTTTTATAATGTTATTAAATTCTTAACTAATATCTTCACATTGGATTAATGCTTGATATTTTGACTATCAATTTATTATTATATAATTAAATAAAAATATATCTTTACTAAATATTTTTTTTAAATTTATTAGAGTCCACAACTAGGATCTTGAGTTTAATGGATTAATAAATTGAGAAGAATCAATCTAATATTGTATTATTTTAATATTTTAAAAATAAATTATATTTTTAAATGTTTAGATTGATTTTGAATATATTAAATTAACGGTATTATATAAAAAAAATTATAGAGAAGTTGATTTTAAAATTGAGTAATTATGTAAGAAGTTCGGTCGGAATATTTTAAATTTAACCTTTAAGTGTAAGCTTAATAGTACTATCAAAGAGTTTTTTATTATTTAAATATTGTTTTTGTTTCCCATTCCAAAACATTTTGGCCTGGTCTAGAATATAGCATGTGACATTTATCTAATAACTACCTCTTGAATAAAAGCTTCTTCGACAATCTTAAATATAACTTAACAGGAGACTGTGCAGGTACTGAGTCCTAACTTTTTTTTTTTAATTATTTATTAATTGTAAAAAAAAAAGTCCTAACTTAATTGTTAACAAAAGGGTTGGGTTTGCTATGCATGGTTACTTCAAATCACTTAATTAATTATAATGCCTTTAATTAGGGTTGTGAAGTAATAATATAATATTAATTAGGATGCGATATTTGTAATTACAAAGGGTTTCTTTACAATTTTTTTTATTAAAAATATTATTTTATCTTTTCATAATTTAACTAACTTCTTTATTAAAAATATTATCTTATCTATTAATCACTTACTCGTTACAAAGTAAATGATATTTATTTTACTTTTAAAATTAGCATTGTAAATCTCAAGTCGTGACTGTACAATAATACTAGTAACTAGTATCATTATAGGATAATTATTTAAGTTACTGAGTGGTAAAATAAGTTACTGCCAGATAATAAATATAAATATTTAATAGCTTGTAACTTGAAAACACTAGTATAATTATCCTAACTTAAATTAACTATAGCAAAGTCTATAAAAAGACAGTGAGATCAGTGATTTTAAATTGTATTTAGTATTGTGGTATTTGTTGTAGTTATGATCTGAAAAAAATTATTTTATAAAAAGTAATTTTAGTTGGGATTTGTTTACAAAAATAGTTACTTAGTTAAAACTGTAGTTAAAATTGAGATCAAAGAGAAAATAATTTAATATGTTTGGTTAATAATATATTTAAAATTAAGGTTATAAAATAATTTTAAAAAATATATATTAATATTGATAAAATATATATTTTATATAAAATAATTTTTATTATTTCATTAAACTATTTATAATTCCATTACATATAAAATTAATTTTAAAAGAACTACAATTTTATAATAATTTTTTGAACATATAATAAAATTAGATAAAATATTATTAGGTATAAAATTAATATTATAGTTAATTTACTCTATACTAGATTTTCAGGAAAAAAATTATTCATACTATAATATGAATAAATTTATTTTTTTTAATTTTTTTTAAATTATTAAAAAAATTAATAATGAGAGGAAAAAAATCATGTAATTGCACTGTTTATAACACACTGCAATTAGCGGTTTTGAAAAGTATGAATCCCCTGCTTCCTAAAAATCGAGTTTCTGCTGCAAATAAATGGTGGGACCCATGTTTTTTATTTTTTGCCAATCCTTTACCAAATGACTAATTAGTGCGCTATTTGAGAAACGCTGACATTAACGTGTAGACAAACAGGTTCTTAGGGTGTCAATCAATCACAATCAATTAATTACTAATTATTATTTTTTTATTTTATTTTTTAGTAAATTATCCTATTCACACCATCAGATTTGACAAACTTGCTAGAGATTATAGGTGTTTTATTTTCTTGGATTTCTTTAATTCACTTATTTCTTTTTTATTTTGATTTTTAGATTCGTGAGGATTAATTAATTTTTTATAAAGTTGATTTTAATTTTGTTCTTTGGGTTGTGAGTTATAAATACTAATTCGGATTGACTTAAAATATTTTATATATTTTGTTATTTTTTAATTTAATTTTTTAATATTTAATTATTTTGAGATTTAATTTTGATTTTTTTATAATAATTATTATTTTTTTAAAAAAATTGTTTCATTTACCGTTGCTGTTTTTCTATGAAAATGAATTTGTTTCATTCTTTGAAACATCACTGCAGTGCCCACGCATCAATTTTTTTTTTTACATTATAGAAAAACCTATGTAGTATTTACAAAGACTTGTAGATTTACTTCTTAATTCCTCATGAATACATCTATTAAACTGGATCGGAAAATTTTTTTTTTGTTCTGATGGACGACGATGGTGTTAAGAAAATAAAAATGACCATGACATAATTTTACAGCTGACTCTGATCGGTCTTCGCTGATGTTCACATTGAGGTATACGTATTGAAGTATTAGAGTCGTTTGCCCAATGAGTGATTGCCAATAGACTACTTAGCATCTCAGGAAAGCTTTGTTTCAAGAGTTGCGGCAGGTAGTGCTTCAGTCGGGGAAGCCTTTACCAACCGCTGAATTAATCATCATGGCTGCGGGGAGGGACCCGTCTGATGTCAATGCATCCATCATCCACGTTTACATTCTGTGTTAATTAGCTAGTCTGCCGTTCTAGAGGATTTTGACTTCAAAACACTTTACATAAAATGTGTAAATACCATGTCGATTGATGATTTCTTATTCACTTTCCTTCCTTTGATCTTAACTTGCCGACCAATCCTTCTTCTAGGTCGTGTTCCCTTGATAAACTTGTTGTTTGCATTTTTCACTTAAAATTAATTGCAGATCCATTCTTGAACTGATGTTCAGACCGTAAAACACAAGTGACTGGTTTTTTTCTCCTACTCCATCCACCACGCGGGCCAAGTTCAAACTCCAAAGGGGTCTCACCAGAAACCTCTTCCTTCAAGCATGGGTCCCGACCTCTACCAATCCGACTCTATATTATTAGACTTTGACGGTGCAGTATAGTTGTCATGACTCATGATATCAACCATTTTTTTTTTAGTGAGTATCATCTTGGTAACTATTGCTAGTTATATGAAGACACTCTTACATATTATGAACGAAATTCTTACAAGTGATTTAAGCAATAAAGAACTTATCGTTGCGATCCTAATTACCCCCTTGAGAGTGAAATAATTAATTTAAATTTGGAGGTGGAGAGAAAGGAAGGGAGCAAGTGATGGTTGCTCATCTATATATAATGGAAGCACTTTATTCATTTTGTTACGTCCGCCTATGCACACACACCATGCCATATGAAATTTACATAAATTAATATTGAGACCTTTGATCACATGTAGAATCACAAAATGTTGAATGCCTTTATGCGTCACGTAATTAAACGGATTGATTCACAAGTCCTAAGCCTCCATGTGTCAATCATGATGATCACATTAGCTGATGATGCAAGAACCAAATATTCTCTTCACTCCACAAATTCTCCATGGAGTCACCGCCACCTGTTAAACCATATCTTCCTTGCTCCATGCCTTGCATATCCAGTCTATGCTGGTCCCAATCCCATGACAGCGAATCATTTTCCGGGTATGAGCATGCCCCGTTTTGCATAGAGTGACTACAGGGTGGGTTTTGAGAATTTGTCAGGTCCGACCCGGAAGAAACCTGGGCATCCAAAGAGTCTGAGTAAGTACAGCTACCCGATATATCGGGCATGAAATTTGGGCCTATCAAATCCGACCCGGATTCGCTTGCAGCAACTGGGATGTCAATCTGGCTGGAATGGTGAGTGGGAGTGCTGGTGATGGGTTGATCCACTGGAGATTCGGATTCAGCATGGATCCTTTCAATTAGCCGGGGTATCCAAGCATAACGCATGGTGTCTCGAAATTGTTTGCTATTAACATCACATTTAAGCTGCTTTGCCTGCTTCTGGACTCTGGTTCTCCAGTAGTTTTTTATCTCGTTGTCCGTTCTGCCTGGTAACTGCTGTGCTATTTTCGACCACCTTAAATGTTTCAAGAAGAAACAGATATTAATTATTGCTGTCTGCTAGCGCTCTTCTTAGCAAAACAAATCATGCAGTAATTATATCGCAAGAAGTAGCCGAATATAAATACCTGTTGCCCCAGTGAGAATGGAGTTGAAGAATCAGGAGCTGCTCTTGAAGGGTTATATTTCCACGTCTAACATTTGGGCGCAAGTAGTTTAACCATCTTAATCTGCAGCTTTTACCTGTCCGCTTCAGCCCTGCAAATGTTTATAATCAGCACTAAAATCATACAAGAACTGATAATACACTTATGCCTGTGAAAATTGTGATGCTGGGAAAGCAAGTCCTTTCAAATATTTCTAATATTAACCTGCACAACGAGCAGCAGTATTCCAGTGACCTTCACCATGGTTGGTAATGTAATGAGCAAGCAAGGAGTCTTCTTCAACTGTCCATGGTCCTTTCCTCGTGTCCATATCCTGATCTTCAGTACTTGCTAGACCATTCTTTCTTAATCGAGCATCCATTCCTTACTAATAAAAATTAGGATTTGAGAGAGGGGGTTTGGGGTTTTGGGTAGGATGAGAGGGGGGTTGGGGGGGTTCTAGTGTGGATTAGTCTTGAAGGACAACTGATCAGGGATAGGAGAGTATTATATAAGAGTGTGGCCAAGTGGAAAAAAACCGAGGGAGAGCAAATTTAATTACCAAATGATAATCTATTTTTCAACTAGATTAGCATGTTGTGCGACGCGGAACTAGTTAATTATCATGCTCAGTTCAACTTTACTATTGTATAAATTATAAAGTTCTCTTATCTTTTTTTAGAATATCCCACGTTTGGAGTTTGACCCCTTGACTTTTCAACATTTCTAACAGATGCACACTGGCACTAGTTGGAGGGTGTCATCATATGATGAAAGCCATGGTCCAAAGATGATGATAAAACCATGGTTCAAAGATGATTTGTTTTTGTGTGTGGACAAGGTTGTCAAAATGTTTTTTTATATGACATGGAATACATGATATAAACTTAAATTGTAAAATTATAAAATTATAAGTAAAATATTTTAATTAATTATATATTAATAATTTCAATCAAGTAGTAATTAATAATATAACATAATTAAAATAAAAATAAAATAAAAAATAAAAAATCTAAATATTTTTATTTTTCTTTACTTCTTAGACAGATTTATCCACTTACTTCTATGTTTATAAGAAATGAATTCCTTTAAATTTTGATAGACTATTTAACATTAATTACTCCAGAGGTCATCCTCATCAATTTATAATTTTTTTATATATTTATCAGCTAAAATAGAATAATATATAAATTAATATATTAATAGTTTATATAAAAATTATAAAGAATAAATAAGTATTCTAATTTTACAGAAATAAAATTCACAAATAACTTGTATAGTTAAAAAAAATTATAATAATTATAGTTAAAATCAAGTGTAAATTACACAAGTTTTATAAGATATAAATTTAAAATAATAAAAATGTTAAGATATAGATCACTAAAATATATAATTTTATGTTTTTTTAAACTGATAAAATCTGTCTAATTTTATTTTTTTATTAAGTTTAATCATTTTAATTGATTTTTAGTTTTTTAATTTAATTAACTTATAAAATTATTATAAGATATTTAAAATAAACTTGTTTTTTTTTAATATGGGTGTTCGGGCCAGCTTGCGCGCACCACGACTAATTCCACGGATCTTAAAGTTAACGACCATATAACTTTCTAGTGGTTATTATATTAGCAATCAAGAATTTAAACCTGAAACTATAAAAAAAATAAATTTTTTAATTTTAAATTCTTACCACTTAACTATCGGCCAGTTACTTGCCACCCGACGATTAATAACATGGTTACGAAGCATTCGAAGATGAAGATGAGTGCTGAGTGCTACCATTTTTCAAGATGTCAAGGTCATCACCGTCCTTTGGCTTCTTCTTTTTTGTCACTTTCTTTTTTGAAGGTGTTCGGATGTGTGGCAATGTTTTGCAACATGTGACGATGATGGCAACCCATGGTTTCAACGAGGATCATACGTTTGTGTGACCGACCACCATATCAAGCTCCTCAGCCTCTGGTGCTTCAAGATAGCGTCTCCCCTATCCATTGGGCACCGCGAGGAAACCGCACTGGTCCAAAAAATTTGTTTGCTACTGAAAAAACCAAAATCAAGAAGCAGGTGGAAGAAAGGATTCCACAAAATTGAGTTTATTATAACTGACCGAGTTCTTATAGTTTTATCAAAGGTATTTAATTAATTAATTTCTATGATAATAATTAGATGATTCTTTGATTAGCTTACGTTCATCACCTTCATTCAAGTGGTTATTTGTTTTTACAGTACTTTGTTTTCTCATCAATTTTTACCACTTTCCCACTTCACGCTTCCTTCTCCTGCCTTTTTCTCTCAAGGATTAAAAAAATAAAATTAAGAACAAACACAAAATTAGCAAAGAAAACTAAGTTATAAGTGAATCTAAAAATATTCAGATTCAACACATATATACACATATTAAAATTAAAAAGGAAAAAAAAACATTGATTGACATGAAAGATTCAATGCATCCTAGACATGTGTTCACCACAAATAGTATAATTACCATTTTACTATTATAAAGAAAAATCAATTAACTACTTATTAAGAGTAAAATTGTTTTTTGCATGATGTTTATTAATTATTATCAGATTATTAAAAAATAATTTGTGTTTTTTTAACTTTTTTATTCACAACAAAATAACTAAATTACTTTTAAAAACAAAAATTATTTATATGGAGCCTAGGGTCTTTTCTTTTACATTTCGCCTTCTAAGCACAAAAAAATTATTTTTTGAATAAGTTATAAATTTTCTTTTCTTGATGATAATGAATCTTAATTAAATTTTTCTAAATATATTCCTATCAAAAAGTCCTAATTTGACATTAGCATTACCATCTAATAGTATTTAGAATTGCAAAATAATTTTTAGCAAATAATCAAAACGCTTAACTTATTAAAAATCTAGTTGAAATATTAATTTTTTTATTAATTTTTATATAAATAATCTATCTTTTATCTAACAAATTAATAAGAATATCTTCATGGAGAACCCTAACAAAAATAATTAAATTATATTCTTTTTTATCTTTAACATTTTAAAAATTATAAATTCATTTTGAATTTCACATAGAATAAAAGATTTTAGTCTATATATATTATGATATTAAAAGCATGATGTTATTAAATATATTAATCATGGTTCGTTAAAATTTTAAAAACTAATTAATTTTCTCGTAACATCCTTTAACTAAATCTTGTTAATACATTTATTAAAATTTAATTATTTTGCATGGTAATTTATGAGATTTTACAATGAATTCTCTTACAAAATAAGAAAGATAAATATTAATTGGGAAGATAAAATTATTATTAGCAAATAACCTAAATAAAATACTAGTGAAATCCTAATTAAAAAAATAATTTTATATATGAATAGAAAATATTGTCTTCTTGAAAAAGATGGAGAACTCCTCCTTGTGGACTTCAAAATTAATTTAATTATATCTTATTTTTTACCAATTAATAAAGCATTGTTTTCGAACTTTAAAAGATGTTGGATTTAATTTTTTTCTTATATATACAATTTATTTACATACAATATGAGATTAACATACCACATATAAATGTTTTATATAAAAAAACTATAAGTCATTTATGTTAATAATAAGAATCAGTAACATTTTACTAACATTATCATTATAATATATTTAACTCAATAACAAATTTTTAATTAAAATAATCAAATTCTAGATTCAGTGAGGGACACCGAAACTCTTTATACTTAGTTTTACTTTAAAACTTAAAGATAATTTTAAATCATTTAAAGTTCATGCTATGTGCATCCATGTTAAGAAATTTTATCCTAAATATTTCAATAAAAAAGAGACGTATTGTTTGAGATCTCAGATAAAGCATTATTAAATTAATGTGATTCATCATAAGAGCCGTTAGAATATGTCGATGATTAGTTGAAATAAATAAATCGCAATACTATCATTTAATTGATAAGTTAATTCGTTTTATTTTGACTTTGTCTATTTTCATTGTCACCACAAAGTAAACATTTTCAATAATAAAACATGTTGAAATTGTGTTTTGCAACAAAAAAAATAGTTTTTAGCATATTTTATGATAATTTACTCTGAACGAGAGCTTGATGAAGATATTGATTTGGATTCGATTATAGATAAATTATATTCTATAAAACATGACAGGTGTAATTTTGATAGTGTAATTTATTATTTAATTTTATATACTTTAAACTTGAATTAAAACTTTATTATTATCTTTATAAATTTATATATACAATTTAATGATTGATCTTGAAAAATAGCTTATGGATATCTTCTTGATAGCTCATGAGAGGAAAAGTTCCTAGCTCCACCTTTGTGTGTAAATCTTGGTGTTTAAAATAATATGCATGTTATTGAGTTTATAATTTAAATGGTTATTTATTTGAGCTAGGTCTTGATTGATATATTTAGTAAAAGGAAGATGAGGTATTTAAATTAGCATAAACAACGGGTTAAAATGATTTGGGTATTAATTGAAGATGTTTTTTTTTTTTTAATTAGAGGGGGCATCTTGAATTCGACTATCAATTAAGAGGGTGTACAGTAACAAAGTTTCAAGTAGATGCCTATTAATCATCTCACCTTTTTATTTATAGAAATCTTCTATCAGTTTGTTGGGTTTCCTAATGAACTTGAAAGATATGCTCCTCCAAGCAGTAACTTTCCTTCCACCTTATTTAATTTCCTCCCAAGCCAAATTTGAGATTACGATTGGGGCTGATAATAGTATCCACGGGTTAATTAACTTTAAATTAAGTGCATAATCTAATCTATCCATCCTCCCACAAGGCTATAATAATGCTCCATGGCAAGCTATGTATCCTTTGCGAGTGCATTAAAGGCTGAAGAACTTTCTGAAGTATGGTTGCACTAAAGGAATGGTTCTAGGCCTAAATTTAATTTATCTAATTACTCCCCAAGGGGGGACACGTACCAGCATAAAGGACCATCAAAGAAAAGAACAGATTCTCCCCTTTTGACACGTATCCATTGTCTCAACTTTTGTCTTCTAGAACCCCCCACAGCTACGAATTCCTTCAGCACCATGCTAGCTCATGCCTGCGCGATTTTAGAAAAATTATTGTAATTTATAATTTTTTTAAAAAATTATAAAGTTAAATTCTTAATCAGTATAATATTAAAAAAATAAAATTAATAATTTTTTTAATAAATTATAAAAAATAAAAACTAAAAAAAAACATGAAAAAAACTAAAATGTTTTTCCCTGGCTGTTAACTACTACAAGTCCAATTTGGGAAAGTCCCTTGTTAAGGGACTAGAATGTATTTATTTCTGTGTTTATAAAATATTTATATGTTTTTATAATTTTAAATTATTTTAACATATTGATATTAAAAATAAATAAGAAAATATTATTTTCATATATTTATAATTAAACTTTATAAAACAACCACGGTTACAATTTTAAACATTATCCTAATATTACATGAACAGTTATATCATGCGCTTTATTGATTCTATGAAACATAAACTTTGTATGACATTTGACTGAAATGGTGAAAAACTAAATTAAATGGAGAAAGAAAGAAGAAGAAGAAACAAAAGGGTCAAAAAGCAATATTGTCGATCGAATAGAACATTACTTACCCGATAATGGGTGCGGCAGAAAATTCCCCAAAAAGATTAAGGGAGGAATAAATCCAAAAGATCTGCTCGACTTTAGTCTTCGGTGTTGTGGCACTAGCTCCTTTTGATCCGTCAAGAGGAAGATCAACTTCTCTGCCATGAGTTTCAGACTCAAGCCATGCATTAAATGGTTTCATTTCCAAAGAGCACGTCCAGTTGAATCCCGGGAGGGAAACACCTTCAAATTAACATCCAAAGCTACTTGTACTCCTCATCCAAGGTGTTCTAGCTTTGTCCACTCAATTTGTTTCTTTCAGGATCATGTGAATTAATCTTAGCACATTTAGGTTTATTATTGATTAAAAGAAATTAATTGAACTAAAGGATATCCAGTTTTTATTAGACTATACGTGGGTCATTAATATCGAAATATTGTTGGGACATCCAGTAATTTTGACCGTGTCTTTGATCGTCTACTTAAGGACTTATATAACGTTAAATTAATATTTTTTATGTTTGAAAAACAATTTCTTACATTTTCAAATTAAATTTTTTCCGACAAGTATCTTGAAAACACTCGAAACAGAGTACCAAACCATAGTTCGAAGAAAACGAAATGCAACGAATCAAACATGCTTAAAGAGGAGGAGGACAGGGGAAAGGGTTAATTTTGACAACCACGATGCGGTATTCCTGGCAAGTTACAGTAAATGACCTAGGTAACTTTCCTTCGGACCTAAAGCATCAATTATGATCATTAAATGGACCATCGAATCGGGATTTTTCATCAAATTCCTTTAAATATTCTACCCAGAGAAAGAGGGATTTGTTCTAAAAAAAATTGTCACAGTGATTGAAAATTTTTTACATGATTTGAAGAATTTTTGGTAAAATAATATTCTTTTACCTGATCTACTAATTAAATATTTTAAAATAATTATGATGTTTCAAAATAACATTTTAAAAATATAATAACTTAGCATTTTTGTTTCAGAAATGGCACTTGTGATGAAAAATAATTCTAAGGTAACTGAGTCTGCATCATTGAGTGTATACCTTAAAAAAACAAAATAAGTTGGTTACCGTAGGCGGGACCTTTTCTCCTTACCACTAGTCTCGTATGTATTTAAATTATAGGCAGTAGTGTGGTTTTAGTTTTACACCAGAAAGAAGATTAATTTGTTGCGCAGAGAGACTGAAGTTCCATGTTTTGAAAAGACTACAAATATGTTGAGAGAAGATTAATTTGTTGCTGAAAACATGAAAAGGTTGCCATTAGAGAGAGAGAGGGAGGGAGAGAGGGAGGGAGAATGAAGTTTTGGAATTGAAAATTATCAAGTTTTCAAAGAAGGTGATTGAAGAGAGAAGCTGTGAAATTTGAAAGGCAGTCAAAATGGTCTGTTTGTCTTTAAAAATATACATGTTTTTTTAATTTTTAAATTATTTTGATTCTCTATATAAAAAATAATTTTATTTTAACAAATTGTTGAAGCTGTGGATAAGATTCGTTGTTGTTTAAAGTTAAGCAGGATTAGCTGGGAAACGTCTGACTATCTTTATTATTCTCAGCGTGCATCAGTCAAGGATTCTGTGGCATCTCAGTGTCGCACTGAGCCCAGCTAGGAGGACACATTTTTATAGCATTCTTTATTGCATTGCATCTCATTTATCGTAGCTCCCTTTTATCTGCAAGTAACTTGGCTGGATGAAGAGGCAAAAGTTTGTCAGGCCTCTTAACTAGTAAAGTCTCAACAAATTATCAAA
Organism: Populus ilicifolia; assembly: GCA_015708895.1. Classification (NCBI taxonomy): domain Eukaryota; kingdom Viridiplantae; phylum Streptophyta; class Magnoliopsida; order Malpighiales; family Salicaceae; genus Populus; species Populus ilicifolia. The sequence goes on along the minus strand of SRLM01000076.1, from coordinate 52,024 downwards.
ACCATGCTCTTGAGCTCGACTATAAAATGTCAAGATAAAGAGAAGGCGATGTCAAGAGCCCCAATGAGCAAGCCAACCCCTACAATGACCCCACGCCCCGCGCAAAAAAACAGGAGGAGAACTAGAACAGAATTTGTTGCCAAGAAATCTCCAACTACTGCGAACATATTCGTGTAAATTAAACTGACTTTGAAAGTCTTAACACCGCAATTAGTGCCTCAAAGCATTACATTTTCACAGAAGTTCTGTTTATTCAGTCCACCACTAATTCCATTATTCGCTCGCTGAATGTTACCCCACCAAAACCAAATTTGCCTTTAATTCATTTTTAAAGCTGTACAAAATTAATAGCCCGTGATCCTTTTTGTACTTTTCTTCTAAGGAACTTTTATAGTGGCTGGCATAAAGACCTCTTAGACTGACTCAGTCAAGAAGAATCATAGTGTTTAATAATATAACCCTTGCCATGCATTCAAGTGAATGAGATTTTGGGAACAATCCATTTTGGAAACTAAGATATTTAATGCTAGCTAAAAACTCCTTGGAAATCAAAGAACAATTGTCGAATCACAGAACAATTGTCATATGGTATTCATGTCTTTGTGTATTATTTTTTTTAAAAAAGGGATTCGGAAATTCCAAAATGACTGTACTTTCATACTTATCCGCAAGTGGCCATCACAGAAACAGAAAGATGTAATATATCTGGATAATTTCTGTTTAGACGACTTACACTTCACCAAGTGCAGATGGTATGGAAGATGTGAAATGAGACGCAAGAGCCTGGGATGCAAATCCTTGAATTTGCTTCTTGGCATCTGAATATGAACAGAGCACCCTTCAGTAGAAAATCTAGTTTTTGACCGAAGCTTCAAAGTGTGGCTATGCATAAGACTGCTTTAAAGAATTTTAAATGTTCACAGAGTCACCAAGAAAAGCAAACTACAGTAACATGAGGGTAAAATCATTCATGCTAATAATGTTAAGGAAATGAGGCTGTGTGGTATCAAATAATAAACCAAGAACATAGACAAAGTCCACTCCAAAAATGCAACTTCTAAACTGCAGTAAAGCAGGCAAAATACTGTTGTTTTGAGCGACATAGGATTTATTTCACCAAGTTTTTATGCAAGAAACAGCTCTTGATCTTGGTCAAAGGCAAGTAAAAATTGTATTCGTGACATGCTTATGAAAAAAGTCTAATGGTTCTGGTGATCGTAGTAACACGTGACCATTTTCCCAATAAGCAAAAATTTTAGGACAACTAGACTTGTCAGAACAGCATGGTATTTACTTTCAGTTGAAATCTGATCCCCAGCAGATGCTGCCAAAAGAAAGCATGGCGATATTGACACGATAAAACGTTCCCAATATTGACATAAAAGCTGGATAATACTGGCACGGAAAGTTTGAAATATCCAAAGCATTGCGGCACTTGGTGAATCCAGCAATGTTTGCTATGCCGAGGTTTGCACAAACAGCAACTACAAGGACACAATCAGCCTCAAACCTTTTAACTGAAAATATTCCAAGGATGACCCAAGCAGCGGCCTAGAATAATAAGAATCATGTAAAGTGCCAGACAAGAGTGAAGAGAATCTAAGAGAAATGCATATAAGGTTTCCAGCCACAGGTAATTTATCTATTTTCATGAACTTAATGCAAACAGGACCCAGTACAAACAGCAGGGCACCATTCTTGACGCTTACACGAAATTAACCAAATATATTTTTTTCATTTTTATTTCCTCTCCCAAGGTAGTCATGGGATAAACAATCAACTAAGTTTCTGTCCAAACACTAGGATGCCTCTATATATTGTGCCCTTCAAGAAATAGCACAACATTACTTCATTTCTCACCATATCAATCAACAGTTTTTTGCCGTTGATCGCCCACATCATATACAGCATGCTGAAACCATATTGCTCCTTACTATTGACAAATTCAAATTCTTTGTTCTTCACCCTCTCTTGCAGCCTTCAAGTTTTCATGTAATGCATAATATAAGCATATCTTACCACTCATCTACACCAACATCTCAACATAATAACAAGAGATCCCAACTTTTTTTTTTTTTATTTCTTGCACACCTGGTATTAGGCAAAACATCACCAAAGTTTTATACTTAAATGAGATGAATAAAATCAGAGCATAAGACAACATGTATCTCTACTCTATTTTATCGCAATTCAGATACCTAAGAATTTTGGTATGCTCCTAGGATTTTTACTAGCAACAAAAATAACTTCACCCGTCATTCTAAGAAGAACCATGAGTATTTTATGGGTTATACGCGACAGCCATCCAATTTTTATTTACTCACATTCACATTAAGGAATAATGTCCACCAAAATAGCCAAGAATCCTTCTTGTTCAGACGAGCCAATGACTGATTGCAGAAAAGAAAAGGAAAAACATGAGATGCACAGAATCAATGAACATTAAAAATAAATTGTTGTTGTAGAAACCATTTAACTTAAAAAATTATTATCATGTTTGAAGTTGAAATCTGACACTCTCACCCTGCTCATGCCACCATCTAAGCGCAACTAAAATCCAAAAATCAAGGGCAGCAAGAAAAACCATGACCATAAAATTAATGATGACAAAGCTGTCAAAAAAAATAAGGGCTGAAAGCATGTAGAAGTCTAAAATAGTAAATTACAGGGAGGTGTAGATTCTTCAAACAAAAATTACAGAGATGTACTGACCTGGAAAGAAACATGTCTTTGGATTCGCATAGGTTTCTCTCATAATCAGATCCATCATTTGCAACGGTGTAAAGAAACGTCATGATCTGAGAAATGTACACAGTAAAGATGAAAAATCCATAGGAGAAGATTTCTGATCTTTCATGCATTTGATTTTACTTTACTATACGTTCATTTCAGATTTTAGGACATTGAATCAACTTCAGCTTCAGCATTCGCTGACCTGCTGTTATTAGCCTTTTGAGTTGATTTTGTGCAGCAAGGAACAACAGGAAGAAAAGGAGAACAGAGAAAAGGCTTTCATAAATTCTGCAATAGTTTTTCTATGCTGACCGCTACAGTTGAATATACATTATGAAAAGAAAACCCTTATTTCTACAAGTATATGTGAGAATGAAAAGAAAGAAAACATGGTAATTTCATTAAATATTTTTAATCACCTTGTTGATGTGGATGTATATGTATAAAATTAGGAGAAGCTCTTCTGTCACGGATAGAATAAATAAAACAAACTATTTTATTTTAAGGAGAAGAAAACAGATCGAAGTTCGTTCGTGGTTTCTACAGTAAGATGGACTGAAATTAAAAACATTCATGCGCTTGATTTTATGTTTATCACTTTATTGTTTTTTAAAGATGATACTATTCTCATTATATTACAAAAGATATTAAAGAATTTAGAGAATTCAATGTAGCAGTGCAATTTACGTCCTCAAACATTTTTTTTTTATTTCAACCTTTTTCTACCCAATTTTATAATCAATTTGTTAAAATTTGTCAAGGATATACAAAATTCAAACAAAGAGGACCACAATATAAAACAAAAAAAATTACATGACCAAGAGTAGGGAAGGAGTCGAGTTAAGAATTTTAAATTTTAACCTACTAAATTAGATTTAATGTTAAAATATGTTTTTATATCTTGATTTAATTACATTATCAAAAAAAATTAATTAAAAATTATTATTTTTATTTAAAATAATCTTGGTTTGACCTGCAACTCGATGCGGGAAAATAACATAGTTATTTCTAATCTTCGATTTCATAGAGTAACAAAATTATTAATTTTTCAGTTTTGAAATTTTCAGGATAAAAATACTATTCATAGTCATCTCTGTTTTTAATGGAGATGGTCAACTACTTTCATATATGATAGTTGTAAGGACTAAAATCAGAAAAACAAAAGGTGAGGGGTTAAGCTGGGTTTGACCAAAGTTCAAGGGCTTTATTGACTAATTGGTCTATAATTAAAAATACAATTCAAATTGATCATTTAATATTTATTGAAGAAATCATTTAAAAACCACTATAATACTGTCCTCTTGGATTATTTTATTTTATTTTAAAAAAGATGCTGGTTAACTAGCTTTGAAATAATAGTATAAACTTTAAAGTAATACGCGTTCAAATAACAATAAAATCTTATGGCCAAGAAAATTGATTTTCATAATCCCAGACTGACCTCAAAAACCTCAATCAGCCGGGAATTATTTTGAATCTCTTCTATAAGAATCTCTTGAATGAAAAATGTCTTGTAGAGCTCTTGTGGTGTATGTGCCCTCGAATTCCCGGACGTACGTAAGCGGCTGCCATTTGCCATAACAGGCCAACAATGTGCTCGACAGCAACCACACCCGTGGCACATCTCGTGGCCTGAATCCGCCGTGGACCCCCACATAACCATTCATACTCTGGCACCAATGCTTTAGGCACACCTGTCTTTAATTTTATGGTTGAGAATCTCGCTGTTAAAAGTTGATGTTGATTTACCCAGATACATCATATAGTACACCTGATTGTTAATCGATAGATGGAACTGTTAATTATCTTGATGGCTCGACAAAGGAGAGCCTCAGAGCACAATCATAATCAAATTAGAGGCTCTAAATTGTTCAGTTACATTGACTTTGTAGCTGCCAGCCCAATTCAGAACCCTTAAAAAACACCCAATTAATAATTAGAACACAAAGAGGCAAGGAAAATTATATGAAGTGGTTATTAGTCGAGCAAGAAGGTAAGGAAAATTCAAGAAGATGATGTCAGGGCCCGAAATGAATTCAACAAGTGGCTCGAGAAGATACAGATGCAGACAACCACGAAGCCTTGTGGCATGGCGAAGGCCCGTGAGAATATGAAGCAGAAACTTGACACGGTGGATCCATTTAAGCTCCAGACACGTTCCATGCAGTATGTTTGTTTTTATTTTGTCCTTAGAGTTTCTTGTCTGTTTTGTTAATTTGTATAGGCATCACGTAATTTTGTGTAAACAGGACAAATTATAGAGAGGGGAAGGGTAGGCCTGTTAAGCCTCAGTTTCATGTCATTCTTTCATGGCATTCAAGTGGGGTGCGTTTTGTTTCTTCTTTCAAATAGTGATGGCATTTGATAGAAGACCGATTGGGTAATGAGTGGTGTTTAATTTGTGACTAATAAAGGTGTCAACACCTTCCACGTTTCCCACAATCAATTGTATATTTATTTATATATGGATGCAGATGATCATCTTTTAGCTTTATTTTCTATTGAATCACCTTGTTTCTTTCCGCAATTGTTTGGACAAAATTAGATAGGTTCTCATAATAATAATAATAATAATAATAATAATAATAATANCATCTTTTAGCTTTATTTTCTATTGAATCACCTTGTTTCTTTCCGCAATTGTTTGGACAAAATTAGATAGGTTCTCATAATAATAATAATAATAATAATAATAATAATATAAATGAATAAATAAATATCTCACCATACAAATTTTTCATGAAGATAGTTTTTTACATAATTTTTTCTATGCAAAGCATATATCATTTTATGTGCTCAAGACACTAGTCTTCACTGATATTTTTACCAATAATATTTATGACACTACTCATCACTTATATTTCTATTAATGATCTAAGTAACATAAAAATTATAGCAAGACACAATAACCAACAAACCATGCAGCTAGATAATGATGACAAATCAATTTCTTTATACATGATTCACTCTCCTTCTCTTTGAAGAAAGTCCAAGGTTTGATTGTATAAATAAACCTAGTTACCAGGCAAAACTCATATCTCATCCTTGGCTACAAAAGCTAGCCCTACAAAGTCATGCCATTCTAAGCAAGCTATAGGCTACAAAATCTTTTTTTTAATACATTTTTGTGCATATATTTCTTTTTACATGCATCACAATTCTTCTACACATTTTGACTTAAGCATTGTAGGGTCTTCTATTTCAATAAGGATCTTGTTTTACAAGAAAGCTTATGGATCTAAAATCAAGCCTAGTCACACCAACAACCTAGATACAACAATAAAAAATCTAATTTTTATATGAAATTTTTTCAATTATGTCAATAGCGATGTCTATAGGAAAACGAATATAAGCTTGTTCATTTACTTTTACCCGTTATATTTTTTTTATGGCTAAAGAAATTCCAAAATAAGAAAGAGTAATCACTCTCCCTACCATAGAAACTATAGCTCCTCTAGTTTTCTAACTCTTCCATTAAAAGAACAAAGAAAGAACAATATTGTTCTAGCAATACAAAAACAATTTCACATTCTTCCATTTCATCAATAGAAAATACAACATATAACTCTGTTGCATGCACTATGGCAAAAATGACAACTCTAATTTTATAAAGGAACATAACAAAATGACATTCAAAATATGCATAATATTCTCACTTTAAGAAGAAGTCATTCTCGCTATGAAAAGCACTCCTTCAAATATCTTAACTATAAGTGAGGCTATCTCTATCAATCATTATCCAACTAACTCATTTGCATGCTTCCCAATAAAAAAATAAATGTGATATGAGATCAATGATTGTACAATATTTTAAGAATAAATATCATTCTTACCAAGTGAAAAACTCTCCACTTTATCACATAATGCTACACATCCATCTCTCTAAAGAATGTATCGTTGTGTAGGCCAATTTGAACAAATAAGATGACCTTATAATCCCAAAAAACACATACAAAATATCATAAACATTCTAGAACTCATAACATAAAAGAGATTTCATGTGCAAAACTCTCCTTATAAATCTCCATGAATCTTTTAGGGTATGGTATTGTAACTTTAAACCCAACTCCATCATTAACCTTTATGATATTCATGTCAAGCTTATCTCTCATTTCAGCACTAACATTTTAGCTAAAATGAGCATGACTAATCTTCTTGCTATCACTCAATAGGAAGATGAAAACATCAAAGCTTATCTTTATAAATTTAATGAGGAAATGCTAAACATGAAAGATATACTCGAGCCATTTATCATTGAGACTCTAATCAATGGAATCCATAACTACTCGTTATGAAAATACTTATATACACTCCCTAACAAGGCTCTCTTTAATGTAAAAAATGAATAGAGAATCATATTCAAGTATAAGAAGTAGGTTTCATCATACAGGGATATTTTTACCAAGGCATCCTTTAAGAGGAGCACCAAAAGACTAATTCAAGATTATTTGATATTTTTTAAGCTTTTGACCCCACCTCTTACTATTACACGTATTGAGGTGTTTGTTATCATTCAAGGAGAAAATTTCATACGACATCCACTTCTAATAAAAAGTGAAACAAGTTAACCATTTAGTAGTGACCAAGTGGTAAGAACTTAGGACTAAGGGGTTTGCTCCCTCCGTGGTCTCAATTTCGAGTTTTTGATTGCTTATATGATGGCTATTAGAGGTTTACATGGTCATTAACTTCAAGACCTGTGAAATTAGTTGTGGTATGCACGGAAGCTGGCCCGAACACCTACGTTAATAAAAAAAAAAAGTGGAACAAGCATAAGAAGTACTAATAAGTTCTATCACTTTCACTGTAAACATAGTTGTGACATTAAATAATGTCATACTCTGAAAAATAAGATTGAAATATTAGTGTCTAAATGATACTTTAAATAATCTATAAAGAAGGAGATGAAACCTGAACAAGCATAAAAAAGATTCTCATGTTACACAACTTGAGATTAAATAATTCTTAAAATTGTATCTATCTTTTAAAATTTTTAAATAAAAGCAATAACTTTCTCCATGTTTTCAATGACCATAACGAGATGTCTATTACAATCTTCATTGTGAGATCTTTATATCGTATTTGAATTCTTAATGTCTTTAAATATATCTCCGTAAAAAAAATCTATAAAGTGAAATCTTCATTGAAATCCCTATAGCTCCATGAAAAAACTTCGTAGGCAAGATCTCCATATTTTCATTAACATCTTCATACAACATCTTCTTACATAATGTTTTTTTTATTATGATTACAAAATATTTTTTATTTTCTATATAATAATATTATTTATTAGAATTTAATGAAATCTTCTCTCATATGAAAAAACAAAAACTCTAATGTTAACAAAAACCACAAAAGGCAAACATTTATTTCATAGCATGACCATAAAGGTAAAATTTTCATATAAACAAAGTCCTAAAGGGAATAGTTATACAATAACTATTTTTGTCCCTCACTTTTAGTGATTAAAATTTTCCAAACATTATATCTCATCACCAATATTTCCATTAAAAGCATAACAACTATGACATTATACAGTAACCAACGATTCATCATTGCTAGCCAATACAAAGTCATGCCACCATAGACTATAAAAGTTTTGGATATATAAATATACTTAATCACCAATCAAAATCCAAGTCCTATTATTGGTCATAAAAGTTAGCAATACAAAGTTGTGTTATTATAGACTATAAAAACCAACCATACAAGGTTATGCCATTTTAAACAACACAAGGTCTTATCATTCGAAATCACTTTGGTTTATAAACTTTTTCTTTTTATATACTTTTCTTTGTAAACCATACCTCTCTTACACTTGTTGACTTAAGTATAGAAGGGTATACAGGAAAGTTCATGAACTCATGATCAAGCTTAATAACACTAACCAACCAAATATAGCTATATAGAATCCAATTTTTATAAAAAGTTTTTATTTTCTAACTTGATTAGATTTCTTTTGAATATACTTTAACGTTGTTTTGACGCAAATTTGATCTTGAATATTATATCTAATTTTTCATAGCTAAGCAAATCGTAAAAGAAAATGATACGAAGGAACTTCATATTGTAATAATTAAAATTGGAAAGCATAGAAACATGTATATTAATAAAAACTAAAGCATATAGGAAAAACATTGTAACCTTTCTCACATAACAAAATGGATTGTTATAGTATTTCTTTACATTTACTTCCCCCCCCCCTCTTTTATGTTGATTGAACACATGGTATTCTTCTTTTTTTTTTCCTTTTGTTTTTCTTGTTATGATTTTTTAAAATTATTTTTACCAATTTTATTTTTTAATACTGGAATAGTTGAGAATTTATTTTTTTAATTTATTTCTTTTTATTATGGCTTTTTATGAGGTTAGTATGGTGTGTAAATTTATCAATGTAACCCAATTTACCCTGATTTATAGATTTGATGTCTCGTTTTTTAATTAAACACAACGATTTCTTTTTATGCAAATTTTTCATGGTATGATTTTTCTTCTCATATAATTAAAAAAAATAGTTTTAGATAAAAACCATATTATTAAATTTTTAAAGTAACAAAAATTAAAGAGTATTGAAAAACCATTATTCACTAACATCTATTTCATTATGGATTACAATAGTAATTCATAATATTTTGTTTTTGAATTTTTTTTATGAGTTTTTTTCAAAGTTATTGTTGTCGATTTCATCTTTTAAAATTTGAATTGTTGAGAATTTAGCTTTGTATTTTTTTTTTAATTTTATCTTTATATAAGATTAATATGGTTTGCAAGTTTATCAAGATAACTTAGATTTTCATGGTTTAAAAGTTCGATAGGGTTTTTTTCCTCCATTTTAATTGAACTTGAAATTTTTATAGTTTATTTTTTCTTTTCATATAGATACACAAATAGTTTTAAAGAAGAACCATATAATTAGACTTTATAAAGTGACAAAAATTAAAAGGCATGGGAAACCATTGTTCACCACATCTATTGTATAATTGCTTATAATAGTAATTTATAATGGTTTGTTTTTTTAATTTTTGTTATGATTTTTTTTTCAATTTTATTTTTTCAAATTTTATTTTTTAATATTAGAGTGGTTAGTTTCATAATTTATTTATTTTTATTTTTTCTTTCTATAAGATTAACATGGTTTACAAATTTATCAAGGTAACTCAGGTTGCCTTAATTTACAAGTTTTGTAAAGTGGTTTTTTAACTTGATTTTTTTTTATTGTTTATTTTTTCACATATAGTTAAAAACAAATAGTTATGAAAACAAGTCATATTATTAAATTTTATAAAGTTAATGAATTTATTCATGGATTTGGTTGGTTAATCTGATTTGCGAGTATGACAAGTTTAACTCTTTTTTTTTTAAATTTTATTTTATTTTATTCTTAGATAATTGATTATTTAAAATTTAGTTTTATAATTGGTTTTATCTTATAATTAAATAAAAAAAGATTATCCAACCTAATAGTATTAATGAACTAGATCATGAGGAGATGATTTTGATATAATATGCTATTGTTTTAATAATTTTTAAAAAAAATTAAAGTCTTTTTAAAAGTTAAGTTATATATTTATTGATCATGAAAATTATATTTAAACTTATTAAATCAATTGATTTAAATTGAGTTAGTTTTTATATAATTTAATTAGAAATTTGAGTTAGATAAAAAATTAAATTAGAAAATTTCAAAACTAAAACTATTAATTTCAGATTTAATAATACTGAAAAAATTTCTCCACGCTATTAATGATTTTTTATATTTAGAAAAACAATAGTACAACCCGCGAGTGTACAGGACAATAAACCNATATATATATATATATATATATTAATTCAAATACTTATTTATTTTTTTGTTTTAAAAATATTTATTTTTTTTATTTTAAATTAATAATTTTTTAATATCAAAAATAATTTTTAAAAAATAAAAAATATTATTTTAATATTTTTCGAGTAAAAATATTTTTAAAAACAATAAAATGACACTCTTAAACCCTTTTTAAATAATTTCTTTAACTAAATGTAATTTTATTTATATTTTTTAAATATTAATGAAATTATTTTTTTTTTCTTTTAAAAAAAAAATGAAAACACCAACAGTTCATTGTAGTCCGTGTAAGGGATGATTACTACACCACTCCCGCGTTCTCAACAAGTATAGGATCTTCTCGTGCCTTCGTTGGCCCTATTTTGGAGGGCCCTTTCCAGAACGTTCCGGGAGGCTCCAGCTCCACCGTTGGATCACTCAGAGGGACACGTGTAGGGAACACAATCCAACATCACAGTAAAGAAGTGAAGAAAAAAAAACCACTTTATTTATCTTATTTATACCCCACTCTCTACCACAAAATTACCACATCAGAAACCATAAGCACGAAGCCACCGGCAAAGAACAGCCAGCTTTAGTTTCCCTTCCATTTCGTCTTTCTCAATTTCTCTCGCAAACCGTTCTCTGTAACCCTCATTCACCTCCCTCTACCGCAACCGCAAGAGCAACAACATGGCTCCTGAGCTTGTCCAGGCTGCTTTGAAACCAGCGGCATTCAACAAACCTGCTAGCTTACCTAGCCGGGCTTATGTAACATTCTTGGCTGGTAATGGCGATTACGTCAAAGGTGTTGTTGGGTTAGCCAAAGGATTAAGGAAAGTCAAAACGGCATACCCATTAATCGTTGCAGTTTTGCCTGACGTGCCAGAGGAACACAGGCGGATTTTAGAATCGCAGGGTTGTATAGTCCGGGAAATTGAACCCGTTTATCCACCAGAGAACCAGACCCAGTTTGCCATGGCTTATTATGTCATCAACTACTCCAAGCTCCGTATTTGGGAGGTGCGTACGTAGTTGCAGGTGGATCTGTTGGCTGCTTCTTTCTCACACGTGCCAATCTAGTGTGGGAACTAGGCTTGATCCTTGCCGAACTTGGGTCCCAGCTCTGACAAATTACACGTTATATTTTTATATGGAGGGAAATGAGCTTGTTTATAAATGACTGAATCATCATCAAGGAGGGCAACCTCGTCATCTAATGAATTTTATTTTGTTATGTCTTGATAAATAAATGCATCGTGCCGGACGTTTATTTAATTTTGTCTAGAAAATGTGTTCAGGATGTTTATATTGATTTTGATTTTAATTGCGTGCAGTTTGTGGAATACAGCAAGATGATGTACCTGGATGGAGATATCCAGGTTTATGACAACATAGACCACTTATTTGATCTGCCTGATGGTCATTTCTATGCGGTGATGGATTGTTTCTGTGAGAAAACATGGAGCCATACTCCACAGTACAAGATCGGCTATTGCCAGCAATGCCCTGACAAGGTTAACTGGCCAGCTGAGATGGGTCAACCACCATCTCCTTACTTCAATGCTGGTATGTTTGTATTTGAACCTAGTATCTCCACCTATCATGACCTCTTGAAGACTCTCAAGGTCACTCCGCCTACGCCATTTGCAGAGCAGGTATGGTGTTCTGTTCCGTGATTTTGAATTAGATGTTAGTGTTTAATGAAGTTGACAGTGTTTTTCTAACAATCTTGTCTTTTTCTTTTTTGTTGACTTTTGGCAGGACTTCTTGAACATGTACTTCAAGGATATTTACAAGCCAATTCCTCTAGTATACAATCTTGTTCTTGCCATGTTATGGCGTCACCCAGAAAACGTGGAGCTTGACAAGGTCAAAGTTGTTCACTACTGTGCAGCGGTGGGTATATCACTTTTCCTTCATTTGTATAATCTTCTTCTAATTTTTCGGAATGAAAATCCGTAGTTCTGTTTCTGATTTACTGATGTAATGTACCTTTATACAGGGCTCAAAGCCATGGAGGTACACTGGTAAAGAAGAGAACATGCAAAGGGAGGACATAAAAATGCTGGTGGAGAAATGGTGGGGCATTTACAATGATGAATCGCTGGATTACGTGAAATTTGTGGCGGATGGTATTGATGCAGAGCCAGTGAACTTGCAGACATTCATTGCAGCTCTCTCTGAAGCCGGTGCTGTTCAGTACGTCACTGCTCCATCCGCTGCTTAGAGATGGAAGAGAGGGGGGCGAGAGCAAAGCAACAGCCTATAGATTTAGAAATGATCAGGGTGAAAGAGAAGTGTCGGAATTCTTTGACTCTTGAAATTAGGGGCGGTGCCTCGGTGATTTCTTCGTCTAGAAAGGGAATAAACTTAATTTTGATCGATAGCAGTCCTTAATCATCTTCTTTCGCGGTAGTTAATTCTGTTGATAATATATGAAGAGCGTTGTATCATGCTTGTATGCACAGTGGTGCGCCGTTGTAAGCTACTGGAGCAATGGTGAAATGAAAAATGTGCTTATGGTTTTACTGGAGCAAGAGTAGTTTAATTTGCCTCTCTTTTTTCTTCTTCTTCTTCTTTTTTTATTTATTTACGTTTTGCAATAGAATGTACGTAGTTTTAATGCGGTGAGTAATTCTTGCTTTCCGTATGACTACTGGTGCTTGCTCTACAATTGAAAATCTGCTTTGGTTGTTCTTCCTTCTTGCATACCATAAAGTAGTATGTTACAAAGGGACTCGCCGGAAAAAGAGAGAGAGAGAGAGATCTAGCACCGGCTAGAAGGAAGAAATACATGAATAGTGATTTTTAAAATAGTTTTTTATATAAAAATATATTATAATATGATATGTCAGATTTTTTTTTTAATTTTTAATATCAACCCATTAAAATCATTAAAAATTATTCATAATATTTTTTATAATGAATATATTTAAAAAAAACTATCTAGAAATAATTTTAAATGCACTATCGAACACCCTTAATTAGGGGTGATGATGATTTCCCTTTTGAATTTAGACCATCAAGCATCTGAAGTTATTAGTTGGAGGGATAAAAAGCCGACTCTTCTCGAATAAATTTTCTCAGGCCATGCCATTCATTCGCTGAGAAAATTCCCAAAAAAGATACCCCCTACAAGAATCCCATGTTTGCTGGAACAGGTTTGATATTATGTTAATTATTGCAGGTTTGCTTTAAAAAAATAATTTTATAAAAAGTAATTTTTGATAAAGATTGATTTGATATTTATATATATTTAGTTAAATTGAAATTAAATAAAAAATAATTTAATGTGTTTGGTTAATAATATTTTTAAAATTGAGGTTATAAAATAATTTTAAAAAATATATATTAATATTGATGATTTTTAATTTAAATATTATAAATTCAACTATTATTATTACATCATAAAATAAATAATATTTTATATAAAATATTTTTTTATTATTCAATTAAACTATCTACAATTCCATCACATATAAAATACATCCCAACAAGGACTATAATTTTTTTTTAAGCGCGCAACAACATCAAGTAAAATATAATCAGAAATAAAATTAAAATTGTAATCAAATTTTACAAATGCTGCAGTATCAAATGATTTTTATCTAATTTATGTAGTGTTATTAAATAATATTAGGCATTAGTTTTTCAAATAAAATATAATAAAAAAATAATATTTATTTTTTATGTTATTGGGTTACAACTGGTTGAATGCATATTGAGTTTTGAATCAAACCTGGTCTAGCCAGAACTAGTCTGATTGGAACAATCTACCATACTATATTATTCATGCTAATTATACTATTTACTAAACAGTGTGCAAGAAGCATCATTTACTTACCTTTGTTTCCCTGCGTCCAAAACGTAAAAATACTGCGAGACCTATAAATAGTAAATTATAGTTTTTTTTACCAAATAGATTGCATTTATATTTTAAACAAAACACATAATCAACCTCTTAAACGTTTGTCGAAGTTCACCTGGATATAGCCATAATGGCATCATAATTGATGACACTTCTCATCATTTCCATCACCATATGACTTAAGAACGGGGTTAAGGCACTATTTGCATTGTATTTTTAAAAAATTTAATGTTTTATTATTTTAAATTGTTTTAATGTATTGATTTTAAAAATATTATTTTAATATATTTCAACATAAAAAATATTTTAAAAAACAACCACAATAACTCTTGAACATATCTACTAGTAAACATAGAATTAGATCACTTATTAGTCATATTTGATTCAAAGACATGGTAGCATTAATTTTTAAAGTGTTTTTAGTTTAAAATTATATTGAAATTATTATTTTTAATTTTTAAAATTTATTTTTAATATTGACATATTAGAATATAAAATAGCATAACAAATTAATTTAAAACAATAAAATAAAATAATTAATTTTTTTAAGAGTATTTTTTCGAACAAACCCTTAAACATCAACTTAGATCGTATTCAGGGACATCGGGGTTCTACCAGATTTATTAAAAGGTATAATAAATTTGAAGAAGAAAAGAATTATCATGTGGTGTTCAACTTTATTTTCTTCGGCGATGTTCGTGTTTTCTTATTCATCAACTTGGATGAAAATATTGCAAAAATATAGATTAAATAATTATCACATACTATAATTTGGACAAAAAAATAAGTGAAAGCATTTTGATTTGAAAGAATTATTGTCCAAAATATAAGGCTAATTTTAGCTAAATCCCCCTCTTTTCATCAAGAATTTATAAGAATCCATGACCCAGTAATCACAACTCGCAAAAGCATGGTATAAGGAAGATTTCACTTTTGAAGTAAAAAAAAACTAAAACAGCGGTCCTAGAAACCATTTTTAACCTGCAATTTCCTAAATCCTCAAAAAAATGCCCATGATCACAAGACACCAATCAACATGCACGCGCAGGAGGTAAAAGGAAGGAGAACATTCCTATGTTCGTACAAGATGAGACAATGAGGGAAGTGTCCCCGGTTAACAAAATAAATAAAGACAGGAATTCACCACGCACATCAAGAGTTCGTATACCAATTGTTGTGCAACTTAAACCTTAAGATTACAAAACGTAACTAACCATCATTGGCCCATGTCATGCCTTCCGATTATTTCAACAGACTCTTCAAAATGACCTGATCCTTCTGTTTTTATCATTCAAACACAAGATATGGAAGTGGTAGCACAAAAACTAAGGTCCAAATAAGGGATTTTGATTATGGGAGCTTCAATTTAGTAGCTTCTACAAAAATGTTAGATGCAGGTTTTACTATTTAAACCAGTCATTCCGTATCAACCTCCTGTCATCATCCCTGTCTTTCCTCCAAGCTCACCTGAAAATCATACATTAAAGAGTCCTTAGATGTATTTAAATATATACATTTATGCTTTCATAGGAAAAAAGCATAGCCAATTTTTGTTACAAAAGCAATGACTAACAGTATGAAAACTTCATTACATCAGAAACAGCCACCACTGCGAATTAATGAATCCACATCAGAAGTTACCTAAGCTGTCTAATAAATCAGAGACCAAGCTTTATCTTCTTTCACATTTGATATGTACTTGCTACCACCATGAATCCATAGGATATAATGTAACATAATTACGATGGTGAAGGCATGATCATAATTTCTCAACTTACATCACATGAAATGGCTAGCCAGCTTCGTTCAACATAGCAAGCTTAACTCCTGGACTTACTACATGGCAATATCGGTTTTATCAAGTTTCATCTAGTGCAAATTGTGGCTTTCTGGTAGTTCACGAGACAACGTTTAGATGAAGCTACAAGTTCTGATGAGAAAGCATGCCAAAAATCAACCTAGGTTCTGTTTGCTATCGAGCCAACTGCCATGGTCCAACAAGTACTTCTCACATTCCAATCCTATACATACTCCAGGAGTAACATGGCAATAGAGAAGAAAATAAGCATGGAACAACTGGAGGAAGGAAACATCTACTGACACAGATTCCTACCTACCACTCTAGTCCAAACTTTTATCCGTAGCTAGTGTGCTGAAGGTTACTCGTAATTATTTCCGCTCAGGTGTAACATTCAATGCAGTTATAGCCACACAGAAAATACAGAACCTATACAGAACCTTTCTGCAAGCTGGAAGGTTAGTGCAAAAGAATAAAATCAACTTTTAGATAAAAGTTCATTTAATTGCTCATGTGTCCCTAGTCCTCTATTTCCCTAAGAGCAATTGTATTCAAACTGGTCTAGCTTCGTACCCTTAAACAAGACACATAGAAAGGGCATTCCATTACCAACACGATGTTTCTCCACAATATCTCATCTAAAGAGTATAAGATTATTGGACAATAACTCAAAGTTGTCATGACCCTCCAGAATTTAGATGTTCAAATTAGAGAACTTTAAATCATTAGCGATTTCAAAGTTATACAAACCAAATCTCATTAAAATGACAGCTTAAACTTCAAATTATGAAATAAATCTAAAGGGAGTGCCATTTTGGTTTCGCAGGGCAGGAAAAAAAACAAAGCAAGCAAAATTCTTCAAAACTTGAGCCAAAATTCTCTCATGTTCAATAAGGACTTAAAAATCATTCACAAGTGATGTTATAACCATTCTCAGATAGTATTGCTACCAAAAAAAAAAAAGCCTCAAACGAAATCACAAGCACAATGAGAAAATAAATAAATAGAAACAGAATCTTTTTTTAATAAGCCAGCTCATATTATTAAAACAGAAGATGCAAAAATTATCTAATCACTTTTCTGCAACCACAAAACAAAGCAATGTCAGATCATTCTCTTTATGCAAACATGAAATCCATTGAATGTTCTAGAGAATGAATCAGATTTCAAATTAGATAAAGAAGAAGAAAAGCAAGCAAAACAGCTAGAAATCAGTCAATAGAGAGAGCGAGAGTGTGATTGTTTGTGTACATTTGCCTCAGCCCAAAACTTTGTGGACGTTTTTTCTCCCAAAATGCTGAAAAATCTTCGATTTCAGAGGCAAAAAACTGTCATTATCAGAATAAGAAGACAGATGAATCATGGCCATCAGTCTTCTCTGTGATCTTCTCCGTCAATGTTTCAGACTGGTTCAAAATAATTTCGATGTGAATCAAAAAACAGAATAAATTTAAAAGCAAAGTTAAAAATCAAAAACTGAAGACTAGAATGACTAATGTCCAAGACAAGATTTACTCAAATTGCAATCACAGCACAAGTTTAAAGTTTTTCAAATTTGAAAACAACAGGACAATGAGACTTTACCTCAAAGCAGATCCTGTTCACCAATAATCCCCACAAGAGCAGATCCCATCTTTGAAATGGTGAAACCTCTTGGCATCTCGCATGATGAGTTGTCTGCCAACAAGTTTTGAGATGATCTTCATCGCATTGTGGCAATCACCACAAAAACGAAGATTCTTGACTACTCGAAGAGGAGAACGAGCAGCTGTGGTCAGAAGACCATGAGCAGTAGCAAGCCTCTCACTATGAGCAAGAAGAGCATCCTCCTTGCTTTCTTCATCTATGTCATGCAACACAAATCTTGTCACTGGAATATAACCAGCATCTTTCATTTGTGCCTTCATGCCCCTGAGCAGGGCATAAACTCTATCCCTGTCAGGAAAAGATGTATCCCCTGCTCGATATTCATGGACCCTGCTCCTAACATCTAAAAGATTTTGACTTGCAGTCTTCTTCTTTTTCTCTTTTGCAATGTCTGAAGCTTTCACTGGTACAAGACCTGCATTAGATTGCTCATTCAAGCGGGAGGGGTCTAATTGCTCAATAAGCTCAGCACAGTGATCTCCAAGCTCCAAGTGCCCATGTGCCCTGCAGAGATTCATTAACGATTCCCAAACATCTACAATAGGCTCCATTGGCATCTTTTCAATGAATTCCAAGGCTTCGTCCAGATATCCGTTACTTCCCAACATGTCCACAATGCTCACATAGTGCTCCATTGATGGGACAATGCTGAACTCTTTCCACATGGACTCAAAGTGCAGCAATCCCTCATTGATATCACCCAAGACACTACAAGCAGAGAACACCCCAACAAAAATTTGTGCATCAGGTTTCAGTCCTCCTTGCTTAAACTGATTAAACAGATCAATGGCATCCTCCCCAAATCCATTCTTAGCAAGCCATGTTATCATGATATACCATGAAGTCAAATTGCACTCTTGCATGTTGTCAAATACACTGAACGCTTCATCCATGGCACCACATTTTGAGTACATTTCTAAGATCTTATTAAGTGTGCCGACATCTAGAGGAGATTGTGATCTTACAATGCAGTCATGAATCACTCTTGCTTCCTCTAGAGCTTCAGCCTCTCCACATGCCTGCATCAACTGCAAATAGCGTGATAGATCCACAAAAACACTCTGCTTCTGTAACAACTGCAAAAATTCCACAGCTTCCTTCACCTTTCCCTCCTTGCAAAATTCATCCAGCTCCTCCATAGAACCTCTATTCAAGCTACTTTTGGAAGATTCGGTTGAATCCCCTTCAGGTTTAGCATAGTTTGATACTTGAGAAGCCTCCATGCTGCTCTGAAAAGTATTACAGTTTGACTGATATTGTTCAACGTTCAAATTCTGCTGGTGTTGTCCAAAATATTGGTTCTGCTGGTACTGTCCAAAACATTGGTTCTGTTGATATTGTCCACCTTTTACCATGTAATGATCATTGGGACCATGGTGAAATTTCTCAACATTATGCGGGTAATTGCTATTCAGGCTTCTTTGTGACTCTGAAAGACCTTGCGAATTAAACCCAGGCTCGTTCCGACTCGGTTGCACATTTACATGTCCTCCATAATACCCATTTTGACCATGCTGCCCACCAACCCAACCATAGTTCTGTTGAGAACTCCCATTATTACGTTCATAATAACCACTAAAGTTTCCATTTTTCTCAGTTCGGTTATTATGTTTCTCTCCCCTGCTTCTTTCCCAGGAAGCTCCATCACAGTTTTGCTGAAAATCTACACGATTTTTCCCATGAAACCCAGTAAAATTCCCATTTTTTCCAATTGGGTTGTTCCATAAATCATTTCTAGGGCTTTCCCTAAAACCCCCATCAGGGTTTAAGTTGTTTCCACCAGAGTTTTCGTTGTTATAACCATAAGGCCCATCTAGTTTATGGAAATGCTCATTAGAATTCTGTTCGTGATACCCATTCGAGTTTTGAAAATCAAATCTTTCAGTGGCGGTGCTAAGATTCTTGAAAAAAGTGATAGACTCGAAGGAGTTACTTGAAGAGCATACCTTTGATAAAGAAGCGATGGATTTGATAGTGAGAAGCGAAGCTCTCTTTCTGGACATCTATGCCTCAATCAATAATTTAGGTCTTGCTTCAAAGAGAGACAGAGAGGGAGGTTCAGCAATTCGAGTGGCGAGGTCTAGGTTTGCTGGAGTTAATTTTTGAGCTGTACCGGAAAACAAAAACGTAAGCAAATATATAAGTTAAATTAGGCCTGATTTCTCCTGTCAAGTTCAATGTCTTCGGTTCACAAGGCCCATTTTTCAGCGTCTCATTGACATCGCATCATTTAAATGATTTTTTATTTATTTTTTAATATGGTCTCTTGAAGTAATATATATATATTACTGGGGTACGGTTAATGTATATTTTAATTAAAAAATCAAACAAGAAATTGAGTTAATATAATTTGGTTGATTTTTCAAATTAAAATTGTTTAATTTTTTAAAAAAATTAAGATAATATTTTTAAAAATTTATTAAAATAATAATATATTAGACCAACCTAAGTAATTCAGTTTATGAGATGATAATAAAATCATAAAAATATTTTAAAATAATATAAAATTTAATTTTTAATTACCACAAAGTTGAAAGATAAATTTAAAAAGAAAAAAGAAAAACAACTCATCAACCTAAGTTAACTTATCAAATTCATAACTCAAATTATAAGATAAATTAAAATAAATTATAAAATTTAATTCTTAATATATCTCATGTTGAAAGATGAAATTTAAAGATAAAATATAATTAAAAAATAAAAAAATCACAAGTTAACCTAGGTTAACTCATACCTTGAATCACGAGATCAAGATAATCTCATAGAAAGTAAGTAAAAAAACATTATGAAGTCTAATTTCCAACTAACTCAATATTAAAGGATAAAACAAAAATAATTAATTAAAAAATAATAAAAAATACTTGAGTCAACATGAGTTAAGTCACAACATGGATAACAAAATCAAAATAAGTTTATAAAAAACAAAAAAATAAAATAAATTATAAAACTAGAATTTGTACTTTCCTTTAATTTTATTTTTTATTTTAATTTTCACCCTGCTCTTTTAATTTTAAATTTTTTATTTTAAATCTCTTTTTTTAAAGTGTTTAATTTACTAAGGATTTGGCTTCGTGGTTTTTTCATGTATGCTACTTTTAATTTAATAACATGAGTCACGAGTTTAAAAAATTAACATGGGTCAACAAGCTTTTTTGCTTATTTTATTGTCATCATTAGTTTTTTTTTTAAAAAAAAACAAGTGGTTGACTTTGTGATTTTCTTCAAATTTTTTTATATTTGGCTAACTTAATCTTCTAACTTAAGTTATGAATTTTACAACTTGAGTTGAGTTGCCTCGTCTCTTATTATATGGGTTATATATATATCACGCTACTTTAAGCTGTTGGTTTTTCTTATTTATTCAAAATGTATTTGTGACACCTAGACATTATTTTTTACAAGAGGAAAATATGGCCCTGTAATGTAATGTAGTGTGAGCCTATATCTAGTTAATAAAAGATAAAACATACATGAAAAAACACTCTATACAATTAGTGAAAACATTGTTTATTGGAACAATGTGAAATGAACAATCTGTTTTCATAGTTTTACCTTTCCCATAAAAAAATAAAAGATTTTTATTAGAGGTATTAAAATCTTTTTGCATGATCTACTAGTCATTATTAAATTAATTGAGAATAAATAAGTTATTTCTCCTTTTGTAATCAAAGTGAAATAACTAAAATACTCTTTAAAGAAAAAAAACTAGTAACTATAGGACATTTTTGTATTTTTACAATGATTTATTATTATTATTATTATTAGATTAGGAGAAGGGTAATTTGATGTGTGTGAGTGCGTGTGTATTTATGCCAACATATAAAAGGCATCAATATATTTTGGATGATGCGTACATCTCTTCACATTGCCCAAAATCTTATTTTCATTATGTTATTGGAAGTGTCATTATTTCTTTTCTTTTTAGGGTAGCGTGTATAGTCATTGACAATATAGTTTGTCATCAACAACTTTTTTTTTCTCTCTTCTTCTCTTGAAATTTATATTGATCATGTAAAATTATAGAGTTATCCTCTATTTTATAGGAATTCTTACTTAATTCTTAATCTTTTGATATTTATTTTTTGTTGATGATTCTTTTGTAAATTTTTATTTTATCATTCAATTTCAATTTGGGATATGTGATTTTTTCCAATATGATCCACCTTTCAATAAAGGAGAAAATTTATTTTGTATTTTGATTTTGATCTTTATTTTTTAATTATTTTTTTATAATTTTATTCTTTAACATTTAATTGGTTGGGAATTGAGTTTCATGGCTTTTCTAGATAAGGTATTTTTGGTTTAATAACTTGAATAATGAGTTTGAAAAATTAACTTGGATTAACATTTGTTCTTTTAAATGATCTTTGTGATACTTTTTTTATTGAGTTATTTCAATCTTATGACATAAACCACAAATTTAACACAATAACTCAATTTACTCAACTTTAATTATCAGAGTTATAATATTATAGTTCTAACCCAAGTTGACTGATATTATTTCTAAGTTTTCTTTACCCAATTTCATGTTGAGAATTAAGTTACATTATTATCTTTCATCCATTTTCGTTGTTAAATTGTCTTCCTTCTAATATATGGACATCATTTTTTATACAAATATTTTTTATTAAAAGAAAGGAACCCTGAAGATACACAATTCATGGCTAGTTATCCAAAAACTTAATTACTTGGCGATATTAATATATCTTTATAGACATATTACTATTCATTGCAATAATATAATTACTATTTTTTCTCTTCATTATTTTATAGCTTTGATGGTAAGGTTTTTTTTTCACCGTGACGTATTTTTTTTAATGCATAGTAAAATTTCTAATTAAATGCCTTGTGCATGAGGGTATTTTAGTGTTTTTATATTTTATAGAATAATATAATTACTATATTAGCTTTATCATTCATATATTTTAGTATTGACTTTAGGGGTTTGATTATAATTTCATTATAGTTTATTTTTTATTATTATTTAATTATAATGACATTTTCAGTTTTGTACAAGCAAAAAAAAAACAACAAAATTGTTGATGCATGTGTTAGTCACTTTCTAGAGACACATGTAACTGTTTTTGATAGTTGTAACTGTGATTACACTATATTATTTGATTTATCTTGATGTCCTCTTTCTTTCTAAGTCATGCGTGTATGGTGATTAAATGTGGTTTGATCTAAAATTATTTTTCTTTTCTTTCTTTCTTTTCATTCTTTTGTTTTTTAGATTACGTGCTAACCATGTAAAAAATCACATCAGCCCTTCAATTTATTTATTTTTATTCAATCTACCCTATCTTATTTTCAAATTTTTTATTTGCATTGATCATTTTTAATTGGTTTTTATTTTTTATTTTATCCCTGATTATTTAATTTTTTTAATCTATTTTCAAATTTAATCTTCATTAGCTTATTTTCTATTTATTTTGTTTTGAATTATTCTCTTGATTGATTTTTTTCAATTCCACCCCTAGCCATTTATTTGCATTTATTTTTATGTCAAGTTTAGTTGTAATTCTTTTACTTGCATTATTTTTAATCATTTTCTTAATGAAATTTTTTTATATATAATTTTATCCATCAGTATTTAATTTAATTGGATTTTTTTGTTAAATTTAGTCCTAATTATTTTAATTTTTTTTGCATTGTTTTTTATTAATTTTTTTCATCAATTTTATCCCTTAATATTTGCTTGATTAAAAATTTTCTTTCTTTGTTTTTTTAAAGTTTGCCTTTGATGAAATTGTTCCAATCTCATAATCTGGATAATAGATTAAAGGATTAGCCTGAGTTTTTTTAAAGCATTTTTTGCTAGTACTTTTTTTAGCTTTTCTATTTATAAAGCCATCCTAATTTCATGTCTTAAGTCATATGTTTAATTTGTTAATTTGGGTTGGATGTCAACTTCGCCTGAGATTTTTTTGGTTTTTGCTTTAACAAGTTTCTAAAATTTATATTTTTAAATTGACTTGTAATAAATTTCTTGATAGAACCTATATTCAAGGTTTTAAAAATTATAAGTTTTTTAAGATTTGATCATATTTAAGATGTTTATTTAGATTTGCTTGGTTTTTGTTGATATTTTTAATTTCACTTCTTATAATTTTTAATTTATTTTAATTTTTCAATTGATATTTATTTTATTTGGGATTTTTTTAATTTTTTCCATTAAATTGTATCCTCCTTGGATTTTTTTTATTAAATTTTATTCCCATTCTTTTATTTTTTGGGTTTGCAAAATTTTTATTAATATTTTTCTACCAATTTCATCGTTTGAAATTAAATTATTTCAGAATTATGACTCTTGATTTAATTTAAGTAAAAAACTTCACAGGATACCACTTTTAGAGATTAATTCAAGTTTAAGAGGTTTGCCCTATCTTTTTAATTTTCTAAATTGATATTTTTTATTTTTTAATCATTTTTTAACTTTTATTTTGTTATCTTTCTTAGTTTAATTCTTTTTCAAGAGGTTTGCCCTATTTTTTTTTCTCTTTTTCTAATTTGATGTTTTCTTATTTTTTTTTTTATCGTTTTCAACTTTTGTTTTCTTATTTTTCCAGTTTGTTTTTTTTACCTTGTGTTTCCTATTTGATTTTATTGGGTTAACCCTCAATTTTTTTTCTATTTCACCACTATTATTTTTTAATCCATAAACAATCTATTATATTACAAATAATTTTCAATCCCACCCTTATGATTTGTTTTTTGAAATTTCATCCTTCTCAGATTTAAGCCTGATTTATATATATTTGACTGTTTTTGTGTTTTACAAGTTTTTGTGTTAGTAATTTTTATTATTTATTTTTATCATTTAAAATTAAATTAGATAATATCTAAACTTGATAATTGAATGCAAAACCATAATACGAACTCAAAACCATAATATAACAAGTTGCAATTTTTTAATTAAATTAGGTTGGAAAGTTCACTCTAATAAGCTTAAATATAATTCTTTTTTTTTTCATTGTTTTTATTTTTCGTTTTTTATATTATTTAAATTGCCATTTAGAGCTTGAATTTTTTTAACCAATCACCTTTCTTCCATTAAAAAATCACTTTTTTTTTCCATTAAAATTAAAATTGCTATACGGGCAACGCATCCAGTACTTTATATTTTTTCTTAAGAGGGTAATGCCCTTTCAATCTGAAGCCAAATAAACCCACACGCTGTGTTGCTTCTCTTTCCCGTGGGTCACTGGACCTCTGCTCAAAATAAACTGCACAGTAACGATGATTTTTGCGAAAAATTTACCAAATAAAAATGCTCTCTCGAGTCTCAACTTGCGAAGTAGCGATGCCTCTACTGCCAGCTCCACCTTTTCTGATACCTACATTTGCTTACAAGGTTTGACCGACCGCCTAAATACATACGTGCTAAATTCCATAGGCACAGCAAATACTTCCTTAGTGGAACGCTAGACAATTAGGATAAAAGAAGGAAAAAGTCTCGAGATTCATTACCTTAAAAAATTATCTGAAAAACAAAACATGCTATTTAGATAACATCATGAACAAAACGAAGATTTATGAAAAATTCTGAAGCTACAGAAAACAACAAACATGTTAAGACAGGTAAAGACAAAATGAGCTGGTGGAACATCCAGAATACAAAACAAATATAGACTCTGTATTCCAGCACTCATTGCAATCGAGCACTTGGGAGTTATGCCATCTAAGCCTGCAGTCGGAAAAGCACAGTTAAGTTAACAAAATTATCAACCATCACATTCGAATAATCAAAATGTCGAGATATCACATGATTCTACCTTGTTTGCAATGTTGTTTGAGAGCCAGTCCAATCCCTCATACAGCCCTTCACCAGAAGTGGCACATGTGCTCTGGATATACCTGCAATAAATGATATAAACAAGTCTGTTCACAAGAGAATGGTGGATTGCTGGATAAGGGCATCTGACAGTCACAAGTTAGCTTACCAGTGACGCTGACGAAGAGAGTGGAGACCAAGCTTATCAGTTATCTCAGCAGCATTCATTGCATTTGGAAGGTCTTGCTTGTTTGCAAACACTAGAAGGACAGCATCCCTCAACTCATCCTGTAAATACAACAGGAGGTATTATTATCACAGAAAAATCACGCAAATGTAAAGCTTAATCTGCAGCTTTTCATGGTTCCACCCTTGCTAGTCCTAAGAAAATCTGAAGCATTGTGGTACCTCATTCAACATCCTGTGTAGCTCATCCCTGGCTTCAACCACACGATCCCTGTCATTGCTATCAACCACAAAGATAAGTCCTTGTGTGTTCTGGAAGTAATGTCTCCACAAGGGGCGGATCTGGAGAAGTCAAAAAATAGGTCATCGACTGATAAATAAATTAAGCGATAGAATATTTAAATCTTTTGATTGATTGTAATGCATCCGAATCAGTCTATGCTTTTATGATTTGGACATAACAAGAAAAGGAATGGCACAAGGATGCGAAAGCAAGCATCACTAGGAGAATTTGGCAGAGGCCACGGTCATGCATTTGACTACCCTAATAATCAAGCATAAGATTTATAAAAGCAATGTAAGCCACCAAATAAAAAATTTAGTGAAGTGGTGGAACAGCTGGAAAACTCTAGCACTAGTGAGTGTCTCAAATGTAAGCCACCAAATAAAGCATTTCCCTTGATAATCAAAGGAAACAGCAGAGAATACACAATGGCATAACATATTTAGCTTATGAATATGTTAAGTGCTGATGGAGGAAAATCAAAACAGCACTAGACTGTCCATAAGCACTCATTTTCAAGTACATAGATTCAATAACTCAAGAAGAAATTTCAAACCACGAAGGCTTAAGTTCTAGAATGCAAACATATTTCATGGCTTTCCTTGTTATTAAACCCGACCCATTCAGCACCATTTAGTGATAAAGGTTTCTATATCTACTACACCCCAAAATGATAATGACATTCATGCAAAAGTATAAAAAGGCCAAATGCATACTCATTAAGACACGTATACCTTGTCCTGACCCCCGACATCCCAAACAGTAAAGCTAATGTTCTTATACTCCACAGTCTCCACATTGAATCCTGATCAAACATCATCATCAGATCCAAGCTAATAGAGAATATATGGGGGATAATAAATTTAAAATCAATGTAATTAGTATCTTCTCGTAATAATGTGAGACTTACCAATAGTAGGAATGGTTGTGACAATCTCACCGAGCTTGAGCTTGTAGAGAATGGTTGTCTTACCAGCAGCATCAAGACCCACCATCAGAATACGCATTTCCTTCTTAGCAAACAGTCTGCTAAACAACTTGGTGAAAGACAGCCCCATTTTCTCACGTCTGCCGATTACAACAATCCAAAAATCAACTCACTAATTGTAAATTCCCATAGCTAAATCAAATCCAATTCCTCATCATTATCAGAAAATAGATCTCAATCACCTTGATTTAAAACATTGCACATTTTTAAATAAAAACGAATCATATCAACACACTAGAAATGAACCCAGAGATTATCTAGACATTGAGTCAAATAGATCGACACAAACCTAGAGAATTCAGTTATTCAATACATAATAAATTAAACTGAAGACAACTTAGACATGGATTTAGACCTGATTTCCTACAGATCAGGTACCAAACAGGATGTGTTGCATCCAGTGATATCAAAATCTAAGGTATCATCAAAAGATTTCAGGTCATGCAAAAACAAAAGCATAATATAAAGCAAGATCCATGAGGCAGCATCACATCAAAATTAAGATCAAGCCATTACGAAACCAAATCGCGCTCTAAATCTTATATCAGACAAAATCGACGACATAAAATCCGAATCACAGAAATTTAACAATTCGATTGAGAAAAATGTGACATGAATTTAGCAAATAATCAGAATCTAGGGTTCCGGACATAGGGATCATAGAAGAGGATAGCACTTGCCCGACAAGGCGCCAAAAGAGGAGAGAGAGAGAGAGAGAGAGAGATCTACCTCAGCAGAGAGAGCAAAGGGAAAACAAAATGAGGAGGAAGAGCAGTACCTAACGGCAATTATTCACACGATCCAAGAGACTACTTGTTTGTATTTATAGGACTTAACGGGGATCCTTTCCCTTGTGGCCTTTTTCTATTTTAACTGTCAAGTACGCCGTTAACTGTTACCAAGGGGTTGCCTGATTATGGGTTGCTTTTGTTACGCCGTTAAACCACGCTGTAGCCTGGCCAGCATTAGTTGGAGATTGCTGCCTGTTTGGAAATGGGAGGAGTGTTTCTCGTTTCGGGATCAGGACTTTCTGATCCCGACACGTGGAAATTCTGTCCTTGAAATTGCTTTGGGGGGATCGGGGGCTGGGCTTGGCTTCGCGTAACAGCCATCAGACTTATTTAAATTCAAAATTCTTAAAAGGGCATGAAAAAGCGCAATATTTTCTTTTTATTAACCACATTTTATTGCGTCATCAATCTCTCAATTCACCTATCTTTTTATAAAATAAATAAATGTATAATGTCCCACGTCATAGGCTACATGGGACATTTGGAGGGCCACTCCTCCCACCACCCTCTGAAAGAAATTTTATGGTGATTTAATTTCTCTCGTCTGCTCTTCCACTCCTTTGCATTTCCACCGTATGTTTGATTAAATAAAACATATTATTTGATGTGTTTTTGTCTAAACACATTTAAATAACACCTTTATAATATTAAAATAATAATAATTTATCAAGCTAGAAACCCTCAAAAAACCATTCAAGAACACAAAACAAACTAACTTTGATTTTTTAGACAATATTAAAGTTTAAAATACACACCATCAGTATATTCTTATTAAATAAAAATTATTACCCAGCGTATCAAATAAAATTAATCAACTATCACACCAAGAGTCTTAGCCTAGCAGTGGAAGAGACTTATCTCTTTCCATTGCATCTGGGTTCGAGCCCTAGCGTGCACGTCTGTCACCCCCGCGATGCCTTACATGCCTACCGGGTTTGCAGGGTATTCAGTGGGCCGTGAGGATTAGTCGTGGTGCGCGCAAGCTGGCCCGGACACCCCACGTAAATAAAAAAAATAAATAAATAATAAAATTAATCAACTATCATATATGTTAATGAATGAAAAAGAAATCGATGCTCTTGCTCAACATAATAGGCTAATAGCGAGTCACCCTATTAAAATAACAATCTAGTTAAAAAATCACATTATTATCTTTGAACCCTTACTTAACCCTTGTTCAAGTGTTAAATAATGGAAAGTTAAAAATTTAGGGAACAACATAAAAAGATGGAGACATACTATACTGACCCATGAAATTAACAACTCGAGAAAAGGATACAACATAATGAGTTAACTAGGTTGGTTGGATAATATAATTCTTTCCTTTTCCTGTCTTTATTCTTCTATCAGCTGGGCCTTGTACATATTTCTAATGATCCTTGATTTGATTAAAGAATTGACATGAAATTTAAGAAATAAATAAATGCTCAATAATAAAATTGAAAACACATTAACTAGAAAAAAAATTAAAAACCAAGGAAACTCAGAAAATTTTTTCTAAATCAAGGTTAATAATCCAAACACTTAATCTGTAAAATTCCAGATTTAGATTCAATAAAAAATCAATTTATAACCAATTTAATTTTAGAAAATAAAATTTTAAAAAATCTAAATTAATAAACTTGTCAAAGTAAAAAAAATACAATAAAAAAATAAAGACCAAAGCACATGAAAAAAAATAATTAAAAGAGAATGATATTATGAAAAATCTTCAATAAAAATAATCTAAAATAAATCCAAACACACCAAATAAATTTTTTATTTGCTGCCAGAAATCACTGCATATGCCACCTGAAAACAATGGAGTGCATGGTATGTTCACACTTGCTATACATATTTCAATTATGTTTTTAATATTTTTTTATTTTTTTTAAAGATAGTCCTGGGTCAACATAAATATAATAAGAGAAACAAGTGAAAAGATAAAAATAACACCTAGATGATAATTTGATGTAATTATTATTTTACTATGCAAAATGAATAAAATGACAAAAATGAGCATGGATGGCAATTGAATATTCTTTGCTTTTTAAGGGTAATTTTACTATGCTAAAAAAATAAAAAAGAAAAAGTTTTAGTTAATTTCATAATAACTAATAGATCACATGCAAAAATCATATTACCCCTAAAGACAAGTTCATTGGTTTTTTTTATAGGAAAGGTAAAAATATAATTAGACTATCCACTATTAAAAAATATGAATATCATTACAATATTTTCCCTTTATTTTTAACTTTTTGTTATATATACTTTTTTTATAAATTAATTGTTAATATAATATTAAAAAATCTAATCTTAATTGAGAATTGTGAGAAAAATAGATAATTTTTTAAATTTTTTAATAATTTTTTTTAAAGAGTATTTTTAACCCAGCATTTAAGGGTCTGGAAAGCCAGGACCCACACGCTGTCCATTAACAAAAGCCCTAGCGAATCTGGCTTGGAAGGATATTATATGCATAAAAATTATGGACTGTACTTTTATTATCAATTTTTTTGGAAATAGTGTGCGGTGGCTATTGCTTTTTGAGGGACATTTTTCTAAGGATTACGAACACCACCTATCTCCACATTGGTATGATATTGTCCACTTTGGTCCTAAGCCCTCATGGATTTGCTCTTGGGTTATACCCAAAAGGTCTCATACCAATGGAGATATTTGTTCATCCTTATATACCCTTGATCCTTCCCATTTCTAACTAATGTAGGACTTTGGTCGCATACCCAACAATCTTTTCCTCGAACAAAGGACCACCGAGCCTCTCCTCAAACGATCATTTATCCATCCACTCTTTGCCAACCAGAATTTTTTATTCTCTACTTCATCGTGTTGGGACATGTCTATGAAGCACCAGAGAGTACTACCTGACTTGAGAGTTTTTTTTTTTTTTTGCTCTTTGTAGGTCAACTTCTCTTCACCATGTTGAGATCAGGACACGTCCATGAAGCATCCGGAGCACACCGCCTATCCAATAGAGCTGATTCATGGATCACATCGTGATTTAATTAGGGCCCATCACCTTTTGTTCGGCATTTCGAGAATTCATCTATCATGGCTAACTCTGGGGCATGACTCTGATACCACTTGTAAGGATTACGAACACCACCTATCTCCACATTAGTATGATATTGTCCACTTTGGGCCTAAGCGCTCATGGATTTGCTCTTGGGTTATACCCAAAAGGCCTCATACCAATGGAGATATTTGTCCATCCTTATATACCCTTGATCCTCCTCATTTCTGACTAATGTCGGACTTTGATCGTATACCTAACAACTTCCAAACTCAGCAGGAATGTGTGGAATAAGGGGAAACTCAGCAATGAAGTTTCACAAGATTCAAGATACTGCAATTTGAAGGTGCTACTGGAAGAATAGGAGGTGGTGAAAGCAGGAATGTGTAGAATCAGGGGAAACACAGCAATGAACTCTCACAAGATTCAAGTTACTGCAATTTGAAGGTCCTATTTTGAAGTAAATGAATCTGTTGGTTACATGTGCAGTTTCCTCTGTTTGAATTGATTACGAAGTTGCATAGCAACAACGCTGAAGTTACATAGCTCTCATGATCTCAATTGCCCGCTGAAATATCAGTCTTCGAGTTTAAGTGCATGTTTGGTGCAGCTTGTTGATTGTTTGGTGCATCAAAAGCTTCCCTCATTTCCATGGCCCTTCTCAGTGTTTCAGTCCTCTCTCTTTAGACGTAGTTATCAAAGCAGAGAAGCTTGTTCTAGCAGATGGCCAGTTCAGTTGTAGTTTGCTGAGCTAAGCTGCTCCAATTCGAGACCTTGACACAGTGTGCCGTCTTGTTATTAACATGTTTTCGCACTGAAAATAAAGGAAAGATGTTTGTGATCATAATGTGTCATAAACCAAATATATAGATACAAGAAGAGATATTTTGAGGGTTTATTCTTAGCCTATAGAATATAGACGGCTAAACTCATGGTTGACCCTTGAACTAAGGGATTTGATACAGCTAAAGTTCCTATTTTCTTGTGATTCTAATGAACTAGAGGTAGCAATCCATGATACAACAGATAGGATGAAAGTTTCTTCGCATGCATTATCTAATCTATTTTTTCGTGTAGTACGAGCAAGTTAGGAATGCTCTGCCCGACCATGTTCATCTAGCATCAGTGACAAGCCTTTCGATTGCTGAATGGAATGAGCGAAACATTACCATTTTACCCCAAAATTGAAAGAGAAAATAATAGAGGGAGGGGGAATGGAGAATCCCAAGTGCAGCTCTTCAGTCTTTTCACTCCAAAAGGCCAAAGACTGGGAGAATACTCTGGGGCTTGACCATGGGAGTTCAACGTCTCTATTCGTGCCAGGAAATTTCATAGTAAGCTGAGTGCATATGAGCCGAAGGTATCTGTCACGTACATACATTATATATCCCAATAAAACTTTCTTGGAAATCTAAATAATAGTCTAATAACTACATAACAACAAACCAGCCACATAGCGGGGATAGCTCAGTTGGGAGAGCGTCAGACTGAAGATCTGAAGGTCGCGTGTTCGATCCACGCTCACCGCATTAATGTTTTTGGGCCGGGGATTTATTTATGCCTCTTTTAAGTCGCAATATACCAAGCAAGGTTTCTTGTTGATCTCTCTCCCCGATACAACAAGCTTAATTTCTGGAACCATATTGAAATATCTCTCATTTCCCTCGTAGCATTCAGGAAAAAAAAAATTATCTTCTTTTGTTTTAGTTTCTCTGCAAGCATGATGAAATCTTTCGGCGATGCAGCAGCAACCGTTAACAATGAAGACAATCTTATGCAGCAGCAGCAGTCGGTGTAGGTTAAGGATGACGATAATTTTAGTATCCGTGAAGTGCACTTGGTAAGGGATTTGCAGGTGCACTTCATAAACATTTTCATTCTATTAATATCTATTCTCATTTACACTTGCTGCCCCTGCAGGATAAGAACAAGAAACGCAAGTTCAATGATGATGATATGAAAAAAAAACTTTGAGAAAAAGGAGAACGCATTAATAGGAGAGATGAGTTTGGAAGGATCGTGACTGAAAAACAAGCCTTTAAAGCTCTTTGTCATAAGTTTCATGCTAAGGGACCAGGGAAGACTAAGTAAGAGAGACGACTGAAGAAATACCAGCAGGAGATGAAACGTACGTACCTTACAGATTTCGGAACAAGAATTACTGTCCGTACAGAAGATGAAGGAAGCTAACCCTTCTTCACACTTTCCCCACGTTCTTCTTTATTTAAGTTTATTAATTATCCACCACTGGCCTATGTTTAAGATTAGTACTGGTACTTGATGATTTCGAGAATGTGTGTCAACTAAGAACTAGTTCACGTGGTTTAATTCTTAATTCAATGTTAATGTTTTTTTTACTCTGATTGATTAGTTTTTAAAGTAATGTTGTTTTATATAATAGCACTACCGTCTGTTACCATGTTCCAGACATTTTCCTTTTATTTTTGTAATAATTTGGGTTTCCAATACACTGGGCAAAAACCATAGACAGTAAGCTCGCATGTGAAGGCAAGAGGAACAATACTTTACACTATTTCCCATGCCTGTCCTAGAGTTTTTCAGTAACTATCGGAGTAGTATATTTCTTGATCCTTATTTCTTCGTAATGCCTATTTTGTAATCATTCACAAGCCAACTGATCTGTTTCCTTTCAGTGGTTATGATGAATTTAGTTTTGAGGCCTAGTGATTGACTGTTTGACTAGAGGACAAAACCAGGTCATCTCCTTCTTCATCTTACTATTGTGTGTTGTCGCCTGTTTTCATCACGGGTCTCCGATCATGTCAAGTAATGAGCATCACTGATCGAGTAAACCAAAAAAATGAATCATGCCTTAGTAATACTATACTAGCAGTGTCTTTGTCCTGGCACGCTTCTGTTCCTATGCAGCAAAACCAGTTGCGTCCAAATTCTCACCCATGGCGAAGCTTTCAATGCCTTTATGATCAACTTCACTTCAGAAAACACAAAAATACAGTTTTACAGTCATTATAATCAAAACAGAGCAAAATGATTGCAAATCTAATAAAATCTCCACTTCTTTTTTCCCTCCTTAGGGATCCTATAATTATGGGGTTCTTCTTTCCCCTTCCGGTTAACTGTCAGTGCTACAGAAATCCAGCAATATTCACCTTTGGTGACTCCAATTCTGACACTGGTGCTTATTATTCTGGACTTGGTTTGATGTTTGGAATTCCTAAGGGACTCACATACTTTAATAATCAGCCATCCGGTCGATTATGCGATGGAAAATTGGTCATTGATTTCATATGTAAGTAGATCAACATAGCCCTTCATTACCACAAAAAAACAAAAACAAAAACAAAGCCCTTTGCATTTGCTAACCATCTTTTACCTTTAAGGAGTTTCTACTTTCTTCAGAATATAACGTAAACTAATGCTAATATGCCGCATCAAAATTGGCATCTATTGCACAACATTCGAACATCTAGTCCAAATATTTTACAATCAAGCCCAAGTTCGTTTGATGCCCTAGACAATTTTAATTTCTTCTTGTTCATCATTTTGTGAGTGTTTCATAGTCCACTCCTTTATTATCTGCTCATTCAGGACATCTCTTAAATGTTATAATATACGAAAATCTAATACGTTGAAGATTTAGGTTTTTTTGGTATTTAAATAATGATTAATTAAATTTTTATATTAATATTTCATTTTTCATGGCTTAAAAAGAATATAATTAATGATATATAAAAGTCATGGTATTTGCATAATAGTGGATTAAAAAAATCCTCTAATGATAAAGTCAACTTTAAAGGAAAATTGTAATAAATAAATAAAAAATTTAAATTTTTAAGTACAAGAGTTTTTGTCTTTGTTAAATTAATTTTTTACTTGAATAATTTAATTTGAGGTGTATTTATAATTCCAAAATTTTATTCTTTCAATGAAATGGAAAGATTGAAGAGTTATTTTTTTCTAAAGACATTAATAAAAGATAAAAATCTCTTATATATTATTAATAAGATATAAATATAATTTAAAAATCATTAATGAAATAAAAATATAATAAAGTTTCGATATACTTTTTATATATTTATAAATATAAAAAAATAATTATTTCTGATATAAATAGTTAATAGTCTTAAAACAATACCTTTAAAATAAAACTTTATAATTCTTATATGAATCTTTAATAACTTTTAAATCTATTTGATTTAGTGTATAGTCAAGTTTAGAAAAAATAAGTCTAGTGATTTATTAGACTTATTTTATCTTGGATCGAATATATAATTAGATTCAAGTTTGAATATGACAAGTTATTACATCTATATTAAATCATATTAAGTGTGAAAACTTATTACATCTATATTACTATTAAATCATATTTAAGTGTGAAAACTTATTAAATTTATATTGATTTAGATTTAACAAATGAATAGGCATAAATATATTAGGTTTAAAAGCTTTTCGTACTTGAATTATCACCCTACTGTGGGTTTAAGCTTTTTCACATAACATTGAAAAAAAAATAGTGCTACTTTATTTTTTTAAAACAATTGCGGCTGCAGAACCTAGAAACTAGACCTGCCTAATGTTTGCGGTGACCCGCTGACCAAACAACCCCCACTCTCAACTATATTCTGTGTATACCGCAGGAGAAAGTTTTGAAGACAAGTTGCTTGACCCCTTAACTAGAACCAATGGGGTTAAATTTCAGAATTGAGTCAATTTTGCTTTTAGGGGTGCTGCCACTCAACCTGGATATAAGCCTTTTAGTTTAGCCGTTCAAATTCTTCAGTTCCCTCGATTCCGACTTCGCTCCTCAGTGCTAGCTAGTTTCAAAAGGTAACGGGGCCTCTGGGTTGCCTTCCAAAAACACTTGCTACCTTCGACGAAAAAGCTAGTGATTTTGATCAGCATGGCTGCCTCAAACCTCTCAATGATGCAGCAACACGATTTAATGATCAGCTGTGCATTCTATGTGAAGAACTTGAATCTGAATTGAAGAGTAGCACCATTGTGTACATGGACATGTATTCCATCAAGGATGACCCCATCGCGAATGCTACTACATATGGTATGGCCTCATTCCGAAATTCTAGATAGATCCACACAATTTATCAAGCAAATTCAAGTTCTTAATTTGTGTCAGTTTCATTGTTTAAGAGAATAGATCTTTCGTTTAGTACATGTGTGTGGAGCGCATGTGCTTGTGACCTCAAGCTGACGGTCTGATCAACAGGTTTTGAGAATCCATCGAAGGCATGTTGCAGCTATGGCGGTCCACCATACAACTACGTAAAATCCTAATATTACATATGCAGCCGAGCTGGTTACGCTACACAGAAGCTGCCACTGCAATCATTGCCTCCAAAACACTATCTACTGATTACTCTACACCTCAGATTAATTCAATAATTTCTGTAATAACTAGCGAGTTTGCAGCTTGGTTGAAATTGCTAATTTAAATACCATTGGAAATTTAATACTCGCAGTAACTTTACAAGCAAACCTAGTTGAAATTTTATCTATTATATATTGCTAGTTGACGTGTGATTCAGTGAATGAGATAATCAGTTTTCAAATTCCTGCGGCACATGGTTCATAGCATCTACAAGAAAAATTCTTCGGTCATCTTGCAAATGGAGCGAATATATTAAGAGTATGTGGTTTACGTAACATAAGAAAAGAAGAAAGAAAGTGGTTTTCACTCGCAACTGGATTATGCCAAGTAGACAGAAAATCAACGCCAGCAAATTAATTTGATTGAATATTTTTGCGGAAGTCTTTCCATGTTAGATTAGAAACAGTTCTTCCCGAAGAAATACTACTGTGAACGAGAATTATCTTCCTCTTTAAAACCCAAAAGCTTGTATCCAATCTCTTGTGAGTGTAGAAATTTCTGCGCTATAGGGAATGGGTTATGTGGGATTCTCTATTTACTCCGTATTGACTGTACGAATATGCATCTTCATTAATTCAAATCTCAAATTCTAGAGGGATGAGATCCCTTCTTATTAATTTTGGTGATTCGAATTCTGCAGTACTGGAGGAGTGCTAGCAGGCATCGGCCTTCCCCATGGCATTTCATTTTCCATAGAAGCACTGGACGACTAGGTGTCGGGCGGCTTGATTGACTTTTTATGTGAGTACAATCTCCCTGTCACCAATCTTTTTATGGGTTGAATATATATCCTGACCAAGAAATGCCGATCTTCTCTGAACTTTCACTTGCTTATGGGGATTGTCGTTACTCAGGAAAAAGAAATCCCAAATAAATAGACACTCGACTAGGCTTCTGTTTTCTCTGCAATAATTCAGTGGAGTCTAATAACGGCAAGCTTATCTGAAATATTATTTTATGACTAGTCGCGCTGACTTATTTCTTGTCTGGTGTTGTGTTTGAAATAAATTTGATTTTTTTTTGTGTAAAATTAATTAATTAATTATTTTTTTTGATAGTTTTGATATTGATATTAAAAATATTTTTTTTAAAAAAAATTAATTTATTTTTAAATAAAAAAACTTTGGAAAGTAATGTATATTCTCAGACACCCTCTTGATTGTAGCAATCAATCAAACGATTGTCATGCCTTCGTATTCTGACATGGATCACGATATGGTCCTGCCTTATTTTTGTTTTTTCTTAACTTCTTCGATCAGAAAAAAAAAATATTTTGAAGTTGGGGAGGAGATTTGGTTGACACTTGATAGGTCTTGTTCGCATAATTAACATGTAAACCAGGAGAACTTTTGTATATTACATATAGTTTCCATTTTCCCTCTTCTTTGCTATCTTAATTCCTTTTCCTTGGATTAAGAGACTCGCAGGATTAGTTTGATCGTGTAATCAGGTAGGAGAACACTTGAACTCTAGTTATTTGGATCCGTTGAGTGGAGTAGATGAACGTTCACTTGTGACACGTTTCAAGAATCGCTTCCTTGAACTCCAATGAATGGGTAAGCACGGTGTAGACTAATGAAGATGTAAATCTCAGTGAAAACACAACACAGGTTCAGGAAATTACATTGATGGCGAGGGGTTTCTAATGCGCTTTACTTGATTGATATTAACCAGAACGATCTGCTAGTCGCCCTGTATGCATCAAACCTAACGTATGCAGCTGTTCTTGAAAAGATCCCTTCTCTTGCATAAATTAAAATAGCTATTCAAGTTCTCTGTCGGACAAGATATATATTTATATGGTGGCTGAAAGTTCTGGATGCCCAACACTGGTTCATAGGGGTGTGCACCCAGACAACTAGCATTACATCATGAAAACAGTGACCTCGATCAAATTGGATGCCTTTGCGTGCGTCATGATGTTGTGAAAGCCTTTAATAAAGGACCTCGCGAAATCTGCAACGAAATGAGAACAATCTTTGAAGATGCAACGATTGTCTGTGTAGACATACACAAGATCAACACAATCTCTTCGTCCAGCATATAAATACGGTAATTCTGATGTCAGTTTGAGTTGAAATTAGAGGTTGCTTTTAATTATTGTTCTGTTCTGTGGATTTGAGTTGGGTGTGCTTTTACACTTTAAATAATTTCCACGAATAAATGCGTAGGTTTTGATGATCCATCCATTCATGGCTATAAAGGGCCAACAAATTATTAAAATGTTAAAGCAACGTGCGGCCAGCCTGGTTGCAACCTTTGCAAGAGTTCTAGAGCGTGAGATGAAGTTCACTGCGCTGAAGCAGCCATCCGCGTGACTGCATCATGTATTTTATCAGCTCAGTATTTTACCACTAGAATCGAGCCACCATTTATAGTAGATTTGACGAATCATGTGATATGTTTTACTATCTTGCTCAACTATGAAAAAACCTGTGATTTGATGAACTATAAACGTTAAAAAATCTCAATTATTTAAAAAAACAACACAATAATTTCGAAAGCAACAAGTAAAATAAAGAAATTCCCAAAAAATAACTTCTGGATATAATATGGACACAAATTACTAATTTTCAATAGATATTAGGCACTAAATTACTAACTGGGCACAAGGGAACTAGGCACTCCAGAGTCCAGACACTTCGTCAACTCTGAACACCCCACCCATGCAGCTCCGTCCAGGTGCAATATCATACACAGAAAAAAAAAAAAAACATAATTTTGCTTTGGAAGGATCCAATATCCTGCCATGATACTTAATCATGGGCCTGGCATTATTCATCTGAGGTATATGTTGCTCTTTAATTCCAACAGCCTAATGAGAATTAGCTTGTTCTTTTTCCCCTGTTAGAGCTCTCTCTTCCACATTAGTAATCCAAAGAGAAGCAAGATAATATGCTAGTGCAAGCATAAAATAATCGTAAGGACAACCCAAGAAAAAATTGCCATTCATGTAGCTGGTGTGGATTCTGTGGAAGTGACCCATGGAAAGCTATATGGGCCTGCCACTTAGTCAATGGCTAAGATTGAAAATGAAAGCTCTGCCTTTATGGACAGATGGTTGTGTCTTCGCCTCACAAATCCCAATTATGAGCAAGAATAAAGTCTGTGCTAGACAAAATCATTTGAATGCAACTCCACTCCATTTATTTTATCCCAAAAAAAGAAAAATGTGTGCAAAACTTGCTTTCAAGTGGACGGGGGGTTTGGTATCTTTTGTTTATAAAGATATATTAAAATAATTTTCTTCGATTTTTTATTTTATTTTTAAGACTAACGCATTAAATTATCAAGAAAAACACTAAAATAATTATTAATTTAATATTTTTTCAAACTAAAAATAGTTTTAAAACACATACAAACACAATTTTAAATTCCTTTGTCATCTTATTTCTATATTTTCTGGTGAGACATGGGCAGCAGTGGACTAGGAACTTTATTTTCATTATCAGATACAGGACATGGATCAACCTGTCCGTGATTCATGAAGTGCTTGAAAGTGCTGAATCTACCCGAGCTCAAAAAAGAAAAAAGAAAAGGGAAAAAAAAACATACTAAAAGAATGAAATAAAGTGTTAATAGTATAAAGGAATAAGAATCTGTGAAGTATAGTTAACTTGAAAAAGAAGGAAAGAGAAAATAATTCAGCACTGCTTAGCACTTTTATTTGTGGAAATCTAAAGTGTTTTTTTTAAATAATATTTGTTTATTTTTTAATATTATTATATCAAAATAATAATAATTTTTTAAAAAAACATAATTTAAATCATATTACTGCCATAAATCTCACCCCGATAATAAAAATTCAACAAAAAATAAAAATATATCATTGACCAACCAATGTACTGTATCATGTAATAATGATATGGCACTTGAGATCGTGACCTATTGATTCTAGTGAAGAATCCTTGCTTCAGCATCCAAGTTTAAATCTTTTTATGTGTATATGTTACTCTGTGATGTTTTATTTGTCTACTGAAATTATAGAATGTTTAATGAATCTAGAAATTAGTTATAATAGTAAATTGATGTAAATATCTTGAGTTATTAAAAAAAATAGTAATACATATACACACCTCTCTTTTAATTTTGCATTGCTAATTATATACCTTGTGAGGCAAGGAGATTCATTAATTTATTTACGGTATTTCTATGATTAATTATATTTTAGCTCTGGTAGAGTCAGCAATGTTCCGCTTGAACACCAATAGTATATATGGGTATTTGGGATAGTAATCATGTTTGATGATTTAAAAATATAAAAAAATAATTTATTTTTTTATATAATTTAATAAGAAAAACCAACTGGCCAAACATACCCTAAGCAAGTTTAAAACGCAAAAGAGAACTTAACTGTAAGCAAGAAACAGTAGCCATTTTTTTAAGGACTGTTGAAATAATCTTGATGGTCACAGGTCACTTTATTAATGCAGAATGTAGACACTTTATAGTAGAACTCATGCTTGAATATAGAATAATATAATTTTGCATTAGGTAGCGAAAGTTTCTCCTTTTTAAAAAATAAAATAAAATGTGAGGACAAGATAAAGGAGTTGGTAGATACCTATAAATCTTACAATGATGCTAGTTTCCCGACCCTTTTAATTAAAATAATATATATTTTTTATTTTAAAAAAAATATTATTGATATTAATATATTAAAGTGATAAAAAAATTATTTATTTTTATTTTTTAAAAATTTAAATAAAACATGATTTGAAATGCAATTCCAAAAAGCCTTGAAGTTAATGATTGAATATACCGTAATGCGATCCCTTTCATTGCAGTTTCCTTTAGGTTCCCCCCTTAATTAAATCATGTGTTTACCTTGTATATATATATATATATAACCATGATTGATGATTGTGGCTTAATGATCATGACAATAAGAAATTAAAAAAGGAGCAAAAGATGACACAGCAACCTCCAAAAAAATCATGGATCTTTTTTTTTTTTTTCATTTTTCGTTTAAGAAAAAGGGGAGAACAACGATCATCTGTGTTATAATGAGTCAGAGAAGAGACTTACAATCCTTTCACTAAACGCCACCAGTTGTTTAAATCCTAATTAATCAACCACTTGCCATAGTTATGTACCTTTACATTTTGATACATATGCTACCAGAAAAAAAAATGATAAGAATAAATGGACAAGTCAATTTTTTAATATATATATATATATATTGACATGACATTTATTACATTAATCCATACATGTCAACTACACGCCTAGTAATCTGTTATGTCTAGGATGATATATATATAAAATACTCCATGTAAAAATACTTTTCAAGCTATATTAATATTAAAAAGTATTTTATGCAAAAGAAAAAGATCCAAAGTACATTATTAGGGTTTGCAATGAAATTTGTACATTCGGTTTTCTTCGTACTCTCACGTCACGAGAACAGAAAGTGAAAAGCATTTTCTGGTTTATAAGAGCATGAACGGTTTAGAAACGAGGATGCGCAATAGAAGTCATTTTCTGATATGATTTTGAAAGTGGTTAGCATAATTATTAAGTCTAAACGCAGTTGGCTTGGTTTTCGGCAGCCAATGCCAAGAACAAATTCTGCATTATTAAGGTTTTGGTATTATATATCTTTCGCTCTTTAATCATATATACCACGAATATGCAAGAACCATATCTTTACT
The DNA here is from genome assembly GCA_015708895.1 of Populus ilicifolia. Classification (NCBI taxonomy): domain Eukaryota; kingdom Viridiplantae; phylum Streptophyta; class Magnoliopsida; order Malpighiales; family Salicaceae; genus Populus; species Populus ilicifolia. Next base: position 10,114 of record SRLM01000076.1, on the reverse strand, counting down.
CTCTGTTCGATCTCCGAAAAAAGAAAATTAAGGTCTTCCATTTTAGTTCTGTCTCTTACAACACTGATGTTCTGTCTCTTTAAGAAATAAAAGTTTTATTAATACACATATGATAATAATATAAATTATATTTTAGTTTTTATTTAATAATTTAAGTTTTTAAATTAAAATGGTATATTAATATAATATACCATTAGAGTTTTGATTACGTATTCATAAGTTTATCTAATTATTTTTATAATAAAAATAAAGTATAGTATAATATAATATAATATGAACCTCCAAGTTTAAAGGGATATAACTTTCTCTTTTTCAAGAAAAAGGAATAGAGAGGCATGAAAGGTTGATTGTGGTCAGGAAAGAGAACTTCAAGAATAGTACCGGTTAGGAAGATAGCTAGAACGAGCTGTTCCAGTTTCTAAGCACATGGGCAGCAATTGAATATGATAAATTCTTTCGTCATTCCTACTAGCGTTGAATCTGCCCTCAAAAGCATATGGAAATGGATCAAATTTATATATTTGGATAGCTAGAGAAAGGTCAACTGGTTTAATTATCAGTTACGAAAGGCATTTACGGACAAGTTGCAGCATCATTATTTTTATCTTAAAATCCAATAGGGGCTGGAGGGAGTGGCTTCGATATATTCGCAAGCTCATTAGTTTGTGATTTCGAATAATCCCAGGACAGCAATTGCAGTATTCACGGAGTGGCATAGAGAATTTCACTCATCCTTGAACACCAAGAATCTCCACCATGTTCCTTAAAAAAAAAAAAAAACTGGACGAGAGAACATTTCATTATCTTACAGTGGACTATACATGTACAGAATGAACCAGAAAAAAGTGCAGTTGACCCCCTCTTGATCTTCTTCTTTTCAAGTTTATAAAAAGGGTGCCAGCACTGTAATGTGAGACACAAGTTCCTCTTCTCTCTCAGAGATGCAAAGAAGACGGATTAATATTGCATTCTGATATATTGCCGCATCAGATCAGACCCACCATCTAATGTGGAGCAAGATGCTTATATGGCTCCATCAGAGGGTCATGATGTCTACTGAATAATGAATTCACTCCACGAATCAGGCATCGTGATTCAGAACCGAAATAAATCCCTTGATAGTCAACTGTAGATGAAAAGCTTCAAAATACACCACCTGTGTTCAAAACTTCTTGCCTCTTGGCCATATAAAATCCGTCAAATGGTAACTGAACCTTCCCGGTGGATCCATACAGCTGACGTGGCCCAATTAAAAGGGAGAGTGAATGGAAGTGGAAATGATCGAGGGTATAGAGGATTGACACCCCCCAAGCTAGAGACTCTTCATTTCACTCGCATTTCATCTTGACCAAGCATTGCTGCCTCCACCAAATCTACCTCCACACCCTTCCAGGTAACTTTTATTGCTATATATATTTGGAGCTTCCTCTCCTTCAATTGCCAACACATTGGAACTCAAGAAGAGTCTCAAGAGGTTTGTATTGTTCTTGTTTGTGGAGACCAACCCACCAACTTCTGTCCTGAACAGCGAACTTCTCCCCCCTGGCACTCTTTTGTCTTAAACTCTTTGCTACCCATCGTATCATTATTTTACTTTGTTGTGCTTGTTAAGCCAGGTAGCATAGAGCAAGCTCACCTGTGCATTCATCTTTCCTTTTCTTTTCTTTTTCCTCTAGTCCTTCTAAAAGTTGACCAGATTGATTATTTTCAAGTTATGTAGCCTTTTCCACTAATCAGTTCCTCAATGAATCCATTCCTCCCTGTAAAATCCCAAAATTGTCGCTAGAGGGTATTCTGGCTTTAGCTTCTGAGTGTTTGAGTCATCTTTTCCAAGCTTTCAAAAAAGGAAGAGATTCAAGTGCAGCACTACTTTTCACCTGTTAGCTTCTTGTTGGATAACATCATGGAGGAGACATTTGTGCCGTTCCGTGGAATCAAGAATGACCTCCGGGGAAGATTACGGTGTTACAAGCAAGACTGGACAGGTGGATTCAAATCAGGATTCAGGTATCTGATCATCTCTTTAGTGATCATACAAAATCTTGCTCTGCATGGTTTGCAGTAATTGCCATTTTGTTGACAGATACATATATTCTTTTCATTTTAGGCCTTCTGTTTGTTGGTCAATTTCAATATGATTGTTGGTGACAAAAATTTTTGATTTTCTTTTCAGGATTTTGGCTCCCACCACATATATATTCTTTGCTTCCGCTATTCCGGTCATTTCATTTGGTGAACAATTGGAGAGAAATACTGGTATTGACATGAACTCAGTGAAGACCTGTTTTATCTCCTGTTGAATGTTCTTTTTCTTAAAAAACTGATGTTGCTTCACTCAAATCATGCTTATTCTTTTTCTCATACTCTACCGTTTTATCAAAAAATCTTAATCTCAAGGTGGAAAAAGGAAAAAGAAGAGACATGACTATTATGTAAAATTTTAGCATGTCATCAAATCTATCTTGCACTTGCAGATGGGGTTCTAACAGCAGTTCAGACCCTAGCATCCACCGCAGTTTGTGGAATCATACACTCAATTGTTGGGGGTCAACCTTTGCTGATATTGGGAGTCGCAGAGCCAACAGTCATCATGTATACATTTATGTTTAACTTTGCTAAAGAGAGAGCTGATTTGGGAAGGGATTTGTTTCTTGCATGGACTGGATGGTGAGCTGCTTAACCCCTTTTTAGTGGTCTTAGATGATCTCCTTCCTCTGTTTGACAAAATTTACCTGGTTATATAATCTTTCAGGGTATGTGTTTGGACTGCACTCTTGTTGTTCTTACTGGCTGTCTTAGGAGCATGCTCCATTATCAATAGGTTCACCCGTATAGCAGGAGAGTTGTTTGGTCTACTTATTGCAATGCTCTTCATGCAACAGGCCATCAAAGTAAGAGTGGTCAAAGGCTTTGTCTGCATTATGATGGCTTGTTGTGATTGATTTCTACTAGGTATTATTTTTGTTTAGCTAGTTAAACTAATCAATTGACCTGATTGTGAAGGGACTTGTGGACGAGTTTCGCATTCCACAACGAGAAGATCCAAAATCAATGGAGTTTATACCTTCATGGAGGTTTGCTAATGGAATGTTTGCTTTGGTTCTATCATTTGGCCTCCTGCTCACTGGATTAAGAAGCCGCAAGGCAAGATCATGGCGCTATGGGAGTGGTATGTAGATCAAAATTCAGGTTTCTAATAGAAAAATACCAAGGGCCTCGACTCTATCTACTAATTATGATCAGTCGGCAATCTTGATCACTTTAAATATTACTTAATTCTTTTGTTTTGAAAACTTAAAATTATTTTCCTGACAGGTTGGCTTAGAAGTTTAATAGCAGACTACGGTGTCCCTCTCATGGTTCTAGTGTGGACAGCTGTCTCGTATATTCCAACAGGAAATGTTCCTAAAGGGATCCCCCGGCGTCTTTTCAGCCCAAATCCCTGGACTCCTGGTGCATATGAGAATTGGACTGTCATTAAGGCAAGTTCTGTCGCGTCTTATAGTAATCTGGAAATCAATGAATTTTATCTCCACATATTTTACTAAAATGATTATTTTAAACCCCATATGACAGGAGATGTTAAACGTTCCCATTTTCTACATCATTGGAGCTTTCATTCCTGCTACGATGATCGCGGTGCTTTACTATTTTGACCATAGTGTAGCATCTCAACTTTCTCAGCAGAAGGAGTTCAATTTGAGAAAGCCATCTTCTTACCATTATGACTTGCTTCTTTTGGGGTTTCTGGTATGCAGATATATATTTGTGTTTCCTTCTCCTCGAATTGTCCCTTCTAACTTTATTTTTTTCGATCATTCATAATATTTACATTTATGATGTCAGACCTTAATGTGTGGTCTTCTTGGTATCCCGCCATCAAATGGAGTCATCCCCCAATCACCAATGCATACAAAGAGTCTGGCTACTCTTAAGTACCAGGTAATGTATCCTGAAATCTCTCTAAAACTAAAGGTTCTTTCAATAAAGCGATTAGTATCGAAGAAATTATTTTTTTGTTATTCAAATAATCGTTTGCAGTCTTGTTGTCTAAGTGATAACTTTGTGCACTAAATCTGCTTATGGAAAATATTACGTAGTTGCTTCGAAATAGACTTGTGCAAACAGCACGTAGAAGTCTGAGAAAGAATGCCAGCTTGGGACAGTTGTATGGAAATATGCAAGAAGCCTATCAACAAATGCAGACTCCTTTGATCTACCAACAGCCCGCTCAAGTATGTTCGCAACTTATGCTGCTGATGGCCATTTTGCTCTCTCTTGAAAGTAAACATGGTCACATTTTTGGAATTCCTAAATGAAGTCACATTATCTGCTTTTGCGAAAAGTAATTGAGAATAGTTGAACATCTTGTTCAGGGTCTAAAGGAATTCAAAGAATCAACCATCCAAGCTTCGACATGTACAGGCCATATCGATGCCCCGGTTGATGAGACAGTATTTGACATCGAGAAGGAAATTGATGATCTATTGCCTGTTGAGGTTAAAGAACAACGTCTAAGTAACATACTTCAAGCCACAATGGTTGGAGGTTGCGTTGCAGCCATGCCCTTCCTCAAAATGATCCCAACCTCAGTCCTTTGGGGCTATTTTGCTTTTATGGCCATTGAAAGTTTGCCGGGTAACCAATTTTGGGAAAGAATATTACTGCTCTTCACTGCACCAAGCAGAAGATACAAGTAAAAACTTCAAATCCTGTATCTTTTACACTTCCACTTTATCTTGCATGCTTGCTTGTTATTCATCGCCTAAATTAACTTTCTCGCAGAGTTCTTGAAGATTACCATGCCACATTTGTAGAAACAGTTCCTTTCAAGACAATTGCCATGTTCACAATTTTCCAGACAATTTATTTGCTGATATGTTTCGGTCTCACATGGATTCCAATTGCGGGTGTTATGTTTCCTTTGATGATCATGCTTTTGGTTCCAGTAAGACAATACTGTCTTCCCAAGTTTTTCAAAGGAGCACACCTTCAAGATTTGGATGCAGCCGAGTATGAAGAAGCACCAGCGTTGCCATTCAATCTCGCAACAGTAAGATTCCTTGTCCGACGTAACGTACAGGAAAACCCATCATACATTGTTCTCAAAAAACCCATCTTGCAATCACTTTTGCTTCACATATATAATTTCTTCGTTATGTCTATAGGAGGCAGAGATGGGGGCAGAAGCCGCTTATGGAGAAGATGGAGAGATTTTGGATGAGGTTATTACCAGAAGCCGTGGAGAGTTCAGGCACATAAGTAGTCCTAAAATCACAAGCTCCACTGCAACACCAGCAAATAATCCTCAAAGCCATCAAAGCCCACGTCTCTCTTACACATATAGTCCTCGTGTAAGTGAACTAAAAGGGGAGAGAAGTCCTAAACCTGGTGTAAGAGGGCCTAACAGTCCAATTACTGGAGATCAAAAGTTATCTAAACTGGGGAAGAGTCCTTCAAGTTCAGAACAAAATTAGTGCCAAAATTGTTTTTGGCTTATCTACCAGTAATTAAGAAAGGAGCTTTAGATTGGCTTGTGCTTGCCCCATTTCCCTTTTTAAGTGTGTTGTTTTTGTTGGAATTAGTGTAAAATATTCCTTCTATCTGATCTTCTCCTTCCGAGAAAGAAATTGTACAATAGAATGGTTGCTTTGGTTGTAACAAGTGTACTGAAGTATATTGGTTCCGTCTAATTCAATGCATTGCTTTATGATTAAATTTTGTTCTTAATTAGAATTGCAAATAGCCAGTTTATAATTCAATAAAGCCTTACTTATTTTGCTTCGGCTGCAAGGATCCCATCTTGATATTACTGCCTACCATACTACTGATGCCTAAAACTCTAGGGTAAATATTTTCCGGGGGTTCTTTTTCGGTATAACGGAGAGCATACTGTTTGAACCTAAAATTACTATCACGATATCTGGCTGTCTTACCGCCTGACCTAATTTCAGATGATATTATTTTGGTTGATACATCGGCAGTTATTTGAAGCCTCTGTTGCTCAGTTTCGGATATCCATATCTGGTGCCAGTGCATGTCTGATAAACATATCCATATCTGAATCCACAGCCATCTGCAAATATCAAATGTCACACACGGATACTCTAGGCAAAGTGAAGAGCAGATCGAAACAACATAAGTTGAAACTTATCTGATGTGTTCCATGCCATCAAATTTCAGCCCTCTTTCTGTCTTCATGCATCCCTAGCCAATTATTACAAGCAAGGATTGCCAGCAAATGAAGCCGTTACGAATTTGCCAATGAGATTCACCTAATCATAAAACCATTTTTGTGAAGCAAGCCACCGATGCCATTGTTCTGTTGCTATCGTATATATCACTTTAATAATTAGAACTGAAAAACAAAATTAGGTTCTGGTGTCTTTCATTGTTGAAAGACTTTGATTCTCTTTAAAGAAATTATGAAATGCACTAGTGTTTGTTCAAACCAGATCATGATTTTGAAGGGACCTGTAGCTGGACACATAAAACTGCTTGTGGCCCAAGACTCTGGCTCTTAATGTCTTTTTCTTTTTGGGATTGCTGGTGTGTGTGAGGTCTGTTCTGTAATTATAATTACCTTGTAATAATCCAACCCAAGCGTCAACGCTTCAATATAAACGAAGCATGTAGAAGACTGGTTTGGACCACAAACTTGATATGAATAAAAGGACTGTTAGTGTCACAAACAAAGGGACTTTTAGAACAGAATTTTCCCATCGAGCATGCCAGGGAATAGAAGAACTAGAAGAGATAGCTGGTTAGCCAAAACTTGTAAGGTCCTACACCCTCAAATTGAAAAACACACACACACACACACACACGAGTGAACACTGCTGAACAGGGTTTGAGTGCTTTTCATAACATAGGTTTTGGTGGGCTATAGTTCTTCACGTCAACCATTAATTATGAAAAATGGGCGAGCGATCGAGCTCAAGTCCCTTTCTAATGATTTCAGTATCTCTGTCAGTGCACAATTCAGAGAAACATTCCAAGAAGAATAGCTTGGTTATACAAGTATATCCTCAACTTTTAATTCCTTGCTCAAGTCCCTTTCTAATGATTTCTGTATCCCTGCCAGTGCACAATTCAGAGAAACATTCCATAAAGAATAGCTTGGTTATACAAGTATATCCTCAACTTTTAATTCCTTGCGCAAAAATAAAGTTGCTTGAAATCAAATGTTCCGAGTTTCCACCGGAGAAAGGAGTTGACCATCAGAGTTTTGTTGAGATGGAAGGAAACCGAATTATGAAAAGTCGCAACCATGTGTAACATCTGAATCGTCTTGAGTAAATATTGCCATATGCACCACAATAAACCTCAGGAAATCATGCATACTAGCTGTCAAAAATATGTGGTCTAAATTTATGTCTTTCTCCATATATCTCCCTTTTCTCTAAAAACTCGAAATAAACCACACATTCACCCTTTATTTTTATTTTTTTCTGATTATAACAAAAACTTGATCTCCTATTTTTCAAAGCGAGTCACAGCTCAATTAATTGACTATATAACAATAATTAATTGTGACAACAAATCAAATTTAAAAATAAATGATATGATATAGATTAAATTGGAAATTATTCCAGCACGAGTATTTAGAACACTAGTGATTATAAGTGATAGACAATAATATAACTTAAAAATATAAGATAAATATGATATGAATTTATGAAAAGCACGTTGGTTTAGTTTGTTTGGGTCAAACTAAGTACAATCAAGCCTATTTTTTAGCTTTAAATAGCACTAGGTTGATTTGATCATGATCAAACGAAGCCTAAATCATCTCTTATTCAATGCAGCATTAAGTCTAAGTTTATTCGAGAAAATCCAAGTTTTTTCTAAGTTCCTAATCATTGGTACTAATTAAGAAATGTAATATAGCTAAGATATCTTATTTTTGTTGGGATCATTGTTTTTGTGCCACAAGTTTTCACTAGTAGAAATCTTCTAGAAAGTTAATTTTTTTAACCTATCATTTAATAACTAGAGATATGAGTAGCTAGTGGTTAGTAATAAGAGATTGATAACCTCTCTACACAATATATACAACTCTCTACACAATATATACAAGTGCTCCTTAATTTAAAATATAACTAATGGAGATGACATACCTTATCCTTAAAGTTCTAGTAAGATGAATATATTTAAAAAACTTCTTTGTAACACCAGTATCATATCTTTTGGTTAGTCGAAGGGTTATTTTTGAAATAAAGTTTATATGATATAAAAACTAACTATTCCTTGTTTTTTCAAACTATTCTTAATCACATATATATGAATATATTTTTAGGTATCTTGTACCCATGAACAGGGAAATGGTTGCATAGATAAATATCTTTTATTAAGTAAATGATGTATTTAGTAGAACCAATATTTTGTTGCAATATTTTTTTTATTTAAGAATTATAATGTTTAACTTATTTATTGTAAATGATGTAGTTTTAGGAAATTGTTCTTTTTAAGTTAGTTTATAATTTTGTTATATACTGTTTTAAACATTTTTTTTTATAAAAAAAGATGATGTATGCCATGAATTTTCTTTAGCGTGGAATATTCATTTTATAGAATATCATAATGTAACTCTACAAAAATAAAATAGAAAGTTGATATTATGGTTGAGTTATTAAAGTCTAGTTTGATGGGATAAGTATTGTGTTTGTTGTTTGCAAGTTGAAAAATTATTAAGTTGATAACTTGATATTAAAAATATAAAAAAACTATTAAAATTTTGGTTATATATATAAAAAAATTTGGTGTGTGTGTGTGTGTATTACCTCTTATATGCTACTAATGACTCATCAGTTGAGATTTGAAGTGTTTATTGGACTCCATAGTTGTACTAATTTGAAACAAACCAAGAGATTGCAGCATGAGGTCTCGAATTAATAGAGATAGGGAACCATACCCCATCTGCAGTGTCAGTGCTTACGACAATCCTTACACTATATGATGATCCATAGTTCATGGCTCATATAATGAGGATAGTGATCGAGATAATACTTGGTACCTTTGCCTTGTTGGCCCCCATTAACTTCAACAATATAGATGAGACCCTGAATTAGATACAAGTAACAAAATGCTTGCGAGTGAATTGTGCCGTGACACGATCAAAGAGTTGATGTCTTATTCCAAGTGCAGAAGTGTCAAAGTAAAATAACCCGGCAAGACCGGGGTCGAACCACAAGGAGATGAATTATATAAATTATAAATAAAAAAATTGAAGAGAATAATAACAGAAAAAGAGTTTAAGAAAGTTTTTGGATGTGATATTGATGTAAGGATTAAACAATAACAAAACATATGTCAAGGTTATAGGATTCACTAATGGTATTTCAAATAAATATAATATAAACTCCTTTTATTACTCAACTAGAAACCACACACAAAGAAAGTTCTAATCGGATGATTTGTCATTATTAGCTCATTATAAATTACTAACATGATCATATTAATTATCTTATCTAAGTAATACCATGCTTATAAATATCATTAAGCATTCATGTTGTTAGTTTATGTTAACAACAAATCAAGTTTCTATCATAATAACGATGTCGGCCGAAAACTATGAAGGATCAAGCATTTGATGTACCAAATATTATACAACACAAATTTAAATTAACCATTTAATAAGTAAGGTATTAAGAATTAGTAAGATAAAAAAGATAAAACATGTTAATAACAATCTTTCTTGGATATAAACATTTAAAGCTCATGTTGAGTTTATATTATACCTATTCTAACACCATTAGAGAAACCTTTTCACCTTGACATAATTAACTTAACTAAACATTAAGAAGAAGAAAAACATAAATAAAAAATATAAGAACATGAACATAATATAAGCTAACTAAGTATAGGAAAGGAAATGAAAGAGCATAAACAAGAGATTACTATAGCATAAAAGAAAACTTGAACATTACAAAGATGTAGAGAGAAAGCAAGAAGATAACTTTGATCTGAAAATTATTATGACTAAATACATGGACAATGCCTCATTTTATAGGCTAAGTTTCAGAACTATTGATTGATTGAAGAATTGGTGGGCATCCATTGATTTGGTGGTGTCAGGAATGCATCTTCGAAATATTTGATCAGGATAATATTT